>JAOWCC010001751.1:3602063-4085289 GCA_030867875.1 Actinernus sp. WN-2022 | reverse complement strand
AACGCTGTTGTCACCCAATTCAGATCATGTGATGTAAACAGATGCTACTCTGGGGAATTATTCCTTTTTCATTCTAATCATAATGCAGTCATGCCTATCTGAATAAAATTAATTTTCAAAGAGTCAATTCTCCAGAGTAATGTGTGTTTACATCACATGATCTGAATTGGGTGGCAACAGCGTTAGCCGATTACCTCTATTTAGTATACAAAACAGAGCATTGTACAGCTTAATCCATTTTCCATCGCTAGGTCTCGTGTAGCCTACATTTACTACGGACTTGAATGTGTGATCTGCGGAAATCCATTCCGCTGTTGTGCTACACATACTTCTCATTATATTGTGTTCATTCTTTAAAAAAAACATACCAAAAACATGCTCTCGATTAATTCTTCTTTCGGGTAAGGCACGTTAAGCATCCCGGTTTTTTCTTTGTAAACCGTTTGAAGAGTCCTTTCCATCTTTGATAACGACAATCCCGAAGTTACCAAAGACCTAACGAAAGAGGCAAGCGCGTTAGTGTATCCGTATTTGTGATGAAGCTCGAGTTTGACTGTTTTCTTCGCTTTCAATTGATCAATTATAGTTGGATGTGTTGCCGTTATTGTATGATCCGAATTATACACGCACCGATATATCCTACTAATAAGATAAACAGGCGAACTGGCATCATAGATAACTCGTGGTTGCCGCTTCTTTGTTGAGCCGTCATTCCAAATAGACGTTCCATGCATTCTATTATATCTCCACTGCAGCTGACAGATCGGGCAAGTATACTCTCTGAACACTTCAGGGTATTGTAGCATTGGATCCCAGAGTATAAAGTGAAATGGAACACTGGGATGACCCTCATCTTCACGAGGAGAAACCAAAGGTGCAGTAGTGATGGAACTCGGCAGTTCTCTTTGGTCATACGTGTATATCGCTGATCGAATAGAGCGCAGTGAAGTTTCATTGATGCCTTCCTTTGCGCAACTTGTAAATGTAGACAAAGCAATAGCCCAATACGCTATTCCTAATTGAAAATTCATTTCTTGCTGACCCGTTTGCTGAACTCGACCATATTTAGTGTTTATTTAATCTACACTAATAACTAACAGGACGGCGGTCACTGACGGTGTTGCGCGCGCAACTAGAACTTCTAGAACAATGACTTGGCGTTTTGAATAACAAAATACAGGTGATTCGAAACGAGTCAGAGCAATAGCCCACTTTCGATATATTTTTTTCACAAAAGATTCAATGTGAGGTTCAGGGACATATAATGCGCAGTGAAACGCGGTAACAAAAACACAATAAATTTTAGCAAGAGGCACACGATTCACTGCGCATTACCGGTATGCCACATGTCCCTGAGCCTCGCACTAAATCCAAAGTAATATATCGCGCTTTATGTATAGGAATATCTTCAAAATATAAAAGTTATGAAAGAAATAATTGTCGAGTAGTTGTTTTGATTGGGCGTCAGTCAGGCCCACTGGCTCTGCTTAAAACCCGACCACACGTCATAAACTGTCAAGTTGACGGACAAGACAACATTCCTTAATCATACTTTGTGCGTAGTACACGTCTCCAGAAAAGCTAAAAATAATTATACAACGACGATTGTTGCAACGTGAGTCACTTGGCGTACCCGCGGTCACAGGTTTTACTTGCATTAAATTTAGTCAGCTCGCAAATGGGCGTACCTCTGTTCAGTCATGTTCAGTGTGTAGGTCTTTGCCGCGGATTATCTGATTATCAGTCCATCCGGTTGAGAACTCTACAACACATAGCATAATTCAGATTTCACACCTGATTAAGGTGTAGTGATGCGGATTATCTCTCCAACCCATTGATAACTCTACAACGCATAGCGCTAATTCAGATTTCACACCTGATTAAGGTGCATTGCGCAAAGCTCTGGCCACGCAAGCCCATCACGTTTGATAGGCCGCCGGACACGCGTAGGTACATTGTCGGACTCTGGTCTTGGAGCAGGAGCGTGTTTCCAAACTCCTGGACGGCGACATGGTGAAAACGACGTATGCCGAAAGAGGTTCCAAGATGGGAATAAAAGTAAAAGAACGGAAGGAGGGGAGGATGGTCACGAAATTTGTACCCTGCTCGAATTTTGTGTTTCATCCCATAGCTCAGGTATGCATGTTTTTTTGCAAAGAAATGTCTGAATATAGGAAAAGCTCCGTTTGATTTCAGTAACATCTCTATTTGTTGAGAATATAGTTAAGATTGTATCTAATCACAAAATGTTTCTTCCAGCTTGGAGGCGAAAAGGATGGATTTCTAATGAAAATCACCACGTTTCCGAATGATACTGAATTGTAAGTAAAATATCTCCAGGGTTGTGTTCAGATTTCTCTGTTTACAAACTCTCTGGGTTAACTTCAGTTAGTACCTAGCTTACCAACACACATATAAAATGTTAGCCACCCAATCTTTGAGTGCGAATTATTACAGTTCAGTTAAAGGTTACGGTCTAGGTTCGTGGGGGTTCGTGGGTGTCAAATTGTACATGCGTCCAGTGAAATAAATCCATAGCAAGCTCAAATAATACGGATTAAGCACGAAGGATTTCTGGGGATCTGAATTTCAACTGCGTTTTTCTTGTAATTTTAACCTTGATCAGTATCAGAACGTTCTATGTAATTTCATGCCTATTTGTTTGACTTTTACGTACTTTACAGGCAAGCTTACGTGCCATCCAACCCCAAGAGGGACGAGTTTGTGAACCATCTGAACACAGCGCTGTAAGAAGGGGGGCGGAGGGCCCTCATGGTCCCTCCCTGAAAATATATTCAAGGCGCAGTCTGTGAAAACAATACTAGACTTCCAGAGGTCTCCAGATTTCAATTTTCTGCGCGCGACAAACACACTGGGAAGAGTTAGAAGCGACCAAGTGTGTGTTCTTTCAGACGAAGTAAGTGCATGTATTACAACCCTCGCCTACAATTTAACCTAATAATGGCTGGTGATAATTGCTATAAATAAAAGAGTAATAAAACTGATCAATCGTTAATTGATATTCACAGGTTCAAATAAACAGTGATGGCAAGCGCGTAGAGGATAGTGACTACGTGTTCGTACCCGACTTACACGACAACGATGAACTGAAGGTTGAGATTGGCAGGGTATTAACCGTACGTCCTCTACACGAAACATTAATGGTACGTCATTTTCGGTTTGACTGTACGAAGTACACATATGTTAGACAACCCTTTGTTGGCTTCAGTTTATCGACCAACGAACTCAGACACGTCGGCACTGGGAATCGAACCCGGCTCGGGCCTGGTTCGATTTATTCTGGGTTCGAGTCGCGGTTCAGACCTGGTGTCTTATGTGAGTTTGTTGGTATCTGGGGTCGTACTTCACGGAACATCTTCCGATTAAGGATAGCAACGTGGGACCAGCAACTGTGTGAATCGAGGCGTGCTGGGAAGAACTTCTCGAGTACCCGCTATGTCTCAAACGCTTAGATCTAATTAGTGTTTTCCAGGACGGTTAGAGCGGTAGCGGGGTTTCCAACAGTGTTACGTATTTCCTAAACACTAATGCTCACCATATAATAATAGGCATCAACGCGACGTGAGATCTGCGCGAGGACGCTCGTAAAGGTATCCGTTGGCAACGGCATTTTGGTAGTTTTCAGAAGTACGTATTTTACTCGGCTCCAGGCTTTTCCTCAGTCGCGTAGCCAGATCCCGCGTCGTCGCTCGCCTTCCATCCTCTAAAACCCAGGGTCACTCTATGTCAAAGCGTCCCTTATAAGGAACGTTCCGAGGATGCTCACGTCGCGTTGCTAAATCTGCCTAATGTCATAAACGGTAATTGTAGCGACTTTTTTTTCGTAGGAAATGAAAACAACAATGGCGCACAACTTTCCGGCGGCATTGTTTGCACTGGGAGCAGTGTGCATGGTAAACCATGCATAACTCATCGAAGAGATATTTGAGGGGTGCGCTACAGCTATACTTGTGGGAAAGCCAGGAGGAGGAAAGTCAACAGCTCTTAAGCTTGGTCTTTCGGCAATTGGTAAGTATAATAAATAAAAAGTTGAGGGGAAACTGTGAGTAAGACTGATATATTTTTGGAGAATCTTGTCCATTGTTGTAGGAAAATAAAGAAATTAAATACCGATTGCCCGGACGCCACAATTTCTTAACGAAATTACACTTGTCTTTATTGTAACAATCTTTTTTATAAGAATTAGATTAGCACAATGTTATTGTTGCTGGACTCTGCGAGCTTTCGTAATTACTCGGGCTGCCTGTGGCAGCACCGAGTCTTAAAATGCAAGTCGTTATTTTTTATTTATTTTTTATTCCGTGCAGCAAGCATTCTGCGCATGCGTTAAAGGTCAAATTCACACCAATCAGATTGCACTGTGCTGGTCACGCAACAATCGCCAGGTTAATTTATTTACATAATTTAATACAGTAAATCAAGATGGTGGAGACCCGCGAGGAACTTTCTCTCTAATTTGGAGTCCCATCTCTCAAATGTAAGCACTTTAATGTTTTATTTAACTTCACCGTGCGAAAGCTTTCCAACAGGCTCAGGATACTTATTATTTATTTATGCTGAACCCGAGTGAATGTGCGATCGAAAAATATGCTTGGCTTGCTCGCTGCATTGAATTGTGCTGTTCGGTTTGCCGATACCAAAACGAATGGTCAAGATGCTATAAATCATACCTGAATGCTGAAGAGAAATACGTGGATATGAATATTTCAGTGTGAGTTGTGAAGAAGCTTTTTAAATACTACATGTGTGCATCGTGCTGGTTTAAGTTAAACATGGTCTGTTTTGTCGGCGCGGTGACGACACCAGCGAAATTGAACAGAGAACTGATCGAGTCAAATCAACTCACCATAATTTGTAAACAACCGAGTGAATTATATTCTGTTGGCTTGCTCGCTGTACTGGATTCTGCTTTTCGCTGTACATACAGATACCGAAACTACAAACAGTAAGATGACCTGGCTGAAGAGAAACAAGGTCTGAGTTTTCTAGATACCCGTAATCGGCGTATCTTGTGTGTGTCGAGTTGCGACACTGTGTACATCTTGGTTTATACAAATTAACGGATTCAAATTAACACTACAATCAGACAGAGAGTTAATCTATACCGACATTTTGATATGCCAAGGAACTGGAATATCAACACAGTACAAGGTGAGGGAAAATTAAAGTACTGACTTCATTGCTGTGTTCAATTAATCTACACTGAATTTCTAACGGACCTGAAACAAGTCTGATCAAAGCGATCAAAGCCAGGACCCGGCTAGCCGGCTACCAACATTGACCAAAAAATATTCTGGAACTAACAATGGCGCTCAATATTCTGCAACCAACCTTGTTCTCACTTGAAAAATACCCGGGAAACGTAATGTGAATGATCTGAATCGAAGGAACTGCATGGGCTGTACTTTATACACATCCATATATAGTTTATGTTCTTGGAACTGGAATTCAGTTTATACACATCTGAATAGTAATATTGATTTATACGTACTTTATATTAATCCCTTTATATATCCTGTAATATTGTGTCCCCAATTAGCTTTACAGCTAAATACTATTGACACTCAAATAAAGTTCATGTATGTATCTTCCTCTTAATGCCCGGTTTATCTTCGATTAAGTTGCTTAGATCGACCGTGTGTTTGTTGTGTATGTAAAGCCTGAGTTGATTTGTGTTCTACACTAACTTCAATTATTGCTTTATACTGTATACCACACAGCAAAATGTACTACTAATTCTCAAATCAATGCCATAACCATATAAAACACACATGTATACATATAGCCCCATGAGCATCGCATCCAATGATTTAATGTTACACAAAACCACCAATTATGAGGCACGAATAATTAATATTTATGTTGAGACAAGAAAAGGTCATTCATAAAACCGGCTGGGCTGGTTCAATGACAATAGGATACTGTTTCAGAGTATCAGATTCCTATCTGGGTTATAAATAGGCAGATCTCTCAGTAGAAGTCCTCTAACAAAAGCACATTTCACATATCGAGGCTGTGATTACACAGTAGCTTTTCTGGGCGCAACATAAAACCACCAATTATGAGGCACGAATAATTAATATTTATGTTGAGACAAGAAAAGGTCATTCATAAAACCGGCTGGGCTGGTTCAATGACAATAGGATACTGTTTCAGAGTATCAGATTCCTATCTGGGTTATAAATAGGCAGATCTCTCAGTAGAAGTCCTCTCCTAACTGCTAGCCGTCATAGCGTGAACATCTCAGCATTTCTAAAGTTAAAATCCCTCCCCCAGCCCCGTCTTACCTCCTTAAGAGTGACCTTCTCTTTATCTCAATGTTTGTTCGGTTGTATGATGGTTGTCTGTTCCCACCTTTGTTGAATGACATTTATCTCTCAACACCTCATTGAGATAAACGGATTAGTGATTATCGCGATACTTGAATAAATGGCCACGCTCGTGGCAAATTAATCCCAAGCTGGGTGGTGTCGCGTAGTGGATGTCTTCATTCACCAAACTGAGCTTGACGCTGGCATACAAAGCACATTTCACATATCGAGGCTGTGATTACACAGTAGCCTTTCTGGGCGCAACATAAAGATAATTACAGTTTTATACCCAGATGCATCCCCTTGTATATTAACATATAAGTCAAGACATCAAAATGTTCACATTAGTTAAAAAACAAGCACTTTTGATCAGGATTATATACGTACACCGTCCACATCATTGCAGAAATTTTCAGCTTTTCAGACTGTTACCACAGTCCTTTCTCTTTCAAAAATATGTTGAATGCACTTTGATAATCTATGATTACTTCCAGTAAATAAATAAATATGAAGAGAAAGGGTACAAACTCGGTCTTATTTTCTCTAGCATAACAGATTTATACTTTTAAAAAAAATGCATAAAAGCTAATATTTGCTGAGAAATATGTCTAATCTCATCCAGAATAAAAGTAATACTGATCAGTCCTTATTTAGCATGATATTGCTATAATTGGGGACAAATATATTTACTCTCTATAATTATCTATACAACTATATAATTCCAAATAGACGCTCTCTTCTGTTAGTAGTAGTAGTGCTAGTTCCCTTGGTACCACTATATACATTTTATATATTATAAATATACAGGCTAAATCCAGTAGATTACATACTACATAAAACATAATCGTGACTGCTGCCTTAAAAAAATCTTTTTTATTGTTGTTGTAAATGGATGGCTAAATAATGCATGTATCAGCAGCTTCCATCAGGGGTGGATCCATGGGAACCTTGTCAGAATTAATTGTGTGTTGCCCATTGGTGAGGGGGGGGGGGGGGGGGGGGGTAGGGTGGGAAGCTCACTTTGGTCCATGGATTAGGAACCAAGGGGACCAACCTTGTATGATTTTTTACTATTTGTTGTGCCCTATACCAGGGGGTTTGATTGGGCATTTGGACAAATCCCCAGGGTACCTGACCCCTGGGGGAAGCCACTGATACATGCATAACACTGCTGTGGTAGCTGCCAGTAAATATGCAAAGCTACTGATACAGTTCAAAACTGAATGCTAAATCACTGGGAGGAAGTTAAAATGAACATTGCATGTGTTATTTTAAAGACTTGTTGTTGAGGTTGTACTTGGCCTCTTGTTGTCATTACGAGACAAGGAGAGATAGATCGATGAGTCATTGTCAGAAATCTATTCTCTGGCATAACACTAGGCAATCTGTCAATGGTAAAACTGTTGACAGTTTGGGTCAGGTCAACTACACAGCTAAGGCATGTTTTACGACAGAATAACCTAGCTAGAGAGAGTTTACTGGATTAAGATACTGCTACATGTCTGTTAATATGGGGAAAACGGAAGAATCCTTCATTTAGCTTGATAACCATGTTTGGACTTGGAAGCAGAATTGAGACTTTAGATGTATTTTGTGAGTCCCAAATCGCTAGTTCCCATACAGTCAATACAAGTCATACAAACATGCGGTTTTTTTGCCAACCACATTATATATGCAAATATATAAATGACGTCGTGTTTACAAACAGTAGTATCGCTATAGCAAGAACAGCAGATAAAGTTACATAGAGGCACACAAATTGACATAGCTAGCTCCATCACAAGATACAACTTATAATATGGTACAAATATAAACATACATTTGAGACAATCGGAACCTGCAGTATAACAGAACAGAAGACTAATGTGTGTTACTTGAATAAGTAGTGTTTAATTTACATACGAGAAAAACAAAAATATTAAATTACATATATACTTGGGGAGCAGAGAATGAAAGTCACCGCCAGTAGTATATCAAATGCCGGTTCTGGCGCACATTCCTGAAATTCCTCAAATTCCTAAGACCAATTAGTACGATTTTTGTATTTTTGTATTTTTTTCATTTAATGGACTATCCTCACTTCGTTCGGCCCTCACTTCGTTCGGGGTCCATTAGATGAAAAAAAAAAAAAAAAACAATTTTACTAATTGGTCTTAGGAATTTGAGGAATTTCAGGAATGTGCGCCAGAACACGGCATTTGAGGTTCATTTATTGTATTTATACATTATATTAATAGATCGGTTTCTACTGCTTTTTCCAGATTGGAGCAGTTTTGTTGTACTATTTTTTCGTTGTATTTTTACGTTTTAATACCTATTAGAGGAATGATTAGTATACAGTATATCCATCCATGGTACTAACATACATCCTCTACTTCACGATATTAACGTATGCTGTTATCTTAGTACGTATTAATACCACACCGATTAGACAAGTGCGTATGATTGAAGAACCTCAACGTAGACGTCACAACTAAGATACGAATTAGACATATAACATATATAGGTATATTGCACGATGATTGAGACAAGAACTTGTGATTGGTTGATGCGAGGAAAGACCACGAAATGTATAAGGAAGTGTTCAAAGATGACAGAGTATTGCTCTCAACATGACTTCCAGATAGGAAGAGGATGTGTCATATTCGTTCCATGTTTGACGTGTGGTCGAGGCTGTCGTACTATTCACGAACTTTGTGCAAAATGCGGTGCACCTCAACGCCGTACCATTCGCAATAAGAAGAACCTTGATAAGAAACGAGCTAACGAGTCGGCGAATATCACGTGTTCAAATGTAGTAGAATCGGAGAAAGATCTAAATGTAGTAGAATCGGAAAAAGATCAAAATGTGGTGGACATTCACGATCTCGATAATGCATTGGATGACCTCTCCATCAGTGAGAAAGATCTAAATGTGGTAGGATCGGAGGATAAGTAGAAATCACGATACGAAAAAAAAAAAAAAAGAATGAAGAGAAATTGTTATGCGACCTCTCTTCATTTTTTTTCTTTTTTTAAAAAAACAAACAAACAATTGGACAATTGACAGGCATATGGTATACAACTAGTATGGATGACCTTATTAGATTACTTGGTTCAGAAATTTGTGCAAGCCTACGTATCGAACCACGGTTACATATTAACACTGGTGAAACATGTTCCGAATGTCTATGCCCGATGGAAATGCAAGGAACGGAATTCATATGTCCCACCTGTGGTCTTGTTTCCGAGACTGAATCATGTGAAGAAACAACTATCGATCTTACTACTCGGTTACGCATAGTAGGGCCAGATAGCTTTCGGTATCAACATGATCTAGACCGCACAATCCCAAAGCGAAGCGATAACAAAGAATTGCAACTACGAATAATCATGCGAGAACTACAGGCATACGACACTATTTATAAACAAAATTATAACCTCTCGTTTCCCACGAGCGTATTAGTAATCGTAGCCGACGCATTCATCCAAGTACAGAAAGTTTGTATCAAACGTAGCTATGCGAAACGAACTATTTTAGCTGCTATACTTTATCAAGCATGTATACAATGTGGGTTCGTTAGATCTAAAGGTGAGGTCGCTCGTTTTATGCAACTAAACAATAAAAGCATATGTTGTGGAAATGTCTTTATACGTTCTCTACATGATGACGATAAGATCGATATAGATTTAAATACCGATCGAATAGCTCCTCACATTGCAACGACTTTTGCTAAACTCGACCCCCAAGGAGTACCTAAGAATGTCCAACAAATAGTCTATGAGATTGTTCGTAAGGCAATAGAAAACAATATAGGTACCAGCTCCATACTTAGAACTAAAGTCGTTGGAGCAAGTTACGAGGTACTACGCCGTTCGGGATCTCATATATCTCTTATTGACGCTGTTAAACGATGTGGTATACATAAGGGTTCGATCACGCGTTTTATTGATGAGTTGCTTGCTTACAATTCGCACTTTGAGTCCATCTATATGAGACACGGTCTAAATAGTGATAAAGTTTAATTTGTATTTTTTTATCAGTATGTACTTCGAATAACATATGTGCGATTACTTAACCAAAAGTTTAACGACTCATTTCCTATTTAACCAAAACGGCTAATTCGTGAGAACGACATCCGTTGATATGTACTCATTCAAGAATTTAGTCTAAGACCGTAAGAAGAAAAAAATTTAATAATGAAAAAAAACAAAAAAACAAAATACCAAAACTGGTATCACCAGAACCTCTCTAAGACCGTAAGAAGAAAAAAAATTAATAATGAAAAAAACCAAAAAACCAAAATACCAAAACTGGTATCACCAGAACCTCTCTAGGAACCCACTTTCACCTTTTTCCTTCTTTCTCCTTTTTGTTCCTAGAGAGGTTTTTATTCACTTGCCGGGCCCGGCTTTTCACTGTATTCGTTCTACTCTAGTTCAGCTTCTGACCACATTTGGTTCTCACACAGGTATCTTGTACTCTGGCCGCTGAATTACTTTAACTTCTGCCACATCGACAGACGCGCTACGACTTGTGTTGGGCTGGGAGCTTCTTACCCAACACAAGCCGATCTACCACACATAGTCCGCCAAGGTTTGAACACCAGAACTCGTGAACGGCTCCCATCTCGATCACAAGTCCCAGCGACAATCCCATTGGGCTATGTGTGCTAGATGAAGTATTCAGTGATAAGATATACTACTTATGTTTTAAGCAGTTGACGTATGTTAATTAGCGTCACCCACGCGTTGTCTCGAAATTAGCATATGAACCAAAACAACACGGTAATTTATACGGATTAAGTGCAGATGCTTTTAGCGAAGTTAAAATGAAATCCTTACCGGTTTCTTTCGAAGGAGATATTTATTCTTACCCCACTAGACTGCCAAGTTTTGCTCTCATCTCCTTTCGGATCTCTGATCGAAGTTCTTCTACGTTTTTTAATCCACCTTCTTGCCTTTTTTTTTGCCGTATTTCTAGCTTAAGCGTCTCGTATTTCAATTTCTCACCAATAACACTTCCGAACTCGACTTCTGAAATGTTACCATCGGCTAGAGCTTTTGAGACTTTGACTTCTTACTAACAACAGTCATTGAAGCCGACATGACGGCACACAGGAACCCCATGGATCCTAAAGAAATACCCACAGGTATCCCAATCCCCGTAAATGATAGACCTAACGCAGAGACTGATAAAACGCCACTCAGGCTACCTGTGGCCACAGCAATCCCATGAACGATACCACGCGCTCGGGCATATTTTTTGCGAACAACTTCGTAGTGCTTTGCTTGTTGTTCTAGCTCGGCAAGAGTATCACAGACTTTCTGCAGTCTAAAGCTCGATCCATTTATATCGCTAAGTTCCTTTATAGCTCCCGATGGATAGATACCTGGTGCTGTTGGAAACGGTTGAATCGAATCGCCATCCATTGTATATACGTATGATTTACTCAAGCTTCAATACGAAACGTAGAGGCTGCTACTGAATCTGAATCCACCACATCACAGTAGATATATATGTGATTAATATCTTTTGGCACCAGGACGTATTTTTACGATCGACGAGATACTAAAAAAGAAAAAAAGAATAAGAACTAGTTGGTTAGATAAGTTCTTATTCTTTTTTTTCTTTTTTCTTGTTAAAGGTTAGAATATATAGATATATAATGGATGCTAAACTTGCGAATATCTTCTATGGTCCTATGGGCTATTGGAAAGGTCGTGCTGCAATTGGTAAGCTATCGGTGGCTGCAAACGTATCAGAAGACATAGCTAAGGGTTGGTTAGAGAAACAAGCCGTGTGGCAAATATATATATCACCACCACACTATATTCCACGACCACATTGGACTGTATCGAAACCTAATGTAGTTCATCAAGCTGATTTGATCTTTCTACCTCATGATCGACCTGGACGTGGAAGGAAACTATATAAGTATGCTTTAGTGGTAATCGATGTAGCTTCTAGATATAAAGAGGCTGAACCCTTAGCATCGAAAGATAGTGGTGAAGTGTCTGCAGCATTTGATCGAATCTACAAACGTAGTCCACTAGAATGGCCAAAAACATTGCAAGTTGATCCTGGTAGAGAATTCATGGGACGTATGTCTGAAACATTAGAACTACGTGGTACGAAAGTTCAACGAGGTGAAGCCGGTCATCATAGGGCACAAAGTTTTGTCGAACGAGCAAATAGAACGATAGCTGAAAGATTATTTGGATATCAATATGCAAAAGAGATGGTACTTACATCTGAAGGATCGGATGCGCGTAGTAGAGAATGGGTATTGAGGCTTCCTGATGTTATCAAGGCTATGAACAATGAAGTTACTCGACTAACAGGTAATGAACCTTCAAATTCTATAGAGGCACAACAAGTAAGCATAAAGACTCCTACATATTCTCGAATTATTGGATAGAAAGAAAAGCGACTACCATTCGATGTTTTAGTTCGATATCTATACTCACCGGGAGAATTGGAAGGTGGAGTAAAACGAGCAACTGATCCTGTATGGAGTTTACAGACATACTATATTTCTCGAAATGTGGTATCATCAAATCAACCAGTTCTATACTATTTAGGAAAAGATGCACCAAAGCGAGGGTTCGTTCGTGAAGAGATACAAGTGATACCACCAGATACAGAACTACCACCAAAAGGTATTCTAAGATAGAAGCAACTCACAAATAAAGTCGTCTATATCTTCATCCTCTGTAATGACGTTTTTACTGTTGTAGGATAGTGTATCAACTACGTTTGATAGTATATTGCTAATAAAACCGTCTAATTCTTCATCGTCTGGAAAAACGTCTCCATGACCATAGGCTGTTGTATCTATTCCGTTTGCTGAAATCCATCTCTTACTATCGAACGGTGATAGAGATACTTTGTTCATATGCATACCATACATCTTATGACCTTCACTTCGAAGCATATTCATTCCATGCTTGAATACTTTCTTATCCATTAAGCACTCTTTATATTGATCATGACGAATACGATGTTTCACTACTGCCTTCTTGGTGCCTTTGGCTTTACGAATCTCGCCACCATCTACTTTCAATATAGAATAGAGCTTCGATCGTAGTCCAACATATTCGACTATTGGAATACCTCCACATTCGTCTTTCATTTTACCAAGTACTTTCTTGTTGTCGATACTATACAGCGGATGGTCTTTGCTGTAGTTACTAGTATCATATAGATGTTTATGAGTTGCCATGTCTGTATAGATATCTTCAGTTTTAATGTGTAGTAGTAGGCTATCGGTATCGGTATAAAGTAGATTACAGAGTTGTCCATATTGCTTCTTGATCTCATTGTAGTAGAAGTCATACATCAGATGCTTTGATAGATCTAGAATTGACATTCCAACATATATGGGGCGGTTTAGCAATAGCCTACTTTTGTAGTTATGTACCGCGGCAAGATCATCATCGAAAATTGTGGATCGAGCATAACTAGGTTTATTCAATCGACGTTGTAGCTTGTTTCCTTCTGATGCGCGCACTAATTGGATATCTACACGCTTACGTAGATTCTCCATTGTTTTTCCAAATACGCTATTGTTCATCAGTTTGTATAGATCCTGCTTGAAGATGCTCTTCGCTTGTTTTCGTAACTCTGTATTCATTTGTATATATGGTTCCATCCATGGTGATTGGTCGAATCGTAATGCCCTGTGGATCTTTTTCAAGCGCATACCAAGAGATAGATACAGTTGTAGGTTGCGGTAGTGTAGCACATATCGTTTTTTGTTATATAGGTTAGGTACGAGTTTTTCCACTTTCAAAGATCCATTACCTTTATATAGTTCCTCAAATAGATTGGTCTGATACTCTGAGAACAAATCTTTATTCACCTGAATTCTCTCGGGAGCTAGTGGATAGTCGTGGTGTGTATCATGAAGTTCTCGAGGATATTCAAGATCGACTTCAAGGATATAACCTTTATCTGAATCGATTGTGTGATTGGTTATTCGTTCTTCTGTTGGTGTATACCACTCAAATCCTCCTGTTGGTAGATATTGACTCATGGCCCAACCATATAGATTATTGGCGTCAAGATAGAGTATGTGGCTATTTGGCTTATTGGGATCAAAATCGGGTATACTTTGGTTATTTGCTTTGGCATAACGCTGTGATACCATGGATATACCACCGCGTAGACCTTTCTCAATGAATAAATACATGTCGTAGTCAGTTAATAGTTCAAGTTCCACTCCTGTTTTCTTTAATAAAGCGTCCCATGAAAGTCCTGGACTCGTATAATAATGTGCGGGATCTAATCCATAGTTTTGCATACATGTTGTACGAAAGTCCTCGAACACATCTGCTAGAAGAAGTACATCAGTTTGTAGATAAAGATCATGATAATCACCTAATGTCTTACAATCAAATACGTTCCAAACTTTTATTGCATGTTCGTAATCTTCATCGGATATGTCCTCTAGAGTTAGTTTACTATAGAACGCATCTTTCGGTGGTAGAGAAGTCTCTGCAAATCTATCCCACGAATCCATGTACTCATATGGATATACTCCTTTACGAGTTAATAGATTGGCTTTCTCTTGATTAGATGTATATTTTACAATTTGTTGGAATGTGTCTGATTCTGAACTTGATACCAATGTACTAAGAGATGATGGTAGAAATTGAAAGCTATCAATGAATCTTAGGTTACCAAGTGAGAATGAAATGTATTTCTCCATATTGTTTGGAATACAAGATATCTTACCTAATGTTATGGATATGGATTGCATTATTAGGTGAGCATCATATCCACGAAGATTATGGAATACGACTGGGATGGTAGGAAAAACACGTAATTTTAGATTACAGGCCTGTGATGTGGCAATGATCACGTACTCTATCTTTACCAACCAAGGGCTTCTGACAGATATGACAAATCGTTGCGTTATTGTAAGCCTCATAGTTTTTCCATGACATGCGTAGTGGTTTAGCCTTTTGGGCTTTGATCTTCACCTCTTCCTCTTGTATACATCGTAGAAAACGTTCGATAGTATCCCTGCCTCTATATAGTACTGGTGGTTCGCTATGACCATCAGAACGTACGACTATATAGCAAAATCCACAAGGAATGTGTTCTTCTGTTTTAAGTGTGTTGCTCTTCTTTGGATCTTGAGCAGGTCCTTCGATCTTAGTGGTCAATGCCTCGAGATCTGCATAGATAATGTACGGTACTTTAAGCTGTTTGTGTATATTCTGAAACGAAACTTTGTCGTTCTTATTGGTAGGCATTTCAATGCGTATGGCCCTGTCATTGATACCATTACACTCTGGAATGTGTTTTGTAAGAAGAGCTTCATTGGAATATCCATGTAGACATCGTTCACAGAAGTGCTGCTTATGATCATGTTTTGTTTGATCGAATAGTAGTTTGTTGAAGTCCTTTATCCAGCAATAGTGTTGTTTACCGCTCTTTGGGTCTTCTATTAGTAGTAGATGTATGTACTTCGAAAAAGTCTTCTTTGAGATGTGATATATGATTAAGCACTTTTCCTTTGGGTCCCATCCATATACATTAATAGAAATGTTGTTTTGCTTCTCTAGAAGTGGTATTTGTGAGATTGGTGTTGGTGAGTCCACCTCATTGGATTTCACCATATCTATTTGATACTTCGATGTCCTTTGAGGATCTTTTTTAACTGGAAACATTGCTGCGCATATCGACCAAAGTGCACAGTGATCGTCTTTGTTGTTTACATTGATCACAGCTTTTTTATTCGCTATTTCTTCAGGTAGTGGTAAATATGAACCTCCACGTAGTGGTTGATATTTAGCGACGTTTAACCATAGAATATTGATTCTATCTATGACCCAATTTGATCCACGACTGATCCACTTCTCAATTTGGTTGTATATCTGAGCATGTGCTTCTACTATTACCCCACGGATACCAGCATCATTGATCAAAACAGATTGTGTGCTATAAAAGGTAGCTGTCTCGTATACGTAACCATCAGGTTTATCAAGTACGAAAGTTATGTTTAAAGCTAATTGGGCCTTAAAGGTATTATGGTCTTGGAGCTCTTCCTTAAACTTTTCGGTAGTTTGTTTACGTACACTAGAAAGTAAAACAGCTGGATCCGCTCCTAGAGGATTATCATCGGGAACATCCATCCTCCATCCTCGTAAATAATTCTTTAAAGGACGTACTCGGATAAATGTTAGGATATGCTCAGCCATGATATAATACCTTATAACAACACTCCTCTAATAGGGTGTTAGAATACAATAAATTCACTATAAACCAAGTGTTCGAATAAATGTTAATATATGCAGTACCATGGGTGGATATACTGTAAACTAATCACTCCTCTAATAGATGTTAAAATGTAATAAATGTAATAAACGTAATAGGACAGATATACTGTATAATATCGTTCCCCTAATAGGGTGTTGAAATGTAAAAAAATACAACGAAAAAAAGTACAACAAAACTGCTCTAATCCGGAAAAATATGTCTATTAATATAATGTATAAATACAATAAATGAACTATAGTAGAATACGAAATGCCGTGTTTTGGCGCACATTCCTGAAATTCCTCAAATTCCTAAGACCAATTAGTAAAAAAATTATTTTTATTTTTATTTTTTTCATCGGACCCCGAACGAAGTGAGGATAGTCCATTAGATGAAAAAAAAAAAAAAATACAACAATTTTACTAATTGGTCTTAGGAATTTCAGGAATTTCAGGAATGTGCGCCAGAACCGGCATTTGATATACTACTCCGCCCTACCGGCCACTCCTAAAGACTTCTAAATTCAGCTAACAATTCTTCCCTTTGGTTATTACTAAGAGGATTTCAAATGAAAGTGTATTTCATCTTCAATCACATGTGGCCCGAGTGGAAGCCCAGATGGGCTCTTGTTCAAGTTAAAATGGACAAAGCTGTTAGGGGTACAGGGGTTTTGATCGAACCAAGATCCACGATCGCTTTCATCTAAGGAAGTTTTTTCAGAGTTGTCGAATGCTTTTTTTTTGCATTTCGACCAAAGTTAGCGCTTTTTTCTAGGCATACTGTACTGAGCATCAAAGCGGTTCTAGTAGCGTCACGGAATGTTTGTAAATCAAAACAAAGCGTTACCACTGATGATTTCATACTTTTCCGGATTACGTGACGCGCTAGCTCCGGTTCATAATTGTATTAACGGATTACAACGCCTAAAGTGATCGGTAACCTTAAGGTCATTTGAGTCTAAATATTATCTTGTTAATCTCTAGACTTTCTTCAAACTACCTTCATGCTTTCCAGAGGAATTTTAACAAAACAAATCAAGAAAAAACATGGAAAACACAAGTCCCTCGAACATACCCGAGTAGACTTACCCGAGCAAGTCGTACTAAAAATAACAAGTGTCTGATTAGCATATATTAGCATCAAACTACCACCTAACCTCTAATAGAAGCTATTCAAAACTGCCCTGAGAGGCCACCGCCTCTAATTAGGCTGCATGACGACAGTTTTTTTTAGATGCACCTACACTTGATTTTATATTGCACTTCTTTGTTTAACGCACTGCACGAGCACTTTGCACTATATCTACCGTGATGGGCTAGGCCCTTTGTGGATTACTCGTTTAGATTTAGAACAAAACGCTAAGACCTGGCACTTCTGTAACAAGACCTCAGCCGACAAGCTGGAGAAAGTAAATGAACGCGCCGTCCGCTTTGTCTTTAAGGAAAATAGCACCCCGTACGAGGAGCTGCTTAATAAATTGGGGAGTACTATATTAAGTCAGCAAGCCAGAAATATTGTTAGTACTGTTTATAAATTACTAAATAACAGTAATTCCTAAAGGAATTACTCGAACTTAGACAAAGTGTATACACACTGAGAGGAAAAGATATAATTGAATCTGCCGAAGGCCAATACTACTACGTACGGGCTTAAGTCTTGGCGTTACGAAGCAGCAAAGTTATGGAATGATCTCCCAAACACAGCGCGACTGGCACCTGCTACAAAGCTTTTCGAAAATGCGTTATTGACATTGATTTAATAGTTTTAGCTAAATTTCTACTTGTCACAATTAAGCACTACCTACGTGCATAACTACGGTGGCCCAGAGGTACAAAACACAACACAGATGTATAAAACACCTTTGACAATCGCAAAACACAATTGAAGGATTCAGTGCACAACACTAAGAATTGAAAACACAAAGAAGCTTGTGTAAAACACATTCAAAACTATCGAAACACATTTAACAACACCAAAACACATTTAGAAATGCCAAAACACAATTGCAAAACTCGAAACACATTTGGAAACCAAAGAGGGAGTGGGTACTACTGTGGTGGGCTGCTGACCAGCAATATCTGTTGGCTTGTTGTTATGAAAAATAGCGGACATGCTCGGTTTATTATAAGTTATTCCACACTACTAAGGTAGAGCGGTTTTAGTTTGTTTACAAGATGAAATGCGAAACTTGCAATGCAGATGTTTTAGAGTCATTTCGATTTTGCCACAAATGTGGAAAATCGGTCAAGAAAACTGAAACGGCGGCCGAACAACAACCATCTGTGTCGAAAGCACCGGGCAAAGCTTTTGTCAAATGTGTTTTATACATCTGTGTTGTGTTTTGTACCTCTGGGCCACCGTAAGTAACACTCGCATGTTCAGTATTTTTATTCTATAAGTAATTTACATGTTAATATTCTCTAGATTACATATTAGGATTTTATATATATAAATAGATATTATTAGCTGGATTATTATGATAATTATTTTGTTTTATTTTTCTGTTGTGGCAATACCTGTAAATTAGCTCCTTACAGCTAAGTGTATCTGATCACGTTAAATAAAATTGTATTGCATTGTATTGTATTGTCATTCCTCACAATGTGTGTCATGCAAACTGTAGTAAAATAAGATTGACATTTCACTGATCCACGACCGTCGCCATTTGGCGTGCCTATGTTTCTCTTCTACACGAGAAGTTTCCGTTTTCGAAAAGTTTCGTTTTCGAGATCTTCATCGTATACGTGTGGACGGAAGGCCGAACCGTAAATTGTTGTTTCCGTTTTCAACCGACATCGGATACGTGTACAGGGCCTGAGAGGAACCATCTCGCTTTTGTAATAATTAACATCCTTCTAATATGATATTTTTCAAAATATTGTAAACTTTTTCAATCTGTTTTAGGTCTATCGAAGAGCGGTTTGATGAAGACCTTCTCCAAAGAGAAAATCTTACAACGATCAAGTGGAACGACAATGGGCAGCTTTATAGATGATCCTCCAAATTCCACTGCCCTCAAAGAGCTTATTGTCGATTTCTTCAACGGAGCCAAAACGGGAACCATCGCCCGTGCGTTGTGGACTGATGATTACTGCGAACGAGGTCGTCATCGGAACCAAAAGGTATAGGAGCATTATGTTTATCGTACATTCTCATGTTGGATCACTCTGTTCTTGTTGTAGTTTACTGCGAGAGGGAGTTAGTTACACCATCGGATATTGCAAATATTCTATTAGGCCCGAAGTAGGCATAATTCGTGAGTGATGTAACATGCCATCTTTTTTTCAATTCGGGCAACGTGGTCATTGACTTGTGCACATTTTTTTTTACTATATTTGCAGAGAGCTCAGACGACTGGTGTACATTCCATTTCTGGGAGGGTCCATATCCGGCACAAGCTCTGAATCTGTGCGAGCACACGTTAAAGTAAAGAAGAGCATTAGATCATCAGATCTGTCTGGTGCTGTGGGAGAGATTGTAGCTATGGGAGGGAAATTCTGCCTCAGTGGATGGGTCACCATTGTGGACACCGTCCTGCCGTGGGTGAATAACCTGTTCGAAGGGAAAGTACTCCCAGACTGCGTTCTACCATATTCGATACTGGTGTGGTTCACCAAAGAGGTGTGTAAACTCGGGTGATAATAATTATGCATTTTCTAAATTTTCCCATGCATTTACTCACAGAACATAACGAATTACCGCAAATAAACCACAGACCGAACCTCGAAGTCCAGCGGCAAACGTCGCTCTTTCGTCTCACCGAACCTCTTTGGCCGAACGCATTAAAAACAAAGGACAGTTAATGCTAATCTTTATTAGCAAGGTTGGGCATTCTTGATCCAACTGTAAATGAGGGAAACATTAATTGGAACCTTGATTAAGGCAATTGTGAAACTTGATACTCATTAATAACTGATGAACTAATAATAGTGGACACGATGTACAGTTGGACCGTTAAACTACAAAGTAAGCTCTCTTGGTTCCATCACTTTGTTTTCCGATCTTTACTTGCTTTCCTTTCCTCCCGAAGCCTTGAAAGTTGATTTCTTTCAAATTAGGTCAAAGGTCAACATATCGTTACTATGGATAACGAACTTGATCAAAATGCAAAGAACAGTGGTTTACAACATATGCAATGAAATCAATTCATTTGAGTAAAACCAAACGGTATAGACGCTATTATCAGTATAAAATTGCTTGGTCATATTTGACACAGGCAGGAGCCCATTACCAGGAGCGTCCATCTCCCATACTAGGTCTGTGAGTCAGTCTATGACCGGATTGAGCTATATTTAAAACAGATCTCACGGGAGTTCACGTGCCCACACTTTGGGAATCCAATCAAACCATAGTCAGGACGAGGAGTAACCGCAGTTACCCGGGAAACATGTTCTAAAAATAGCTCAAACCGGTCATACGTTGACTCACGGGTATAGTATATATGGACGCTCCTGGTAATGGGCTCATGGCACAGGCAATACACCCGAGGGCTGTTTGACAAAAAACAAAAATATTTAGCTATTCTTTATTTATAAGAATGTGTGCTCCATTACAACAACGAAGCGGCGAACTTAGACTTTCGAAGTCCCAAAATATGCAGTTGATTTCCAAAAATATATATATATCGTTGTAAACTACAGGCAGGTGTGCTAAAACGATGTCTCGCTTTTCTCGAATCTTGTCTTAACAAAACGTTATGGTGATTTAGGCAAAAGTTATGTTAAAAGTAATATGTAAATGTCGCCAAATGCGTAGATATAAGTTGACTGTATTTTGTTTTTATAAAAAAGTGCGATACTGTTTTGCTCCTTACCTATTCGCTAACCTATTGGATTTCCTTATTTCATCTGGAATTGTGGGTATTTTAATTTCCTGTCTAAAATGATTTAACTGTAGGGGTCTGAAATACGTTTTGGACCGGCTACTTATAGCCAATCGGGAATATTTTATTATTTATGTCTCCGTATTTGTGAGTAAATTTCCGGGCCAAAATGAGTCGAAAATCTGTCTCGAGCCAAAAACATAATTACGCCCGCGAACATCAACTATATTGTTATAATAATGGGGTTTATTATATCTAGATCTACAGGGTAGTTACAAAGAGTGACGACGAGTCAGAGATAACACGTTATTTTGAGGACGTCATTGTTCCCTTCGCGGAGGCACACCAATCTGTAAATGCTGCGGAACTGCCATCGTTGTATTCAGGATGTAGCGAGGAGAAGGAGGATGGCACAAGTGTTTTCCAGGAGGAGGGAAACAGGGTGGCAGACGTATTCAACACTTCCACCCAAGATGAGGTATTATGCAAAACATCTTAAAAGAGAGTCGGCATAACAAGTTTGAGTTGTCCGAAACGCGCACTCTCATTGCCTTAATAATAATAATAAAAATAATAATAATTACATTTATATAGCGCTTTTTCCTATAAGTCCAAAAGCGCTTTACACCTAATTAAAAAACTACATCTAATTTAAAAGATATTTAAAAAAATCCAAAGTTAATTAAGCTAAAAACCATGATTAAAAATTACAATAAATTGTCGATATCCGAAAACTGATCAATAAAAAACTTTCTTAAAAAGGTATGTCTTAAGACTCTTCTTAAACAGCTCTATTGAAGGACTAGATTTAATGTTAAAAGGCAGTGAGTTCCATAGCTTTGGCGCACATACAGAAAAGGCTCTATAGCCGTATGATTTAAGATTAAAAGTTGGCGCCTGTAGCATTAACTTCGATGCAGATCTCAGGCTTCGTTGTGGAGCATAAGGCTCTAATAAATTACACAAGTACTGAGGAGCAGTGGCATTCACCACCTTATACGTAAACAGTAATACCTTAAATTGTATTCGCTGCTCAATAGGAAGCCAGTGCAATTCTATAAGAAGTGGTGTAACGTGGTCTGACTTGCGAGACAAGGTAACAAGCCTAGCCGCTGAATTTAGGACATATTGCAGGCGCTGTGACAATTTCTTAGGAATACCGTAGAGCAAAGAATTACAATTGTCAAGCTTTTGACGTGACAAATGCGTGAACTAAAATCTTGGCTATATCTACACTTAGAAACTTTCTAATGCGTGATATGTTCCTAATAGCATAAAAAGAAGATTGCCAATTTGCATAATATGCTTGTCCAGTGAAAGAGTCGTGTCGAATATAACTCCAATGTTCCTCGCAGAATTCGAAAGCCCAACAGATGCGGCAGCGACTTGAATATCGTTCAAGATTGGAGCGGGACGATGCTTAGCGTGGAATACCAACATCTCCGTCTTATCATCATTAAGTTTAAGGTTATTACGCAGCATCCATTTATCAATATCCGTTACACATGTTTCCAGCTTAAATCGTGCACGGTCAAGATCACGCGCAACATATGATTTAAAAGTTACGTAGACTTGAGTGTCGTCGGCGTAGAGGTGGAACGATACTCCATGGTGCCTCATCATATCACCCAACGGTGCTGTATAAAGCAGATACAGTATTGGGCCTAGCACAGAGCCTTGGGGAACTCCGCAGCCCAAGGGACGACTGGAAGAGCGCGCTTTGCCAATCGAGACGAATTGCATACGTCCACTGAGATAGGACTTGAACCAAGCGTGAGCCTTGCCTTCAATGCTAAATCGATTAGTGAGTCTTGCAAGTAATATTTGGTGATCGACCGTGTCGAATGCAGCCGATAGATCCAACAATAATAGGATGACGCACTGATCCTGATCAATTGCTTGTAGAATGTCGTTCTGTACTCTTAGTAATGCTGATTCAGTACTATGGCCGGATTTGTAGGCAGACTGAAACAATTCCATCAAGTCATTCTCAGTCACATCGTCGATCAGCTGAGTAGCCACCACTCTCTCGCATGATTTAGAGATGAACATTAAATTAGAAATCGGCCGATGATTAGAAAACTGTTCATAGTCCAGCGACGCGTGCTTGAGCAAAGGTTTCACTAAGGCTTCCTTTAGGACCTCAGGCATTACAGCCTGTTCAAGTGACAAGTTTACAATCTTGGTAATCACCGTAGTAGAACATCGATGCTTCCTTTTAACACAGAAGCAGGTAGGGGATCGAGCTCACAAGATTTTACTGTTGTAGAAGCAATAACGCTCGACAATTCCTCGGCAGTGATGAGTCGAAATTCACTAAGCTTAGTCCTAGAAGCGCAAGTGTCAGTGAACTCATCTACTAATTGACCCTTTCTAGAGTCAAGTTCAGTCCTAATCTTCGAAATCTTCTCTGTAAAGTAGTCAGCAAATGCATGAGCTAATGCTGCGGCATTGTCCCATGAGGGGAGCTTTCTCTCCCCTTTCAAGTGAAGAAGCTTGTCGACAGTAGCGAACAGCTTTTTTGGATCAGACTGATGCTGCTCTATTAGATGAGAGTAGTAGCCCATTTTCGATTGGTGAATTAAGTCATTCACAACTTTGCACTGAGTTACGTACAACTCCCGATCAACAGTCAGGCCAGAGGCGCGCCAACGCCTTTCAAGCCTTCTGCGCTCCAGTTTTGCCTCCTTTATGCCATCATTATACCATGGCGCAGCCGGACGTAAAGTAATAACTCGCTTCGTTAGCGGCGCATGTTTGTCCAGCAATGATGATAACACGCTGTTGTACTGTTCAACGAGAGCTGATACATCATCAAAGCTGTCCAAGGACATCAAGGGAGAATTAGCAATATCAGCACACAGCTGGAGCATGTCGATACAATACAATACAATACAATACAATCGACTTTATTTAGTGAGGGTTACACATGACAGTAAAATTAAACTGATAAACTAGTGGCCCTCTCTAAGCTATGTATAATATTAAACTATGATAATATATAATTTTATAAAATACTATGATAACATACTAATACTAATAATCATACATAACTAGCAGAAATGGAACATAAAAAATTCTAAAATATAAATTTCTAAAATTCTTAAATTACACTAAAATGTTGTTAAAAATAGTAACAGACGTTCCTGGAGACTTAAAATTATTAATTAACTACAGAAGTACCGACCCACTCCTCTTCCCCGTGTTAAAAACTATAAAGACTATTGGAATCTTAGTGTTTTTTTCTGACTTGCTAGAACTGACTTAAAGAGATTTCTTTTAAAGCATTTAACGTTTCCGCTCTTTTTTAACGTGGGAGATAGATTGTTCCAGTCCTTGATTGTTCTTACACTAAATGTGCGGCCACCTTCGGTGGTCTTTTTAAAGAGAGGGCAACATAGGTTCAAGTTAGAAAACCGAGTGTTTCTTTCATGAATATCTGAGTTTCTGACTAAAAGTGCATTAATATAATCTGGTGTATTACCATTTATCCTCTTATAGGCTAGAGCACATCGATTTATATAAGCTTCTGTGTAGAAAGGTAGATAGATTTCAGTTTTCGATAACAAATCTCTTTCTTCTCATATCTAGTCTTCATGAGGGAGAGAGTACACGATACAGCACAGTGGTCAGGAATACATGGATCTGCCACAGAAAAGTTCCTAGCGATGTCCTCATCCGCCCTGGTGATGACAAGGTCCAGCGTATGGGTGGGGCCAGTAACATGTTGCCTCAAATTAAACACATCCAGCAGCTGAAGAAATTGCCGGGCAGGAGAGTTGTGTTTATCGTTGACGTGAAAATTAAAGTCACCAACCAGAAGAAGAGAGCCGGAAGCTGTAACTAGTTCCTCTAACAGGCGCGGGAACCCATAAAAAAATACCCCATGTGAGTTAGACGAAGGCGGGCGATATATAACAACAATACGTAGCATCGTTGATGAATGATTCATCATTAAGTCAGTAAACTCAAATGACTTGAATTTACTCTTAATAAGACATTGCTTCTTAAACTTTAGCATTTTCTTGTACAGTAGACCTACGCCGCCACCTCTTGATCCTCTCGGTACGCTGTAAAATTCGTAGCCAGTTGGGCAAACATCGCGAATAATTTGCCCATCCAACTCACGAGAGCATAACCATGTTTCAGTCAACGCTAAAATGTCAATGTCGTGTTCAACGACGTGATCTTTTACCATTAAAGATTTGTTTCTCACATATCTCGTGTTCAGAACAGTGAAGGTAACAGGCTTAGTAGTAAATGGACTAAGAGCCATCGGTAGTCTCTTAATATTGACTAAATTAACATTCAGAGTCTCGTTCAATCGAGCAGAGCCAGGATCCGTAAAGTCTTGAATATTATATGAGTCATAATCCTGGAGATTATATTTCCGCTTTGACAAATATAACGGCTTTATCGGCTTAGAACTATAACTGTCTATCGATGTTTGTCTTCCACGCTTTCCTCTTAGCCTTCGAATTAGGCCTTCCAACTTCAGAGAGTCCCAGACGAAAGAGTTAAGTGGCTTCGTTAGTTGACCTTGAATATGGCGGGAAGTTTGAACTCCAGGCGAAGTAGCTTTCCACCAAAAGCGAAGCACAGAGGACGACATGGCGTGCAAGAACAAACCGTCACGAACTGGACTTCATCTCGTGCTTGACACGCTGTGACGTCATCTGTGCATCTATAAGAAAACAGGTGTACGCAAAAACAGAATCTATTTGTTAAGTAATGCCCACATACGTTGTCCTTGGGCGCCAGGTTCTACACTGTTCACTTTTACAAATGAGTGAAAAGCACACAGCGCTCAAACGTACTACGCAGGCTATTTTTGGATTAAGGGATTATTTAGTTTTAGTTACTTTATGAGCGAAAATCCTGCCTAGTTATCACAAACTGCATCGCGGGAAAATGGCAGCTCAAGATGGCGGTAAAAGTTAAAATAAAAATTCGCACATTGAGATTGATAAACGAACCCTCTCCAGTACCTTGCTGTCCTTTTGGGGTCAAAATTTTGCGTTCTTGGGCTCTTTGTAAATGCATTTTCTTTGGTGTAAATATACCAGATATATAGACATATTGCGGAAACGCCTTATTAGCCCATCTTGCTGAGGGCGTTACTGCTTTATCGCCGCCTCATGTCAACGAACAAAGGCCTCTGAACTGGACCGAAATCCATCGATCCATCCACCAATATTGAATCGTATACCTCTTTTCTTTATTTAAAGATAACCAAGGTAATGAACGTAGGCAGTCACAGAGGGCGTAACTGTCTGGTGCTGAAGCCTGCGTTTTTCTCGGATTCAACGACAACAGTATCACAGCAACAGCTCGGGAGCTATCTTAACTAAGGCAGGCATGGGGAAAATACAACCACGACAGGTGCAAGGGAAGTCTCAACGTTGCGTGGTGATGTTCCTGGAAGCTTTACCGGAAGAGGTCGCAAACCTGGTCAGAGGTAAATAACTATTGTCTCAGTTTAACGATTGTTTGATTGATTGATTGATTGATTGATTGATTATAGACACTAGCTAAGAACACGCCCAATGCATTCAATTTGACATCGCCCAGAATGGCTGGACATATCGATATGCACATATCATTAAGCGCCAAAATCACTCACCCGGCAAGCTGCTGAGCGGAGTTTCAAATACAGAGAAAATGGCCGAATTTGCGTCAGACAGCCTGGTAAAAATGGCTGATTTACAATTGAAACATGCGTTTCACACGGCTTTTTATTAACAGGATGTGTATGGACTCATCAGGCTTTGTATTTTTTCGATATCTTTAAAAAAATCTACTATGAGAGCCTTCTGAATATGCTCCGCTTTTTATGACATTTTGTATGAAAAGTGAGTAACTACTGATCGATTTCAAACTCTTTTTTCTCGTAAAGTATTTGCTTCAGAAGCGGGTTTCACGCGGCTTCTTGAAGCCAATAAAAAGAACTTTAAAATGATTCTTGAACCTTTGAATACGGTTAAAAAAAGTTACTATGACAGTCAAAAAACTACAAAATCTTTCCTACATGTATTTTATTCTGTAGATATTATAATTATTTGGTCAATTAACCTTAAGGTGACAAATCTAACTTTCCCCTGGGACCGTAAACAGCTGGCGGCCTTGAGCGCGTAATTTAAATTTAAACGCGTGAGCGTTCGGTTGCTAAAAAACGTCAGATACAATTTGGTGGTGACATAAAATTTAGAACATAATTATTACAATCCTCCAACGAACGATCATGTCAAGTTACACCGAGAAACCCTTTCAATCTAAATGGCCTGATCTTGTCAATCCCTCGTGGATTCATGTGCGAGAACCAAGCAATATTGAATTTGATCCGTCATTATTTTTTTATCTTGAGATCAGTGGAAGTGCGCTGTGGACATGGAGGAAAATACCGGGCTGTAAAACATTATTGTTTGAAATCTTGCAAGACAACCTAAGACTTATCGGATTCGAGCTGGAAACCACTGCCAAACTATGCTTAACGAACTTGCTTGCTGTTAGGATGACTATCTGACTATGGTTTCGTTGTTATGGCGTTGTGAAGCTATTGTAATTACTTTGGTAAAACGGTGCAAACATGTCGAGCTAATTTGAGCATCCTTTTTCGTCAAAATGGCCCGATCATGTGAGTTCTTCGTGGATAGCCAAGCCCTCGAATCAGATCCATCAATTATTTGGAAGTATGTGGAACTGCGCTCTGGACGTAGAAGAATTTGCGGAGCTGCAAGACGTTGTTATTTGAGATCGGTGAAGATTGTTAGCGGGCCGTGTCTTTAAAAAAATATTTTGAAGCAGTTGGCTTCGTTAGTTAACAAGAACGCGAACAGCGGTGTTTATTACTGCAAGACGACTGACGAAGAGTGAACGAGAATAAAAGTTAACCAGCGAAGATAGCTAGCGGGCCGTGTCTTTAAAAAAATATTTTGAAGCAGTTGGCTTCGTTAGTTAACAAGAACGCGAACAGCGGTGTCGAGTAAGAGAGACAACTCATGAAGTGTGTTAGCTGAAGATTGTAAACTTTTAAGTTGATTATCAGTTATCATTACCTTCCCGCCAACTTCAAATAAACCGGCTTTAGCACATTTAAGTGTCGAGGGATTTAGAGCTCCCAGAACAGTTAAACGTTAGCCAATCATAAGGCGAATATCAAGTCTCATGAATTTCAAACTAAACGACCTAATGTATTCAAAAAAAATAATGATGTCCATCCTACAATGGCCATTCTGGGCGATGAATAGCACAAAAACAAATATAACAATATTAAACTGCGGTCAGTGCAGTTGCGTACTTTATATTTTGTACCTCCTGCGTATGCACATCAGTGGTCTGGGCAGTGTTTTATATTGTATTTCGTCTCTAGTACTTTCGGGCATAGAAGGCCTCGAAATTTGAATCGTTTCTTTCAGTAGAACCTATTGATAAGTACAATTCCATGACTGGTAAACTAATAGCCTACTGGCGTTGTTGCTATAGATAAGCTCCCTCTCCATTAGGTGCGCCTCTGGTTTGTGCACCCCTGTGCACGCGGTCTCGAATTCGATTTCCGGATCGGCACATCCGTATCGACTTTTCCTGCTTTGATAGCTTGTTTATAGCTTTGAATTCCCTTAATAGGGAGCTCTGACCGAGAAAGGGGGTAAAATAGTGCACCGTCGGTCCTCATTGATACCAGCCTACGAGGTGATGCGGCTACCGCGTCAATAAAATTACTCTAAAAGTGAGGATTTACGTCATATTAATTGGGCTAAAATCAATTAGGTTTTATCCTTATTTTTATTTATTTACAGAAACGTTGCAATCTCAACATGCTCAAAGACAAGGAGCAAGAGCAGCGCCGAAAGGTAAACATGATTTGAAAGTTATTTTCTCAAGTTCATTAATAATTCAACAAGCCCAGACAAAGAAGTCATAAGCGTGATGTCGTGTTTTTATACTGGTTTTTGTCATAAATATAGTTTTCACAGGGTCGGAAATTCACGAGGAATAAAAATAACAAATCACGGGTCACGAATTTTAGAATCTAGTATACATTGAGGTGCTAGTATTGCACTCTTGGAATCAGTTAATAGTTTGCGTATATACTATTAAAAAAAAAGAACGAAGAGAGGTTGGTCCATTCAGGTGTTATCATTATTATGGCACAATAAATGTTTGTTTATTTTCAGAGATGCCTGTAATTGTAGCATACAGAACAAATAACAAGAAGAATGACAAACTGCGGTGAGTGCTTTCAGTTACGCCAGGCGCAGATGTGGCTCTGTGTCACAGTGGTTAGCGTACGACACACGTACGTGCAGGCGGTCGAGAGTTCTAAGACTGTCATCCGGCCGGCATATCTGCCTATCGATATTCCTCTACTCCGAGTAGCTTGGTCATCATAGCTTTGAATGCCCTTAATTAATCTAGACCTCTATAATGTACTGTACGGGGAAGCTCGGCCCATTTTTAGCTTCCAGTGTGTGAAAGAGTATACTAGTTTAGTTATGGTTCAGCATGCCAAAGGGTGTACAAGACTATTCCTCCGGTATATTGATCGTGATTTTTATAGGTGGCCTAATTCACACTCTCCGAAGCACGATATTGTATTTTCCTGTACAATACCGGCAAAACAAAACATTCTTGGAGTGTATTATAATGGCAACGAATCCTGTGATTATATTTTTGAACAGAGTTGTACTGAAAAGAAAGAGGGCCCTGGCTTAAAGTCTCGGATTTCGCACAGTCAAGAGAGCAAGGAAGTGAGCATCGCCAGAGTGGCTGACATTGTCAGGGCACCATGACTCTACAAAACCCGTAGTATGAGAATAGTTGATGTCCGTGGTGCACTTTATAGAGCAGTCTCTCAAGCATATTACAGTTGATTAGTCTTGTACTACTGTATATTTAGCACTGTATTTCATTGGCTGTTGGTGACTTTAGAGCGGTTTTCACATGACTGTCCAAAGTAATTGACGATTACCTTGCGTTTGTGACAAGACCAGAGAACCTTGCCTTCATACATGTGATTATTGTTACCGTTATCTGGAATAAAATGCAGAACAACTCAAGCAATAAAGAACTACTTTTAACTATCCTGTGCATTCCACTTTTTGAAAACAACAACCTATAATAAAAACCTTATCAGATATAAAATTATGTTTGTGATTACTTAACCGGTATCACGTAACCCTCATTGTACATGCTAGTTGATACCCCCACCACCGTACAAAGGGGGGGGGGGGGTGTGATATGGAACCTCCCTCAGATTTTCGTTATTAAAGGCCATTTGGAAAGCCAACTAGGCAATCTACATTTAGTAGGCTTTTGGAGCTAGTAACGTCATAATTACATCATCACCGGATATTGCAAAATCCTCCATGGCGCCGAACTTCCGCAATTTCCGCATTTTAAAAAAAATGGCAAAAACCCCATTAAAAATACTAAAATTGATTACTACACTGGCTACAGTGCTACGCTTACTACACTTGCTACACCGCTACGCTTGCTACATTTGCTACACTGCTACGATTACTACACTGCTACGCTTGCTACGCTTGCTACACTGCTACACTGCTACACTGCTACGCTTGCTTCACTTGCTACACTGCTAGACTTCTACGCTTGCTACACTGCTACGTTTACTACTACTACACTTGCTACACTGCTACGATTACTACACTGCTATGCTTGCTACGCTTACTACACTTGCTACGCTTACTACACTTGCTACGCTTACTACACTTGCTACACTGCTACACTGCAACGCTTGCTTCACTTGCTACACTGCTAGACTTCTACGCTTGCTACACTGCTACGTTTACTACTACTACACTTGCTACACTGCTACGATTACTACACTGCTACGATTACTACACTGCTACATTTGCTACGCTTGCTACACTGCTATGCTTGCTACGCTTACTACACTTGCTACGCTTACTACACTTGCTACGCTTACTACACTTGCTACGCTTACTACACTTGCTACGCTGCTACACTTGCTACACTGCTATGCTTGCTACTCTTGCTACACTGCTACGATTACTACACTGCTACACTGCTACTCTTGCTACGCTTACTACACTTGCTACGCTTACTACACTTGCTACGCTTGCTACACTGCTACGCTTACTACACTTGCTACGCTTACTACGCTTACTACACTTGCTACGCTTACTACACTTGCTACACTGCTACGTTTGCTATACTGCCACGCGTACTACACTGCTACGCTTGCTACACTGCTATGCTTGCTACACTTACTACACTGCTACACTTGCTATGCTTGCTACACTGCTACTTGCCAATGAATCCTGTATAACTTGCTTGATCCAATTTACCGCCCCAATGAATGTTGTCCCGTTGTCCGAATGTATTTTCTTCAGTGTGCCACGACGAGCTCGTTGTTTTTCGTTGTTTTCGTGGCTTTTATGAACCAAAACCACGACGGGGGGAGAGGAATGTGAAATACTTTTTTTATTAGTTCTTGTTCGATCGCACTGCAGATAATGGGAACAGATACCTGACCAAACTTGTCAGTGACTTCGGTCAAGCTGATTGAAATAGGAAACAGCTGAACCAATACTCCAGTTTCCTATTCGAAAATTACCGCTGAATGCAATGACTACAGACGCATGTACTCAGGCTTAGCCTCATACTGAAGTTAAACATTCATAAATACCAGCGAGAAGGTGGTCTATTTACAACTCTGCATATTGTTGTAGTTTCGCATTTTGCACTCTCTCGCTGGTATTTAAGAATGTTTAACTTCAGAATGAGGCTAAGCCTGAGTACATGCGTCTGTAGTCAATGAATTCAGCGGTTATTTTCGAATAGGAAACTGGACTATTGTCACTCGTCGTCGACAGACGAGAATCTTCTACTTCTGTGCAACGTTCCTCTTGTCCTTGTCAAAAGACAGACCAGGAGCTGATCTTTCCCCTAGAACCTCGCAACTTATTTCGGTTCGAAGAACGAGGAAGTGAGAGTGACCTAGTAAAAAAAGAGATATTTTTCAATTGAAACAATGTTACTACACGCGTTCTTCACCACTACGCAAACCCTCCATCAATCATGTAAAACATGGACAACATTTACCTTCAGAACGTACCATGCCTTGTTGATGGAGGCAGTAAGAACTTTCCACTTGACAACGGCCAAACATTCTCAAGGTTTCCGTTGCGTGACACTTTGAAGTGCAGTCCATTAACAAATCACTTTGAAGTGCAGTACATTAACAAATCGAGCAATTGTTTTAGCCATGTTTTTCCTCAGGTGACCATTTCCATCCTGAAACCGAGGCTCTGCGATACTTACATCCATGCAGTCGAGGCAACATAATTACACAATGCAAAATACAGAATACAGAACTTAAGTTCGCAGGAAAAGAAAAGCCATAGGATGAAGGCGACATAATAACAGCGTACGAAATAAGTAATGAGCTGTTTAGAATACCGAGCACTCAATACAGAAAGTAAAATAGGTGAAATAATCTACTAAAATGAGAAACAATAAATTAAAAGAAATATCATTTTCCTTATTTGACAAATGGCATATGTATAGCGCTCATTCAACATTACCCGCACCGTGCTCGCGGACGTCGGCAGGTTGAAGGTTTTTGCATGTTAGGCTGTGAAAATTGTTCAGTTTTCCGCGTTCTCCATGAGGGACGCGATTTCTTTCACATAACTGAAGTAGTTCATACACTTCTCCCACTAAAAGTCTATATTTAACTTAATACATGCAAATTAACCACAAGGTTTTCGTTTTCAAGTACTTCTATAGCTTGACCTTACGACCATATATCTTCAGGTAAATTATGTACAAAACATTTGAGTGGCCTCCCTGTGGTTGTTATTGGTATTAAGTTTTGAAGTTTTCCTTAAAACAACATTCCTCCCCTTCATAAAAGAATGGAAGATAAGATGAAGATATACTCACACTACATCAACACTTGCAGATGCTGTTAATGCTTCTCCAGCCCCGTTATCAGCAGTACATATGTACGGCAATCCAGTGTGGTTCCGATAAGCCGTGATAGTAAATGGTGAGCTATTGTATGCTGTCATGCCGCGTGTTCGAATAAGCTCCGCCAAATAGGCCTATCTTCTTGATGAGCTCTTAGATTAGAAAAAAATAACTTTGAACGTCTAAATGTTGAGCTTCAGAAGAAAACGTGATGACTTGAGTAGCAGTTCAAGCAATGAATCGCCAGAGCACAAGAAACAACCGCCGAAAAAGATGGAGGACGAAGAAGAAGACGACATGAACTTTAGTATACCATCTAATAAGAAGATATGGGAGGTCCTCCTCGACATTCAGACTAACACTAACAGAATTTTGAAAGACAACGCAGCGATTCATAAAACTGTTTAATCGCTAAAGGAAACAGTGGAGTTTAATGTTAATAAGGATCTTCTAATAAAATTTGAGAAAGAAAGATCGGAACTCTCTAAGTATCCCTCTAAAGAAAAGACTGAACATTATTACACCTTAAAGCATCAATTGGAAGAGATTTCCAATTTTAGAACTAGAGGATCAATGATTAGAAGCAGGGCTCGATGGGCTGAATACGGAGAAAGAAGCTCCAAATATTTTTTAAATTTAGAAAAATGTAATAGCAGGAGAAATTTCATCTCAAAGCTTAAATTAGATAGTGGGGCCGAAATAACAGACCAGTCTGATATCTTGAACGAAGAAAAGAACTTCTATGAAACTCTATATACATCGACTTCCACTGAGCCAGAAAATAACTGTTTTAAGAATTCTTCAGTAGTCCATCTATACCAAAATTAAACGACCAACAATCAGAAACATGCGATGGTCAATTATCCGAAGACGAATGTTTTGCTGCACTGAAGTCTTTTAAGAAGAATAAAACACCCGAAATCGATGGTCTTGAGGCTGAGTTTTGGAAATTGTTAGGCGAACCTTTGGTTGATAGTTTTAACTACAGCTTAACGAGGGGTGAAATGTCTATATCTCAGAGACAAGGGGTTATATCACTAATCCCCCAAAAAGAAGAAATAATTACAATTTTTACAAAACTGGCGGCCAATCTCTCTTTCTTAATGTAGATTACAAAATTGCCACTAAAGCTATTGCAAAGCGAATAGAACAAGTTATTCCTAATATTATTCATAATGACCAAACGGGCTTCGTCAAAGGAAGGTTTATAGGACAAAACATCAGGCTGATTTCAGACATTTTGACCTATACTAAAGAAAAAGATATAGAAGGGATACCTATGTTCCTAGACTTTAAGAAAGCCTTCGATTTTATTGAATGGAATTATATTTACAAATCACTTGAAACTTTCAATTTTGGTCCGCAACTTAAAGAATGGGTAAAAGTCTTTTATACTCGACCATCGAGTTGCGTTTTAAACAATGGTTTTGCCTCAAACTTCTTTGAATCAACACGTGGGTTACGTCAAGGATGCCCACTGTCTGGTGCGTTGGTTACCATCTGTGTTGAAATTCTAGCGTGCGCAATACGGGATAGTGCAGAGATCAAAAAGTAGCATTGTATTATCACAATATGCTGATGATACCACTGTGTTTCTGAATGATGTTAACTCCGGTAATGCATTGTTTACACTTCTTGAGCGTTTCGAAAGGTGCTCTGGCTTAGCAATTAACAAAGAAAAAACTGAGGGTCTATGGCTGGGATCCTGGCGAAATAGATTAGATAAACCTTTCCCAATTCGCTGGTCACCTGATCCGATCTATTGTTTAGGCGTTCACTTTTCGTATGATGACAAGGCGTGTGAAAAGAAGAATTTTTGGGACAAATTGGACACCCTACATAAAACTTTAAATATCTGGAAGTCCAGAGATCTGACAACTTGGGGGTGAACTGTTATTGTGAAAACACTTGGTCTTTCTAAGCTTATATATAATAGCTCAGTATTAGTTGTTCCTCTAAAATTTGTTCAGGAAGTAAATAAGGAAATTCGTAATTTTGTGTGGAATAATAAGCCTCCTAAAGTAAAAACTTCTACTATGATCGGAGATTATAAGGCTGGAGGAATGCGATTGCCAGATTTCGCTTTAATCGAAAAAGCGATAAAAATTGCTTGGATTAAACGATTAGTAACAAAAAACTGCGCCCCAGACGGAACACCAGATAACTGGAAAAAGATCCCTCAACTGAAACTAAAAAGGTTTGGAGGCAATCTATTATTTAACTGTAATTTCGATATGAAGAAATTAACCTTGGGAACACTAAATTTTTATGATAAAATCATTGACTACTGGCAGTGCTTTCGTCAAACCTGTCCTAGTACTAAAGAAGAGATCCTTGAACAAATAATTTGGAATAATCGCTTTATAATGAAAGAAAATAAATCTTTGTATTTTTCGAATTGGAATAATGTTGGAATTTGTAAGATAGGCGACTTGATCGACGAGAATGGTAATTTTATGCAATTTGTTTCTCTGCAGAAACGATTTAACAGTACATTTAACTTTTTGAAATATTTTAGCGTATTGAAAGCCATCCCTCATAAATGGAAAGTATTACTTCGGGAAATTTCAGTAATAAGGAAACTCCCATTAGCTTAAATGGTAACTTATTATATGAAAATACCCAAGAATTTGATAAACTAACATGTTCTCGGATAACTAAACTATTAGTAGAGGTAAATTATAAGCCACCTACCGCTGAAAAAAGGTTATTAAATTATGGAATTCTTGCTGAAACACTACCATATCATTATAGGCTTGCTATTAATGTCTGCCGAGAAACAATGCTTAGAGTCTTCCAGTTTAAAATTATCCACAATATCCTACCCACTAAATCTTCTCTCTATAGAATGAAAATAGTTCAAGATGATAAGTGTTTTATCTGCCATGAGTCACAAACAGTTGAACATCTATTTTGGAATTGCCGAGCTTCTGTTGCATTTTGGGAAGATTGCTTTGGATGGGCGAAACCAATCTTCGTATTCAAAGAAATGCTATCTTTATCAAATATTTTATTTGGTTATCAACCGCAAGTAAAAGGATACAATACCTTTAACCAAATTATTATCATCGCCAAGCATTATATTTATGGGAGCTGTCTTGAGGAACAGGAGTTTTCTTTTAGGAATTTTCAACAACGGCTTAGCAATAAGATTCATATCGAACGATGTATATATGTTGCTAAAAATAAGTTTGATGAATTTCTCTCTAAATGGAAGGATGTTTTTGACACAATTTAGTTACTACAATTTGCCGTTTCTCTTACTTTCTCTTACTCCGTTTCTTTTACGTATACTGTCTTTCTTCTTCTCGTCAGTTCTACCTTATTATTTACAACTAATTAACTTAGAAATATTGTGAAATGTCTGAACTGTACTTAAATCTGTAATACTGAGGAAAATAATAATAATAATAAAGATAACAAGTTAAAAAAAAGAAGGAAAAAAAAAGAAGGAAATGGTGAGCCTTCATGAAGCGTTTGCCCTGCTTGGTTTGTCCATCTGATTGTTGGTGGAGGGACACCTTCAGCAGAACATGTTAGGTTCACAGATTGTTTCTCAATTACAGTTACATTCGGAGGTCCAACAAGGTTATGTGGTGGAACGGAAACGGAGAAATCAACAACAACAACATTTATTTTAACTCTAAGTCGCATTGTTAATTGCTAAGTACGTGTACTGTTGACCTTATTCATAAAGGCATCAAAGCGAGGCCAGTTGTCCCAGCCATGCGTCGCATTGTTAATTGCTAAGTACATGTACTATTGACCTTATTCATAAAGGCATCAAAGCGAGGCCAGTTGTCCCAGCCATGCGTCGCATTGTTAATTGCTAAGTACATGTACTATTGACCTTATTCATAAAGGCATCAAAGCGAGGCCAGTTGTCCCAGCTTGTCACAGAAAGAGAAAAACCTACCGAGTAGATGACGGTAAGTAATGTTAATTTCCTTCATACAACACAAAAGAACAAAACATTGCGGTACGACAGAAACGAAGTAATTTCTGACCGACTCTAATTTTGCATTCTGTGGGACATTTACTGGCCTCGCTCTGATACCATTATTTCCAGACTTCTTTTAGCGCGGGTATGAGATACATAGTAAATTACAAGGGAGAGTAAAACGAAATAAAACGAAATAAAACGAAATAAAACGAAAGGGTTAATTTCAATCCTTATGTACTGTTACGAGTAATTATACGTGAAAGATCCTGTTGTTTCTGCGAGAATGCAAGCAAATCGGCCAAAACACATTTGGTTAAGGTTACGATATAGAAATCGATTTCCCAGGTTTTAATAATCGATATCTTATATATAAATTTCAGCTTTAAATGTAACTTGAAAATCAGTAAAAGCGTTAAATTAAAACGGACGGAAAGCGACAGAGCTAAATAGTGTGGCGCGCGTGGACTAGGGAGGATAACAGCGTATACAAAAATGGCAGAAATGAAAAAAAAAATCGTTTACCTGTTTAGATTTTTGCGAATAATAAGAGCTTTATGGCAAGGATAAGCTTCAAATACTTGACAGACCATTTCCTTCAGAAACATGTTTTGAACAGTGTAATTTACACTGGGATAATATTTACTACAAACAATAGACATTGACCGTCACAAGATAGTGTTTACGGTAAAATTCCCGCGGATTTACAAGTCAGCTCGCGCATGCGCCCTAGTTATTCAGCTCTGTCACGGAAAGCAGACTATAACTACTGTGATTCCCTTATGACTAGATCCCTTATGACGCACGTTCAATATATCCAGTTTTTCTGCCAACTGATTCGAATCAATTGCAATTCATTGAGGTTTGTAACGCTTGTAATCAACCGGTCGAATAATAACACTGTACATGTTCTCTTAGGCCTAGGGAAGAGGTTAAAACAATGGTACTCTGGCGGGACCCAATTTTCATGGAAGGGGGTTGTACACGTAACCTACCACCTATTTTGGCAAAATCTAGATTTTTGACTACAAATATCTTCTTGAATAAAATACTGATTGAAGAAGTAACTATATTTCTAGTTTCTACAGGCAGAAAAAAAGAAGAAAAAAAATGGAAAAGGTTGAAAGTTGACTTCGAATATCGATTCGAGCGTCCCCAGTAACCTCCACGAAATGGCAAGTGTTCCCAAGAAATTCACTTCAAATGGAGTTCAAACTTTCGTAGAAGACAGTAAGATATATATCTTACCTTATGTATGCGCATAAAACGGTGAAATCGCAGTTACACGCGAGACGAAGCCCAAACAAACACTCTCATAGCATCCATTTTAATGATTTTCATCCAAAACCATGGCAAGCTGGCGCAGTCGTTCCTGAGCCAAGGAGTATAATTACATGACACCACCTGGAAGTCCAGCGGAATTGTTGACTGAAAAATTACTATCCCGCTCCTGGTAGTGTCAATTTTGGTGATAACTGTGGCAATGGGATGTGGACAATATTTCGTCTTCATCTTTTCCACAGGGCTCCATTCGACGCGAACGAAAAACAGAGTACATTACTTTTCTATCTTTGTGCGTTACAAGACACACTTTTTTCTGTTAACTTTTACCTTTAACGATGTCCCGAAATTCGCACTACTGACAAATCTCGATTTGATATTTAAGCAATCACATAAATGTTCCATGTCTTTATTTTCTGTTACAACCACGTGGGATATCTTGGGACAACAAAGAAAAACGTGAGTGAATATCAAGTTATTCAGTGTTCTTCCAACATTCCAATTGTTTGTAACAAAAAATAAAAACATAGACAAAGAATGTTATTACTTTTTATAAAATAATGAACCGGGAAACCACGAGAAATAGATATTACGCAAGCATGATCAGAAGATCAATTCTCCTAACAGTCACCAGAAATTGGGCGACGGTAACTTTGCACAGTGTTGAAAATCCCCCAAGGCAGAACTGAGAGAAACAAAGGAACTTCTTTGTCTGGCATTGCCCGAAAAGAATAACTCAGAATTTAAGAGCAAAAATCAAACCTGCGGCAAAGCTTTGCTCCCCTTTTTCACTAACCTGTTCTAGTCAGGATACAAATGCGGTGTGGTCTGTTTCATGAAATATTTCTTTATTTCCGAGAAAAGCAACGAAATCCTATATGAGCTCAGACACGATTCAGTCAGGCCCGACAGGGTTCAAATGTCAACTATTGAACCTAGTGTATGACTCTTTCTTGTATACTCAGCAGAATTTAATCTACCTTTAATTATTATAAGCTTTCGAGGGAAGTCGAGAGCAAAGTACCCTGCTTTGTTATGTCAATCGGTAGATCGAAAAGGATTGACTGATTTTAACCATGTGCCACAATGATAATCATATTAATAATACCATCATTAAATGTGTAAATGAATGAATCAGTCAATCAATCAAGCGAGCAATCTCCCATCCACCCATGGCTTTGTCATTTCACAACAGGGAACCCAACATGCAAGCAAATTACTCTTAGTTCCTACCGATTAACCATATAAATAATACAATAAATAATACAATAACTAACTAACAAAATAATATGGATTATTTTATGCTTCAGTTGGTAGGTTTATTGACTTAGATGGTAAAGTAAAGGTGATAGTAAAGGTATAAAGGACAATGAAGATGATAATGAAGATTAAGAGATAATGGTAGTTATGATGGTTATGTTGATTGTAATGTAGTTGCAGTGATTATATATATATAAACAGCAAAATGCCAAAAACTTTAAGCCCAAGCACCTCAACTATGTAACTATATCGGGTGCATTATGGGTAGAAGTAAGTTCATTAACATGCAACTACAGCGATATTCGCGCGCGTTTGCAAATCATCATAGAGAAGACTTATGTAGTTGATTTAAAGTTCAAGATTTCATCTAGAATACAACATGTTTACTTGGTACAGGCAGGACAGCTTAAATAAACCTGAGTATTTAAATGCACTCTATATATTTACTGTTAGATCGAATATTTGCAAAATAGAACATATTCCTGGTCGGCGGAAAGAGAACGGGAAATGATCATGCCGAAGTTTCAAGCGTGAATTCAGAGCTATTCGTGAAGCTGTTAGGAGATCTTCTGCTGACCTCAAAATCGAGATAACCCATTAAGGTTACCGGATACCTTCAAAAATTGGATTTTTTTTTCTCGCACAGAAATGTAGTTTTAGTGGTAGTGTCTCATATAACAAAAACTCCGTTGAATACAAATTAATGTTGACGGAGAAATACCAAAAGGAAGTTTTTGACCGGAAGTAAAAGGTTCCGTTTGATTGACAGCAGATCAATAAACACATGACAAGTGCTCACTCGCCCGTAACGACGGTGTGAAGAAAGCTGGCGCATAAAATATTATATTTAGATGGAAACGTAAAGTCTGACGGTGACTCTGAATCGCTTGAAACCAACACCACGATCTTAGCTCGCTATTGCCGTGCTGTTTCAGCCGCCTGCAAATCGCTGTCTCCCCTACTAACTATGCTGGCATTCAAGGCGTCTCTAGGTATTCACCTTGGCTTTGTCCCTCAAGATCTTTCTGTCTTTCTCATTTTTCAAGTCAGGCGCATAGCTTTGATCGGAAATCAACATTGGCGGGAAATCTTGACAGATAGTTGAACTGTGATGAGAAATGATTGGCCAAGAGCTCGCTAATTGTTGGAGAGGCGGGGCTTCAGATTCACGCACGACAGACAGCTAGATTTTCTAAAATGCTATTTTCTACGCTTTCGATTTTCAACCAAAATAGAGTTTTAATAAAGCTCCCACTCAAGAGGAATCTAGTCGATTTGTTAGAAATTTTCACAAAATGTCAATTGATATCTCCGCTGCAAAACCGTGTCGTGGAATTGGAAAATAGAGCTCTTGACGGCGTTTTCCACAAATCTACTCTGAAAATTTTTCGCCTTTTCACGGAGAGCATGATAACTTTTGAACTAAATCGAATTTTGAAATTCCCCGACACGGTTTTGTAATACGATTCCTCGGAAATGCGACAAAGCAAACATATTTTAAAACTTTAAAATATTTTCGGAGTCGGAGCTTCTGAAAGCCATCTCACTAGATCCGAGAAACGGGATCGCGGAAAATTCGAGATTTTCAAAGAACTCAAAACTTTTTATGTATTCTTGTAGCCAATTTTATAAGCTTTAACATGATACATGGGTGATTTACCTACGATGTTTCCTCGAGGCGCTACAAATACATTTTAAGAATGAAAGAAAGCTGTGCAACAGTAATAAGAACATTCAGCGATGCGAAACCAAGAATTATCGAACGTACCTTTCATAAAAGCATTTACTAAAAAATATTACCATAGAAACAGGATCCTTCTGAACCTTGAATAAAACTGGAAGACAATTTCAAGAGGAATAACTAGAGTTTATTAGATTTTTTTTAGAATCGTTTAATACCATAAAATATGGCAATGATATGGGGTACGTTAATTTCTATCCGTTTCTTAATCAAAATAATTAAATATTTTATGAATTTGCTGTCAATAGAATTTATGAAATTGTGCTATTTTAATCTCTTCAATTTTCCGCGAAACAGTTTCAAAAATAGCGTTGCATTCTTGCTTCACAGATAAAATTCGGAATGATAGTTCCGTCCACGTTACATTCTGCTAAAGTAAACATTATCTTATAATGTAAAATCAGGAAAAATATTGTCCAAACCGTAAATGGAGAATACATTTACTTTACTTCAAACTTTTATGCCTGTTCCGAGCATTTATGAATGTTTAACTTCAGAATGAGGCTAAGCCTGAGTACATGCGTCTGTAGTCATTGCATTCAGCGGTAATTTTCGAATAGGAAGCTGGAGTATTGGTAAACTATTTTCGAAAATAACATTTAAAAATTCCACTGCTTTTTGATGTTTGAAAAAAATTGCTCAGTTCAAAATACGGCCGACACTCGCCGGGCGTCATTGGAAATTTGGAAATATTGTACATTTTGAGCAAGCTCGTGCGCAATAACGTCAATTCTTCCAGATTTTTTTAATTTCGGTACTGAATTTACCTTCCTTTCCCCTATCTTATTGCATAAAAATAATTTTAGAATTCCTATTTTGGGTCTGCGTACGGACCCGTTGAATACGCTACCTTCGAGTAGTCGTGCTGAAGACGAAATTAGGGCCAATTTCAGATGGCTCTATCTCCTGTGATATATGTATTTCTTAACAAAAAAAGGTGTGTCCTTAAGGCTGAACCATTCTAATTTTCTGTCTTCAAATATCTATTTTGGCCAGCAAAATGCCTGCCGTCCAGAAACAAAACTGTCTAGCGTATTTTGACCAATTCGGTATGTAGTCCACTAAATGGGTTGTCACGCTAAACCGTCAAGTTTCACCAAAAGTTATACTCTAAATAATTCAAAGAGATTAGAAATCGTCCATTTCCTTTACTCCTCTGCTCTGTCGCAGTTTTCACGTTCAGTTATTTATTTTCAATAACACTTCATCAGCTCAAGATAAAATAAATTTGCATAAGACGACCCAAACCACAAGGTCAACAGGTCAGCCGCCGGTCACACAACAAGAGAACAAGAAAAGTTTTAAAAAATCCAGCTTCATGTAGTTACAATTTTTTTTTCGCAAAACCGATTAATTATTATCGATTTACTACTTTTATTCTATTTTCTCGAATTTCGAGCCTAAACTTAGATCTCTTTATATGGATCAAATCAAACATGATTCGGAAAAATAATTATATTGAAAACACCATAAACTCGAATAAACCCAAGTTAACAGTATAAGTATAAAGCTTTGTACATGTAGAATACTTAAAATGCTCAGAAACAAGTAAATTTACTGCTCTTGAAGTCCACAAAAGAAATCAAGTATCTTTGTGAAATTGGCCGGTTCGCAGTTTAAAACAGAACATTACGACCACATGGTGACCACCGGTGCAACTTATACCATAACGAATGTTATACCATGGTAGCCTCAGATTCTTTTGTTCTCCGAGGCACATTTTAACCACTAATTTTCCCTGATGGGAGGGATATTTAGAAATATGCATTGTCTCGGTGGGAAATTTCGAGACAATGCATATTTCTAAATTTCCCCTGCATGGGTAATGACAGAAAATTAGAAGAGAATGCAGGCTGGAAGTGAGAGGGTCAAAAGCATCAACTCGTGCTCCCCTCGGTTACGACTAGCCCTGCGCTCCCATGTGACAAATACTGAATCCAAACTGACCTGTCTTCCTTATACCCGTCAACGTAATCCATGTGGGATGAGCTATTTCAATCTGCGCGTTATTATATTCATTTCTCAAGCCCGCTTCTTCCATGTGGGATACTTAAAACCATAAACGTGCATGCTCTTTGAATATTTATAAAGAATATGATGTAAAGTGGTAAGCTGTAGCGAACGCGTTTACCTAGCACAAAGAAATCGCTACGAACGGACTTGACTTTACACCCTCGTCAACCGTTTCTATGCTCTATTCTCGAAATACAGTTGAGGGGAACGAGGGGGTCTAACAACATAAAAACATACTTCGGCTTTGTATATAGGAATATTCATTTCCAAACTTATATGCTATCTGTTTATTTCCCCCTTTTTGAGATTACATATCACATGGGTTTGATTATAAATTGTTCACTACAGAACAATTGACGCACTACGACGTCAGAGTTTACTCAACAGTGCAGCGACATTAGCCAAATAAACCAATTATAGGTTCATAGGCTACGCTATGCTTTTGTTTGTCGACTAAAATGGCATTGTCGTTATTCATCCTTACTTGAAGTCTCTAAACCATGCGGGCCAAACTGGAAAACCCCAGAACATGTTCAGTCAGTGCCCTCATTTGCATCAAATCGCGAAAGGAGGGGGAGGGAGAAGATGACTTTGGTGGGATAGAGAACTTGACGCGCACAAGCGCGTTACCAGATAAGGGGTACCGGAGGGGCATGCTACACCGTAACCGGCTTTTTGAAGCCTCAGAAACGCTAGCTATTTTTGGCATTTTGAAGGAACAATATTTTCGGACCTACTACGAAATGTATCACATAATTATTACTTGTGTAGGACTTTTGAAGTCATATTCCTACCAACCATAACACGTAACCTTAACCCCAAACTAAACCCTAACTCTAATCGAGGGTTTAGTGTTAATCACATTTCGTCACATGCATGAGGTTTGATGGGTTGATCAACTACTAAGATAGACGGCCCATGCGTGTCAACTGACACTGAACCCAGGTTAATAGCTATGCCGCGTACAGGTTCAATAATTGTTGTACCGATAGGATTATCCTTATTTTTTTTATTCCGACTGAACGGCTGATTCCAAATCATTAAGGAAGGCTGTTGACGATAACAAGAACGATATTTCAAAGGCCAGCAAAGATGTCGACGACCTCGCTCAATATCTTCGCCGAGAATGTGTTGAGATCACAGGCGTTTTGCCAGCTAACGAAGACGAAGTCTCTTGTAAAGATATTGCTGTCACCCTTGGCAAAGAAATGGGTATTGAAATTTGTCACAGCGATATTTCTATTGCTCATGCACTCCCCACGTTTGACAAGGAAGCCAGTGACAAGATAATCGTAAAATTTACAAGACGAAACGTCCGCAATGAGTTCTACCGCAACCGAAGCAAAGTGGCGGGGAAAAAGATTCAAGCCCTTCCAAGGCTTCGTTCTCTAGATGTTCAAGGAAATAAGATCTACATATCGGAATCCCTTACTCCACTTCGCAAGAAGCTTTTTAGCAGTGTAAACCGAATGAGGAAAAATCTGAAATGGAAATATATCTGGACCAATAAATGGCCGCATATACATAAAGCAAGGCGATAATACTCACACATACACCTTCGATTCGGCGGTTGAGCTCGCTGAATTTGAACGCAAAGTAAAGATTCCCCCGCGTGGCTAGTGTTTGGAGACTCAAGGCACTGAGCATTAAAAATCAACCTGCTGTGTTAATTGTTATCTGGTCAAGATATACTCGAATATATGTACAAGTAACCGTAAGCAAAGCATCTCACTCTGTATTTGTGCTACACAATGATTCAAAGTTTACCTTAATTATAGTTCCAGATTTACATATAATAACATTGAGAGTAGTTGCAATACTCGTAGCCTCCTGAATGAGCTACCGTTTTATAATTTAGACGATCGTGAGTTTCTGAAAGCTACGGCTGCTTGGATCTATCATGCGGTAGATCAATATTAGACTCAAAGGATTTATATAATGACATACTCGAAAGCCCAGAGAGAGAAGCTGATGACAATGATTTAGGAAATGTAAATTTTGAATCCAAATACTATGACATCACTCAGACTGCCACCTTTTTTCAAAGAGCTTCACACAGAGGTTTCTCTATTTTCCATTTTAACATTCGAAGCCTGTCAAAAAATCTGATGCCCTAGTAACAGTAAAGGAAATGCCCAGCATTATTGCAATCTCAGAAACCAAGTTACAAGAAAATAACTTATACAACATATCCATACCTGGTTACAAATTTATATCTACTCACTCTCCAACGCTTGCTGGTGGGGTATGACTATATATTAAAGAAACCTTTAACTTCATTAGAAGACAAGATCTTGAAGTAACGTCCGAAGGCATTGAGACTTGTTTTATAGAAATTCCAAGATCTAAACAGAAAAAATGTAATTGTTGGCTGTGTCTACAGGCATCCATCTAACTCTCGTGAAAAATTCCAGGAACTTTTAAGTAAAAACTAGAACATATTAATAATCAGGGGTACGAATCTTATGTCGTGGGTGATATTAATATAATTTTTTTAAATTATAATGATGACAAATTAACATCCGATTTCCTTCATATGCTATTAAATCTGGGTTTTATGCCATTAATTACTAAACCAACCAGAATTACAGACCATACTGCTACTCTTATCGATCACATTTATACCAACTCTCCACGAAAAATTTTTAAAATCTGGAATCTGTCTTGCAGATATTTCTGACCATCTGCCATGTTTTTGTACTATTGCATCAAAATTCCAGCCTGCGAAGATCAGAAATTCTATAGAGATTTTTCAAAATTTGACAACAATTTATTTATGGTAGATATTAATAAAACAGACTTTATTGGTTTTATAAACTCTGATGTTAATAATAGTATGAATAATATAGTCAACGTTTTGCAAGATATCACTGATAAACATGCCCCAATAAAAAAAGTGCCTAACTAAAAAAAAAGGCAATTCAGAAAGCCCTGGATAACAGATGGTATTCTTATTTCGATCAAGAGGAAGCAAACATTATTTAACTCACACTATTTAAGCAACGATCCCAATAAAGTAAAACAGTATAAAACATACAGCAATAAATTGAACAAAATTAAGGAAGTATCTAAAAAGAGATATTTTGCATCTCAATTTGATATGAATAAAGGCAACATTAAAATGACTTGGAAACTTATTGGTATGTTAATTAATAGGAAGAAAAATATTAAATCTGCACCAATCTCAAAACTTATCCACAATAACAAATGTTACGTGGGTAAGGCAAGTATATGCAACCAATTGAACTCTTATTTTATAAATGTTGGCTCTAACCTTTCTTCTGAAATACCCACCTCTGATAATTCTAATCCTACTAAGTATATAACCAGAATATTTCAAAATAGTTTCATGTTTCGTGGTATTTATGACAATGAAGTAAAGGATTTAATCATGGGTCTGAATCTAAATAAATCTTCAATTGGTGTTCTCTCAAAATGTATTAAATTAGCCTGCAATCATATAAGTCAAAGTCTGACAATGATTTATAATCAGTCCCTTCTACAGGGAATTGTTTCTGATATTTTGAAAATATCTCAAGTGACACCAGTAGATAAAGGTGATGAGATCACTGCTCCTTTTAATTTTCGACCCATTTCTACCCTTTCTTGTTTTACACAGGTCTTCGAAAAGCTTGTGTACAAACAACTCATTTCCTATATTGAAAAACATGACATTTTGTGCCAATTTCAATTTGGATTTAGGAAAGGTAGATCAACGTAGCAAGCAATTACTGAAATTACTGACAATTTTAAAAATGCCATTGACAACAACCTATTTACTTGTGGTGTGTTCCATGACTTTGCAAAAGCCTTCGACACTGTAAATCATAAAATCCTGTTACAAAAACTAGAGGCTTATGGAATAAGAGGAATACATCTTCAATGTTTCACCAGCTACTTAACTGAGAGACAACAATATGTTACACTAGGCAATTACGAATCAACCAAACAAACAGTTGTCTGTGGAGTTCCTGAAGGTAGCACTTTAGGCCCTCTGTTATTTTTGTTATATATTAATGACAGGAACTAATTAAAGTTAAAGAATAGTGTGATCAAAATAAATTACCCATTAATCTTAAAAAGACCAATTACATGGTCATAAAATCACAAAAAAAGAAATTAACTTCATCTGTTGATATACAAATAACCAACAAAGATGGGTCTGCCTATTCTCTAAATAAAAAAGATCACATAAAATACTTAGGTGTGATGATTGATGACACAGTCTCATGGAAACATCATATTTCGTATATTTGTTCACGTATCTCAAGAAATATTGGTATATTTTATACAAACATTTTCTATCCCTCCAGCAGCTAAAGCAATTATATAACTTAATTTACCCTTATATTTCGTACGCAATAGTAGCCTGGGGGAGTGCCTATTTTTGCCATCTAAAACGAATTCAAGTTAAGCAAAACCATATAGTCCAACTCATTTGTTTTGCCACCCTGTATGGGAAAAATACTGAAAGTGCGTTACCCTTATTAAACTTACTTGATATTTTGCCAGTGGACAATGTTTATAAACTGCAATCACTAACATTTCCCCATAAGTGGCATAAAAAAACAGTTACCAAGCATATTTAATCAATATTTTCGCTATGCAAGTGATGTCCACTCCTATAACACTAGATATAATCTCGGCAAACAGACGATCTCTGCTGCATCTTCAGACCTATGGCAACAACTACCAACTGATCTTAAACATCTACCCAATTTCAATTTTTCCAAAAAGGTTAAACAGTTCCTTTTAGAAAAACAAAATTCCTAAGCTCCACCTTTGAAAGCTTAAACGATATCTACACAACTTCTTCTAATTTTTTTCTAATTTCTGATAAATGGTTGCTATTGCATTGAAATACTTGATGTTTGTGTGTATTTTAGAGTATTTGTTTGTGTATTTTATCGTATATATATATATATTTTCTTTCGATGTCTGCATATAATCATTAACTTTGGCTGGCTAGTGTCTAACTCGAAAACCTCACGGTTAATTTAGATGCTAGACATTTCCTCTATTATATATTTAGCCTATTTACAACTTTTTTTCCCTACCACTTTTTCTAAACGCTAAATATAATTTTCCTGTTAACTTTGTAAATAACTGTGAAGTGTGAATAAAAGTATTGTATTGTGTTGTATTCCGCCACGGTCATTTCACAAGTCATTCCGCCTTATACTCTTACCGAGTAAAATGGCATCTTGTAGTTATTCATCCTTACTTGAAGATTCTAAACAATGTGGGCCAAACTGGCAAAACCCAGGCCACTTGATTTTGGAATGAGTAAAAGGGGATTTACTTAGGCCATCGCAATAAAATGTTTTGTTTACCATCGTCCTCTGGCTCGTGATGGTGGGTCGGTCGGTAGGTAAAAAAAAACCGTTAAGGGGTCTGGAACCATGTAAGTCGGCTTCAAGACTCGCGTAATTTTTTAATGTGTTCCTTGATTACTTTTTCTTCCACTAGTTGTGGATTGACAATTGTCAGGAGAAAGGCAAGAAACTAAAACGTAGAGAGCTCAGAAAAGAGGTGTAGTTACATTTTTTTAAAAATTTTCCAAAACAAATTTTGTCCGTCGATCGATGAAATCTGAAGTCTAGATGACCGTAACTTTTGAGAAAAATAAATTATAGTGTCATTTTTTCCACTGACTTTTTTTCGGGTTGCTGCTGTCGCAGTGATATGTCATAGTGCGCAGGAGCCAATAATCCCATGTTATATAGGTGATCGCAAAAGCATATACATTTCATTTCACTTCACTTCAGTGATCTTCAAGTAAGCCTTCCCCTCGTTCCCCTGAAAAATGTATTGTGAGAAGTAAGAATTGAGCATAGAAACGGTTAATGAGGATTAAGTCCGTTTGTAGCGATTACATGCCCGCTTCCTTTAATTAATATGACAGAATAGAAGTGTATGTTAGGTAATGCGTGTGACGTCACGCTTACATACGTTATGGCCCGTTATGGTCACAGATTTGTGTCAACATGTTGTGGTAGTAATGTTTTAAACTGGATAAGATGAGTATAATTTAAAAAAATTCTATTCGGAAATCATGCCAAGAGAATCATTAGACACGAGGAAGCACAACGCGTTCAGGTGAGACAACCTGAGATATTCTATAAAACCGCATGTACACTTTACGTCAATCGATAATAATTACAGCGCTTCTCATTCACACGTGCAGGTTGGGAAGTAATTTCCTCTGTTCAGGGTGTTTTTTTGTGGATGTCAATCATGTGTTTCTATGGCAACTTAGGCAGCTTTCCCGCAGTCTGCACATTTCGCCTTCGCCGATGAAGACAATCAATACGTCTTCGAAGAATTTGGAATCGCTCTACCAGATCTGGATGAAACCAACCTCGTCCCCAGGGTCTTCTCGGTCAGATCCAAGATGGCGGCTACTCAGAGAGAAGACCCTGGTAAACGTTGAACTGTCACGTATTCTGATTGGCTCTTCGATTATGACGCAAGGGTGTTCTAACAATGCTTTTTATTGGCCAAACGGACTGAGTCCAGAGAGATGTACTTGTATATAGTTTAGATTGCTCAAATTTGATCAATAAAACGATTTTAAATAACCTTAAAACACGTTGTGTAGATAGAGCAATAGATGAAGTGCATTACTGGGTAGTTTTCTGGTAAGGTTCATCAGTGGGAAAGCCAGGAGAAGCCGTTAAACCTGAACATGTGCTATCAATCGCTTCGCTTCAACGCTAACGGAAAATTAACGGCTTTTTAGGATTATCTTCTAGCTTAGATACATCCTGGTAGCTTTGTGATACCTTTCCACTGGTTCTTTATCCAAGTAAACTCCATTTCGAGCCATTTAGTAGACCTGTTTTCACTGCATCGTTCGCCGCGTGGAAATACCGTTAATCGCTTTTCGCTCACTCCGGATTGGGATACCTATGGTTTGTATACGTCATGAACTATTCCCATATTTAGCTTGGCCGCCATCTTAGATCGCCAAATCACGTGACAAAATACTCCCAAAATCTGGAAGTATTTGATCACGTGATCCAGCCTTTACCAGGGTCTTCTCTCTGAGTAGCCGCCATCTTGGATCTGACCGAGAAGACCCTGGGGACGAGGTTGGGATGAAACGCAAATCGCACAGTGTGAGAACGAAGTTGTAAGTACAAATTTCGATATAGCTTGAATTCATGTACAATATTGCACCTAAGGTGTGGATAACACTGCCGATAAACCCTGTCTTTGAAATTTTGAAGCGATATTTTCTAATTCTCACATGTGCACTTTGACTTGTTTAGCGAGAGGTCTCCCTTTACTTTAGATTTTGGGCTTCGTCATGCTGACCGATCTGGCTGCGATTCAGTTGAGTTCCCGATCACCGGGTTGAATAATTTTCAGTCATGCATCGTTGGCGTCCCAAATAGACGTATTGACTGTCTTCAATGTTTTCCCCTTCGGTGAAGTATGAATTTGCAGACCGAATTGCGAAGCGAAAGCAAAACGTGCAGACTGCAGGAAAGCTGCCTAAATTGCCATAGAAACACATGATTGACATCCACGAAAAACCATCCTGAACACAGGAAATTACTTCCCAACCTGCACGTGTTAATGAGAAGCGTTGTAATCAGTTTTGCGAAAAAAAAAATTATAACTACATGAAGCTGGATTTTTTTCAACTTTTCTTGTTCTCGTGTTGTGTGACCAGCTTACCTGTTTAACCTTGTGGTTTGGGTCGTCTTATGCAAATTTATTTTATCTTGAACTGATGTAGTGTTATTGAAAATAAATGAACGTGAAAACTGCGACAGAGCAGTGAAGAAAAGGAAATGGTTATCTTTGAATTGTTTAAAGTATAACTTTTGCTGAATCTGGACGTTTTAGCGTGACAACCCATTTAGTGGACTACATACGGAATTGGTCTAAATGCGCTAGACAGTTTTGATTCTGGACGGCAGGCATTTTGCGGGCCAAAATAGATATTTGAAGACAGAAAATTAGATTGGTTCAGCTTTAAGGACACATCTTTTTTTGTTGAGAAATACATATATCAGAGGAGATAGAGCCATCTGAAATTGGCCCTAATTTAGTCTTCAGCACGACTACTCGAAGGTAGCGTATTCAACGGGTCCGTACGCAGACCCAAAATACGAAATCTAAAATTATTTTTATGCCCTAAGATAGGGGAAAGGATGGTAAATTCAGTACCGAAATAGAAATTCTGGAAGAATTGCCGTTATTGCGCACGAGCTTTTTATAGCTTGATTTCTATTCGCTCTTCAGTTTACCACGCAATGGGGTCCTGGCGCGTGCGTCAAAGTCATATTCACCATCAGAAAAGCAGACAGTGTTTTTTTTTAAATTGAAACACATTCATGGTATTAAAAGAGACACTAGAAATGACTGTGAAATCTTTAGTTGATACATAATAGTAATCAGGCTAGTAAATATTTTGCATCGTGCGATGTCAACGTGATCTGATTTCTGCTTATTGGATTATTTGTTATTTATGGTGAAATAATTTTATTGATTTTATAAAGAAAATGGGCAATATTTTTTTTTTAAAGAAATTAAAAGTCAATGTCGTCTTTTCTTCACAGGAAAGGAAACAGTAAGAACTCCAACAACGAAAACGGCATTATACCAGATGGAGACTACGCCAGAGACACTCTGATCTATTTCTGCTGCAGAACTGATGGACAAAAAGACGAATCAATCGATCTCCCGACAACTGATCCGTTTTACCTTTTAGCGTACGGCACAAACAATTGTCAACAGGTAAATGCACAGATCGTTATTTCCACCATAGTTTATTGAATACATTCTCGCTTATTTTCTTACTCCGCCACAAATATTTTTTTTCAATTCCTAATATAATTTTTGTAACGGGTTGTTCTTTTTTTTTTCCTTCAACATGTCAAGTTTGCCATTTCAAGCATTGAGTGGTTGAATTTTAACACAGAGGATACAAATAACACAAAGTCGGACAGTGGTGAACACCCTCTCGGAGCTGGATCGGGAATAGAAGAACACAAGCTGTTCTACTGCTATTACACTAGTAAGTTCTAATAAAGCTCTCATGACAATATTAATAATACTACTAATGATGATGATGAAGAAGAAGCCTTTATTTAACGACGGTAAACACTAAATAGTGTTAAACAAGGACCTGCACTATAAAAGAGAATGCTCCTCCCCCTTTCTCAAAATGCACAATATTTCCAAATTTCCAATGATGCCCAGCGAGCGTAGGCCATATGTGGAACTTTTAAATGTGATTTTCGAAAATAGTTTACCAATTGTGTTCTTTTTGTAAAATAAAATGGGTTTGCATGGAAAATTCTCACGTTTACGAAAGGAGGATGGCGACTGGCCCCAAAATATTGTAACCCTCTGACATTTAGTAAGTATCAAAACAAACTTCTAATACCAGGTTGCAGTGTTTATATTTATTCTTTCCTCTTAAAATATAAATAGCTTCTAATAGACTACAAAATGGACTCCAGAAATTGGGCCAATTTATCAATCCTTCCGGTAAAATAGGAATACGGATCCAGGAATACTGCTAAACATTCGGGCAGCTAGATCTACAACTGCAATTAACTGTTTGGTGTGAAGTCAGATAACTCCAATAATCCAAAAACCGAGTGGAAATCGCATGTTTATTTCTGAAATACGAGACATCACAAGTCTATTGTATATTTGAGAACTAATAATTTACTCTAAATTTATAATTTCATTACAATTGGATTAATTTTATCTGAACTAAGTTTGGGCCCATAACAGAAAGATGGTAGTCTCCAGTTTGCTTAAACTGCATTCCAGTAAGCTCAGTGGTTAAGTGTCAGTCTGTTGTGCAGTAGGTAGGGGCCTGGTTCAAATCCAGGTAGTACCTTAAAATATCTGGGAGAGCTGGTACTTCCTTTGCTCTGACATTTGCAAATGGTTAGACCTTCGTGTCTTCTTGGATCAGAATGTTAAATCGTAGGCCAACACTGAGAATGCAACCAAATCTCTGGTAGTGACCACCCTCAAGTGTAGTGGATATAGTTGTATACATATAGAGTAAATGAGTTTGTCCCCAATTATAGCAATACCATGCTAAATACATTGACACTCTCCTGTTAGTAGCAGTAGCAGTACTAATTCCCTTGGTGCCACTCTATACATTTTATATATTAATATACAGGCTAAATCTAATAGATTACATACTACATCAAACATAATCATTACTGCTGCCTTAAAAAATATTTTTTGTTGTTGTTGTAAATGGATGGGTAAATAATGCATATATCAGCAGCTTCCATCAGGGGTGGATCCATGGGAACCTTGTCAGAATTAATTGTTTGTTGCCCGTCGGCGAGGGGGAAAAACTCACTTTGGTTCATAGATCAGGAACCCAGGGGACCGACCTTGTATGAATTTTTACTAATCGCTGTGCCCCATACCAGGGGATGTGATACGACAGGTTTGATTGGGTATTTGGACAAATCCCCTGGATACCTGGAGGTTGACCCCTGGGGGAAGCCACTGATACATGCATAACACAGTAGCTGTCAGTCAATATGCAAATACAGTGCAAAACTGAATGTTAAATCACTGGGAGGAAGTTCAAAGGAACATTGCATGTGTTATTTTAGACTTGTGGTTGAGGTTTTACTTGGCCTCTTGTATTCTTCCCTGAAAACCATGCCTTGAACCTTGTAAAATGAAACTTATTTGGTAAAGAGTTGTAAGTCGCATAACAGCAGAACAGGACGGAATTAACCATTTGTGTTCACTTTATTGTCACTGGTCTTGTGTTGCCACATGTGTATAGTCTCAAACACATGTAGCTATACTGTTAATGTTACAAACATGGCTGCAATTTACTTTCCGCTTTCCATGGTAGTTATCATCCCAGGCACTCTAAAATAGGATCTTTTTACATGACTAATATAATATTCTTATTACACTGTATATGGCTTCTCTGGGGACAAAGAATCAAAAGAATTCCTCAAAATAATTTATACATGTAACTCTTGTAAAAAGAATCTAAAATACATTTTTTTTATCTCAAAGGCTAAAGAAAGTGTAAAATACCTTTTTTAATCGAACCTGCAAAGTTGTACCAACTATTCCTTGTTGGAATTCCATATGGCCCGAGTAAAGGCTGGTACAGCCTCTTGCCTGGACTAAGTAATTATATTAATATGTCTTTTAGACAAACAAGCATGCCGCGACCCTGTCAGCAACTTAACAGCTCCGTGATAAGGGGAGAGGCATTAGCAAACATTATTTCTATCGTGCAAAGAAAATGGTCCGTGATAGGCGTGAAGTGTATCTGGAGAGTTCAAGGTGGAAAATATGGTATTCGCCAGGCATGGCAAGAAATTGTTTCAAAACGAAACGGGTTCACGTTTGCCTGGTGTTTCGTTTTTCTTCTCTTCAATCTCTACGTACGACTCAAAAAAGGCTGACAAGGAAAGTAACGAGGTTACTGCAGAACAGGGATCAAGTGACGAGGAAACCGAGATAGAAGCCTCCCAGATTCCAAATTCGCAAGGTTTGCAGCGTGCAACTGAAAAATCGGAAAAGAAAAGATACCCTTCCATCTCTTACTGGATTGCGATGCAATCGCTCAATGGCGCTCGAGTCGACCCAGTGATTCTAACAAATCGTAGTGACGTATTTCCGTTACCATGAGTTGCACACGTGCCGCCGTGGGTCAGTAATCGTTGTGAAGCCGTGGTGAAAGGACTTTGTTTTGAGCCAGTCTTTCTGGGAGTTTTGCTCTTTCGGTATCTACCCTGATGACCGGAATGATGGCTGACCTGAAGGATGATATTATGAAGACAGTTACTTTGCCGGACCGGATGTACATGGGGACTACAATGAATATGACGATGACCAGAATTCTCAAGATGTACGTGTATGCAACGCCATTAAGAACTATATTGATGAGAGCCAGAGTGAGGGCGCAAAGGCTGGTGCATTTGACGATATGGCAGAATTCTCTACGACCGAGAAAACGGGTCCAGCTATCGATGATAAGCTGGCCAATGTCGTTGGCGACCTTATTAAAGGTAAATTACCTTTAATACCTACAAATTGAGGAGCTTACTAACAAGTATACGAGGCCTGAGAACTGTGAGCTTATGGTCTCAGACAAAGTTAATACAGCTCAAGCGGCATACCAAAACAGCTGACAGTACATTTCATTGATGTATGATATTATACAGGCATATGAGAAGGCTACAGGAGTCCTCAGAACCAATTTTATTCATGCTCTAGTTCTGGGACTGTCAGGGAACAGAGAGTTCAACCTACAGAGGCACGAGTTGCCCAGTCCAGATCTCAATACCCAATATGTGTCGCTCTGTAATCCTACAACAGATATTACCAGTGAGTTGTTTGGTGATGACATCAGCAAGGATATTGACGAGGTGGCCAAAGCAAATAAGCTAGGCAACAAACTCTCAATTTCCAGAAGAGGACGTGGCAGAGCTTACCATCCTTATAGGGGATTCCGCCCAAGAGGCTCTGGAGGTGGCAGTACATTCAGAGGCCGTGACAACAGCAACAGAGGGTATACACAGGACCCAGTCTTTTTCAGGGGACAGGAGATCCTACCATCGAAGGGGGGTGGGGGGGAGTCATCGACTCAGACCAAGACAGGTCAAACATAGACGTAACAGAACTGGTCAGTTACATTAATAAAATCACTATATGCACAAGAGCCATTCATAGCTGGCCAATAACAAAGGCGTGTACACGGTGGAGACAAATTACAGATGATCCCTTTGTTTTGGAGTGCATAAGCAACTGTAAAATTGAGTTTGACAATGAGCCATCACATGTCAGGAACACAATAACGCCTGAATATAAATTCTCCCTTCCGGAGCAGCAGTCTGTTGATAATGGAATAGAGACTTTCCTGTCCAAAAAGGTTATTGAACACTCGGTCTCAGAAATTGGGTGTGACCAGCGGCTTACCTGTTGACCTTGTGGTTTGGGTCGTCTTATGCAAATTTATGTTATCTTGAGATGATGAAGTGTTATTGAAAATAAATGAACATGAAAACTGCAACAGAGCAGTGGAGAAAAGGAAATGGTCGATTTCTAATCTCTTTGAATTGTTTAAAGTATAACTTTTGGTGAAACTTGATGGTTTAGCGTGACAACCCATTTAGTGGACTACATACGGAATTGGTCAAAATGCGCTAGACAGTTTTGAATCTGGACGGCAGGCATTTTGCGGGCCAAAATAGATATTTGAAGACAGAAAATTAGATTGGTTCAGCTTCAAGGACACATCTTTTTTTGTTGAGAAATATCACAGCCATCTGAAATTGGCCCTAATTTCGTCGTCAGCACGACTACTCGAAGGTAGCGTATTCAACGGGTCCGTACGCAGACCCAAAATAGGTATTCAAAAAATATTTTTATGCCCTAAGTTAGGGGAAAGGATGGTAAATTCAGTACCGCAATAAAAAAATTCTGGAAGAATTGCCGTTATTGCGCACAAGCTTTTTCAGCTTGATTTCTATTCGATCTTCAGTTTACCACGCAATGGGGTCCTGGCGCGTGCGTCAAAGTCATATTCACCATCAGAAAAGCAGACAGTGTTTTTTTTTTAATTGAAACACATTCATGGTATGAAAAGAGACACTAGAAATGACTGTGAAATCTTTAGTTGATACATAATAGTAATCAGGCTAGTAAATATTTTGCATCGTGCGATGTGAACTTGATCTGATTTCTGCTATTGGATTATTTGTTATTAATGGTGAAATAAATTTATTCATTTTATCAAGAACATGGGCAATAATTTTTTTTATCAAGAAATTAAAAGTCAATAATATCGTGTTTTGTTCACAGGTCAGTACTGCATCTTCAGGAAAGGAAACAGTTGTCCTCCAGACCTGTCATCAGGCTGGATTAAATGAGATGATGAAAACAGTAAGAACTCCAACAACAAAAACGGCATTCTACCAGATGGAGACTACGCCAGAGACACTCATCTATTTCTGCTGCAGGACTGATGGACAAAAAGACGAACCAATCAATCTCCCGACAACTGATCCGTTTTACCTTTTAGCGTATGGCACGAACAATTGTCAACATATCGTTATTTCCACCATAGTTTATTGAATACATTCTCGCTTATTTTCTTACTCCGCCACAAATATTTTTCAATTTCTAATATAATTTTTGTAACGGGTTCTTTTTTTCCCCTTCAACATGTCAAGTTTGCCATTTCAAGCATTGAGTGGTTGAATTTTAACACAGAGGATACAAACAACACAAATTCGGACAGTGGTGAACACCCTCTCGGAGCTGGATCGGGAATAGAATAACACAAGCTGTTCTACTACTATTACACTAGTAAGTTCTAATAAAGCTCTCATGACAATATTAATAATACTACTAATGATGATGATGAAGAAGAAGCCTTTATTTAACGACGGTAAACACTAAATAGTGTTAAACAAGGACCTGCACTATAAAAGAGAATGCTCCTCCCCCTTTCTCAAAATGCACAATATTTCCAAATTTCCAATGATGCCCAGCGAGCGTAGGCCATATGTGGAACTTTTAAATGTGATTTTCGAAAATAGTTTACCAATTGTGTTCTTTTTGTAAAATAAAATGGTTTTACGGGCCGTTTGCATGGAAAATTCTCACGTTTACGAAAGGAGGATGGCGACTGTTTTAAGACACGCTTGTTTTTTCAGGTCAGCTGGTAGACTATTCCACAACTGGGGATCCTGTGTTGCTGCATGTGATTCAGGATATGAATGGGTAGCAACTGGCTCTGGTGTCTTATCTGGGGTAGAGCTACATAATGGCTTACTGTTAACTACCGTAGCTGAAACCTGTGTTATAACTGGTGTTAGTGATACCAAGGGACATGTTGCCATCTGAGGCACTTGAACTGTTGAATTTACCATAGGGGTATCTTCTGGGGGTAACCCATTGTCAAAGTCATGAAGTCTGTTTACCAGACTTTCGGGATCATTCTGAGCATGTTCAAGAACAGATGCCTCAGCCGCAAGTACAGCCACTTCATTTTTTGCTTCTCTAACTTTTCTGCTTTCTTCGAATTTGAAACTAACTAATTCAGCTTCCTCTTCAGCCTTTTGGATTTTCCTTTTTAGCTCTAGCTTGGTTTCAAACTCTTGTTTTCGTTTTCTCTCCTCTTCAACTAACTGTTCAGCTTTCAGCTCTGCAGCATAAGCTTTGCAGCATAAGCTTTGGCACGGATTTCTACTGCTTTAGAACCCGTGCTTGAACATGACATTCTCGATCTCCCCGAGCGAGACTCAATAATCGACGGCTCCTCTTCCTTCCTTTGCTCCAGATGAGCTTGAGCCTGTAATATACTATCCTGGACCCTCTCAAACTGTTCCTCGTACCATTTACGAGCACTGAACTGGTCATATTCAGGGATAAGATTAATAAACGTCGAAGTCCAACGCTCTGTGGAAGATGAAAGAACTGTCAAATTCCTTGATGAAGAAACCGAAAAGGTGGATGGGCGTTATGAGATCCCACTGTTGTGGAAGGAGCGGAACAGTATTCTTCCGAATAATCGAATTGTTGCTGAACATCGCCTGAACTTACTTGAGAAAAGGTTACAGCGTGATCCAGAGTTAGCTGCCAGCTATGAGAAGACTATCGAGAATGATGTGGCAAAAGGCTATGTCAAGAAGCTTACTAAGAGTGAACTTGCTGCTCCTGTAAGGCAACAGTGGTACCTTCCTCATCACCCAGTACTGAATGTGAATAAACCTGGCAAGGTGAGACGGGTGTGTGATGCCGCTTCTAAGTTCCGTGGTTCATCGCTGAATGACCATTTAATCACTGGCCCAGATCTGTTGAATTCCTTGACAGGTATCTTCATGCGTTTCCGTGATGAAAGGGTTGCCTTGTCCGCGGACATCGAAGCCATGTTTAATCAGGTGAAGGTCCCCGAAGCAGATCAAAGTGTTCTCCGTTTCCTGTGGCGTGGATCGCCACAAGCTGAGTCAGAAGTCTATCAATACTTGTGTCATATTTTTGGAGCAAAATGCGCTCCTACGTGTGCTAACTACGCCCTAGTCAGAAATGCTAGAGATAATATGACTGAATTTCCGGAAGCTGCTCTCGCAGTTGAGCAGAACTTCTATATGGATGATTTCTTCAAATCTTTGGAATCAGTAGAGAAGGCACTAGAGTTGCAGCAGCAGTTGGTCAGGATGCTTGAGTTAGGAGGCTTTCATTTAACTAAGTGGATATCGAGCGAGAAAGATGTGATTAAGCACATACCCGAGCCTGAACGAGCACCTTCCCTCAAGGTTGTTGGTGGTGAGATTGTCATGCCAACAGAACGAGCACTTGGTGTTACTTGGAACACCGAGACAGACTGCCTTGTCTATCAAGTGAAGGATAGAGGAATAGCTGACACCCGGAGGAAGAGTCTCAGTCTGATCGCCTCATTGTTTGATCCCATTGGCTTCTTGGCTCCCTTCCTGGTACGGGCGAAGGTTTTCCTTCAGCAAGTATGGCATCTTGGTATCAGCTGGGATGATTCATTACCACCAGAGTTTATGAGAGAATGGTCGAAGTGGTTAGATGAGCTTCATGGTTTGTCCGAGTGCGATAGTGCGGGTTCACGTTTGCCTGGTGTTTCCTTTTTCTTCTCTTCAATCTCTACGTACGAGTCAAAAAAGGCTGACAAGGAAAGTAACGAGGATACTGCAGAACAGGGATCAAGTGACGAGGAAACCGAGATAGAAGCCTCCCAGATTCCAAATTCGCAAGGTTTGCAGCGTGCAACTGAAGAATCTGAAAAGAAAAGATACCCTTCCATCTCTTACTGGATTGCGATGCAATCGCCCAATGGCGCTCGAGTCGACCGAGTGATTCTACCAAATCGTAGTGACGTATTTCCGTTACCATGAGATGCACACGTGCCGCCGTGGGTCAGTAATCGTTGTGGGATTTTTGCTCTTTCGTTATCTACCCTGATGACCGGAATGATGGCTGACCTGAAGGATGATATTATGAAGACAGTAACTTTGCCGGACCGGATGTACATGAGGACTACAATGAATATGACGATGACCAGAATTCTCAAGATGTACGTGTATGCAACGCCATTAAGAACTATATTGATGAGAGCCAGAGCGAGGGCGTAAAGGCTGGTGCATTTGACGATTTGGCAGAATTCTCTACGAAAACGGGTCCAGCTATCGATGATAAGCTGGCCATTGTCGTTGGCGACCTTATTAAAGGTAAACTACCTCAAGCAAAAATTGAGGAGCTTACTAACAAATATACCAGGCCTGAGAACTGTGACCTGGTCTCAGCCAAAGTTAATACAGCTGTTTGGAACCAACTCAAGCGGTATACCAAAACAGCTGACAATGCATGCAGAAATGCCAGAAGCTATACATTTCATCGATGTATGATATTATACAGGCATGTGAGAAGGCTACAGGAGTCGTCAGAACCAATTATATTCATGCTCTAGTTCTGGGTCTGTCAGGAAACAGAGAGTTCAACCTACAGAGGCACGAGTTGCCCAGTCCAGATCTCAATACCCAATATGGTCGCTCTGTAATCCTACAACACCTATTACCAGTGCGTTGTTTGGTGATGACGTCAGCAAGGATATTGACGAGGTGGCCAAAGCAAATAAGCTAGGCAACAAACTCTCAATTTCCAGAAGAGGACGTGGCAGAGCATACCATCCTTATAGGGGATTCCGCCCAAGAGGCTCTGCAGGTGGCAGTACATTCAGAGGCCGTGACAACAGCAACAGAGGGTATACACAGGGCCCAGTCTTTTCCAGGGGACAGGAGATCCTACCATCGAAGGGGGGGGGAGCCAAGTCATCGACTCAGACCAAGACAGGTCAGACATAGACGTAACATAACAGGTCAGTTACATTAATAAAATCAATCAGACACTATATGCACAAGAGCCATTCATAGCTGGCCAATAACAAAGGTGTGCACTCAGTGGAGACAAATTACAGATGATCCCTTTGTTTTGTAGTGCATAAGCAACTGTAAAATTGAGTTTGACAATGAGCCATCACATGTCAGGAACACAATAACGCCTGAATAGAAATTCTCCCTTCCGGAGCAGCAGTCTGTTGATAATGAAATAGAGACTTGAATTAGCTGAATGCAGTCCACTTGTTCACACTGCTGGGGTTTGTTATTCACCCGACCAATTCGAGAGGTTGGAGCACTGATTGGTACTCTAGTTTCTACATTCACTGGGGTTTAGTTTGGGCCTATGCATTATAGGGCCTTGGAATGTGACAAAGACTTAGCGTTAAGGGCTGCCTCAGGAAATTTTGAGGAGACCATGTCTCTGGCCGCAGACAGTATAGCAGATCCACTCCATTCCAACTGCATACAGGAAGGTTGATCATGGTGTACCTCATATTGTTATTACAACTGATGCCTCTCCCATAAGGGTTGGGGGGCACATCCAACGACATTAGTACACAGGGGCTGTGGTCGACACAAGAGGCTGCATGTCATATAAATGCTCTTGAAATGTTGGCAGTACAATTTTGCTTAAGGTCGTTGCTTGGTCAAGTGAAAGATCAACACCTCAGAGTTATCTCAGACAATATGACTACTATATATCAATGCAGTGGGAGGATGTAAAAGTCTAAAGCATATGACATTATTGCAAGGAACATTTGGTCATGGGCTGTTGATAACAACAATTGGATATCGGCAGCTAACATAGAACTAGAATGGCACTGAACCCAGCAGTATTTGAATATGTTACATCCCACTTTGGTAAACCTTATGTTGACCTGTTTGCAAGCAGGCCTAACCACCAAGTTGATACCTATGCTTCATGGAAGCCGGACCCCCATGCATCATATGTGGATGCATTTTCAGCAAACTGGCAATGTTTGCTAACAGTTATGCTTTCCCACCATTTTGTCTAATTGCTAGATGTCTCCAGAAAGTGGTACTAGAACAGGCAACCATGATCGTGGTTCACCTAAGCCTCCTGATCGACCACCCCAATTGTCAGGGTCACTAAGGGGATTCTGTCCAACCCCCTGCATGGCAAGGTCCACCCTCTGGGCCCCAAGCTCCTGTTAATGGAATGCAGAGTATCCGGGGAGAGTTCATTAACTGCAGCATTTCTCGTGACATTGTCAACATCATTATGTGTTCCTGGAGAAAGGGCACTCAGAAACAAGATAATGTGTACCTCAGGAAGTGGATCCAATTTTGTGTTCAAGGGGAAATTCATTCAATGCATCCCAATGTGAATGATGATGTGTTGAAGTTTCTCCATAGTTTATATGATACGGAAATAGCCTATTCAACCATTAACACTGCTCGTTCAGCTTTATCTAATTATTTAATGGGTGCGACATTTGTCGGTACAAATTATACAGTGGCAAACCACCCATTTATTGTGCGTTACATGAAAGGAGTTTTCAATTCCAGAAAACCTTCACCCAGATATTCAGAAACCTGGGATGTATATGTTGTTTTGAATCATGTTATTTATGTTCCCGTTAGACAAGCTGTCATTAAAAGGGCATTCACTGAAGTTATTGGGCTTGTTAGCCCTGACTTCAGGGCAGAGATGCCAAACATTGACACGTCTAGAAATTAAGTCTACGAAGAAAACGCAGGATTATTACTTATTCCACCTCAATTAACACATGAAACAAAGTATACTAGGAAACACTTACTCTACATTCTATGTAAGAAAGTATCGTCAACAGGAACTGTGTGTTTACAGAACATTAGAATGTTACTTAGAACATATATTGCCTCTCAGGAGTAGCATCTGTACAAACCTACATATTTCTTATGTTAGGCCTTGCACCAGTTGGTGTTAGCACAATAGGACGCTGCATTAAGATCCTACTTAACTTAAGTGGTATAGACACTACCACATTCAAGGCTCATAGTAGCAGGGCAGCTAGTGTAAGTAAAGAAGTCAAAGGATTCCAGACACAATTCTCAAACATGTGGGTTGATCTTCGGACTCCACGTTTCGCAAGTTCTACAACAAACCTGTTGTGGCTAATGATGTCTTTCATAATGCTGTATTGGAATAAACGTGCGCATGCTAAATAGTTGTGCCCACAATTGCTTTAAAATCTCATGTTAACCGGAAGTACGTCACTACGATTTGGGAGAATTTAAATTAAACGAGCCTTACTTGTAAGGTGAAGTTTGATGACATTCTACCAAATCCGTAGTGGTACTGAAGGTTAACATGCCCAACCCTACCCACCCTATGCTAGCATGTGATCATTATTGTGTCCACAATCCTTTTAAATCTGACCCACGGCGGCATGTGTGCATTTCATGTTAACCCTCAGTACCACTACGGATTTGGTAGAATTGTCATCAAACTTCACCTTACAGGTAAGGCTCGTTTACTCTATAATTTTCATTCCGCCCTTGTGAAGTGTGATGTGGAAGTCAACCCAACGCAAGTTAGTCCTAAACCTGAAGGCTCTTCGGATACACTAAACAAGCTGTGTCAGGTTCTGAAGGTTCACAAGAATACCTACATGAGTGATCTGACACAAAAATCGTTAATCAACTGTTATAAAAAGCTAGCCGAAGAGCTGACCGGAGTTACCGTCGAAAACACTGACAGCTCTACTTGGGACCACGTGGTACGGATTGTCGTTATCAGCAAGCTATTTTCATCGGTATTTTTGCGCCAAAATGGCCACATACCGGCACGGAATAGCGCCTTACACCTCATTATCACCTCATGGGACCTTAGGCCTTTAGGGAATCCATCTTAGCATATAAAGGACGCCATCAAAGTAAGCACTCTCTCTCAAACGGCATACTCCCGGATAGTCGGCTTAGAAGCAGAAAAATCCTCCCATCCCATCGCCATCGCTGAGCCCCGAGATCAGACAAGATGGCCGAAGCCCCTATTCATATCGAAGCTTAGGTTCTCGAAGCCCACAACCAAGGTCAAGCGGCACCCAATACTCCAGAGGCTGCACAACCGGCCCAACAAGTTTATGATAATAATGCGGGGCAAGAGGTAAGACTTCGTCCTTTCCATTTAGTGCCTTTGCTAGTCGGCTTATTTTGTCTCATTTCTAATTTGTACTTCGTTTGTACTTAGTTTAGAGTTAACGTTGTCATGTTTCATATTCAGCGAGTATCGCCGGAGTTATATTGGCACAGTTTGGTGAATCTATCGCCTATCATATTCAGCTAGTATCGCCACCACTTTGGAACAGTTGGGCGAGTGTGTCGCTTGCCAAGTTCGGCGAGTATCGCCACCAGTTTGGCACAGTTTGGCGTGTGTATTGCCTGTTACTTTTGTTTATTCCACTTTCTTTCGCCACCAGCTTTGCATGTGTATCGCCACAAGTTTTGCACATGTATTGCCTGTTTAAATTCGCCGAGTATCGCCACCAGTTTGGCACAGTTTGGCGTGTGTATTGCCTGTTACTTTTGTTTATTCCACTTTCTTTCGCCACCAGCTTTGCATGTGTATCGCCACAAGTTTTGCACATGTATTGCCTGTTTAAATTCGCCGAGTATCGCCACCAGTTTGGCACAGTTTGGCGTGTGTATCGCCTGTTGAATTCGGCGAGTATCGCCACCAGTTTGGTACAGTTGGGCGTGTGTACCGCCTGGCACTTTTGTTTATTCCGCTTTCTTTCGCCACCAGCTTTATCGCCGCAAGTTTTGCACGTGTATCGCCTGTTTAAATTCGCCGAGTATCGCCACCGGTTTGGGCATGTGTATCGCAGATCAAATCGCACAGCTTTAGTAAAATTAGTCGAGTGCGACGTCTGTCTATTCGGCAAGTATCACCATAGTTTGTTTTGCTACAATTTGCAACCATCTCGCCTGATAAATTATTAGTTTTGGATATTCTAGACCAACTGTAACTAGCGTGACATACAATGATAGTGACGTGCTGTAAGTGTCCAACCTTACAAAAAGGGAAACGTGACATGTTAGTTATTGTATTTTGCAATTGAAGTTATTGTTTTATGCCGTCGTCTTAGACGTTGCCGTCGTAGTTGCTTAAGCTCTCATATTTCTGCGGGACCGCCTCTGTTTCACCTAACTTTCTCACACTCATTAATAATTCATGAGATATTCATCCAATGGAGGGACTGTATTTGGTCACATGCATGGATCTTGAAACCCGGTCAAACCCTTGTTCGAAGCTTCGTTAGGTGAATGCGTCTTGAAACACCAATTAAAAAAGGGAAGCGTGACATGTTAGTTATTGTATTTTGCAATTGAAGTTATTGTTTTATGCCGTCGTCTTAGACGTTGCCGTCGTAGTTGCTTAAGCTCTCATATTTCTGCGGGACCGCCTCTGTTTCACCTAACTTTCTCACACTCATTAATAATTCATGAGATATTCATCCAATGGAGGGACTGTATTTGGTCACATGCATGGATCTTGAAACCCGGTCAAACCCTTGTTCGAAGCTTCGTTAGGTGAATGCGTCTTGAAACACCAATTAAAAATCACTAGTGTTTCATCACTAGTGATGAAATTGTCCTTAATCTACATATTCATGAACCACTATAAACTACTTATACACTGATAAACTACAAGTAAGAAGTGAAGAAGTAAAGAACGTCACAGAAAGAAAAAAATGCGCCTCCACTGGAGTTCGAACCTCGACCTTTCCGACTGCTTGTACTAACTCTTGTCCACTACGCTACTGAGTACGCTAGTTGAGATCACTACCAGCAATAAAGAATAATAAGCGATCCATGGAAAAATTATATACAACAGTCAAACAGTAAACGATACTTGCTAATGATGTTTGAAAAGAAGCGTATATCAATGTTCGGTTTGGCCATTCGCATGAGAATTAATTTCAAACACTCATTGTTCGTGTTTCATCAGGGATTCCAAATATTTCGAAAACAATAAAACCTTCGAGGCTACGCCTCTCGGGTTTCAATTGTTTTCTCAATATTTGGAATCCCTGATGAAACACTACGATTCGTGTTTGAAATAGTACTTAACGCGCGCCGCCTGTAATTTCGGCGCGTTTGAAATCCGCTGTAGTACGGAGGGAATGTCACTTAGCTATTTAGTATTTGCTGCGGGTCTACACATCTGCAATACGTTACGGATCCATTTTACTTACTTCGGCCATCGCTCCCCTGTTTTATTTCTCGCAGGTCGCTACAACTATAGCCCTACTAAAACAGGAACTTGAAATTCTAAAACTGGCCACAGCCGCAAACTCAGTTACCGTTGCTCTTTCATCCCTTCAGCAAGATTTGGCTACGCCGCCGTAGCTGTTTCACCCGAGAAATGGCAGTGGGACATGAGCCCGAAGGGTGACTGTTTTCACAGCTATTTCGAGTTCTTCCAAACTTCCACAAGTGTTTCTATAACTCTATAGAAACAAGGGGAAAATGTTTTCTATTTCCTTTGTAACAATGGTAACCGGTTTAACCTGTAATCCCATGGGTAATGCATACTTAAGGACAGGGCCATGTGCGCGCGAGAGGGATAGGTTAAGAAAGAACTAAGGCGACGGCTCTGTACGCGATACTCTACGGTTTGGTTTTTTTACCTGAGGCCTTGGCTTCAAAGCCCATGCAAGTATTCTGTCTCGACAAGTACCATGCAAGTATTCTGTCTCGACATGTACCAGTAGTTTGCAGTTAACCGTAGTAACCGAGAAAATAAAACAGGTTACATTTGGCGCCCGATGTGGGGCATACAACCACAAGGAGACCAGAAACAAGGACCGAGAATCATAGGAGAATCTACACGAGCGCTCTATCCTCGAGGAGGGCTTACCCAATAGTTAACGACTATTGGAACAGAAGTAGAAGTCGCAGAGAGCCTGTCGAAAGGGTTTGGAATTGTGGAACGGCTAAAGTCACAGTGAGTTGACTGGTGAAGCCTTGAGTCAAGTTTCAACGAAACCGAGTTTGAAACTGTGAGGAGAAACTCAACTAGAACCGAATTCCTAGGTCAAGGCAATAGTGGAGTTTAGCCGGATCAAAGCTGCAAGGATCGGGATCCCATGCCAAGGAATACTAGTCGCAGCCTTATGGAACAATACAGGAAAGCTCCGTTAACGAAGACAACAGAGTTAAGTAAAAGTTCTCCAATGTGAAACAGGAAAGACATTGAGTGTTGATTTATATCTTGTAACTAGTATGTTTCCAATATTTTAGTTTTAATCGAAGTACTAAAATGTAATGGACTCTAGTTAAATCTGAATTGCTAATTTTGTTAGTTTAAGCAGAACACTAGATTGCTATTGAACTTAGAGTCCCGTAGGGACGTAGTACTAAGCTGTTTATTTTGTGTATTGTTCATCTTATAGTTTCTTAAGCATATAATACATATACATAGCTTTCAAGTTTAGCGTATAAGAATTAGTATTGCACATAGCAATTAGGAGATTATTTAGTTAAGTGGACATTGCTCGCCAAAGAGCTGGACAAGTCAGAACATTACAGAACTTGCTTAAAACAATAAGTCAATTAACGGTTAAAGTGTCTTGAGCGTTCTAGCAAAATATAGAACCAATTGCTTTTAGAAATATTAGTGTAAAGCATAGTAGTATTTGTTCAAATATTATTATTTATAGTGTATCTTTATATTTTTTGCAGAGACAGAATACCGGCTTTTTCGTATTATTGTTTTACCGGGTTGTATTTTTTCCTGCATCCATTCTGCTCTCTTCGCGCCTTGGCTCTGTCCATAGGCGTGCGTGGTCGAAACGGGTTACCTTTCAACTCAGAATCAGCCCTAATACGTTGAGAGAAGCCATTTGGATGGTAAGTATAATTTATTTTCTTTTATTTAATTGTTATATTAGTGTTATTATGGCGTCTAAGTCGCACGACAATACAATACCAATGGAGTTAGAGGAAAATGACGAGGAGAAAGTAAAACAGCTGACCGACACAGTTAGGCTACTTAAAAAGTCGGGCCTATTTAGTGTCGAACCCTTGAAAGAGCTTCACAACCCGGATGCAGAAAAACGGTCCTGGGAGCTGGGGGCAAGTGGTCCAACAGAGGAACTACACGCCAGTGGATTCTTGACGTCGTTGCTTGAGCCTCCCTCTAGGTGCCATACCACCATTACAAGTCGCGTGACCAATACAGATCGATGGATGCTCAGGTGTATGCACAACCACCTCGCCTCTCTGTATTCTCTGGAGGTATTTCAAAAGGAGAAGTAGCATTTGAAGCATGGGAGTTCGAAGTGAAGTGCCTTATGAGAGATAGACAATACCCTAGAGATCTTCTAATGCAGGGTGTTCGTCGTTCGTTAAAGGGGGAGGCAGGAAGACTTGTTATGCACCTTCGAGAAGATGCAGCTATAGAAAGTGTCCTACGAAAACTGGAAGGAGTGTATGGTACGGTTGAGAGTGGATCGGTTATTCTCCAACAATTTTACAATAGCAAGCAAGAGGTAGATGAAACCGTCGCTGCAAATGGATGTCGCTTAGAAGATATAATAAATAGAGCGATTGTTCGTGGAATTGTAGCAAGAAGTCAGGTCAATGAAATGCTACGGTATAAGTTCTGGACGGGACTATATGACGAGAGAGTGAAGAATGCCACACGATACAAGTACGACCAGATTAGGGACTTTGATGTTCTACGCGCAGAGGTGAGGACTGCAGAACAAGAAGTCAAAGAAACTGACAAGGCGCGTGGCAAATCTTCTAAACTAGTAAGGCAAACAGCGTCGTATATGTATCAGACAAGTGACGCCAATACCAAAGAGACTGAAATGAAATACATCAAGACGACACTCGATCACGTGATGCACTGGAAGTTAAGGTAACCCAGCAACCAGATGCAAGCAGAATGCTTAGTAAAATCCTCTCTATGCTGGATGCAATCGGAAAAAAAGAAGGTAAGGACTCTAATGAAAACCTTCCCACAACTAACCAGCATGGGGGCAGAAGGAACACGTACAGAGGTAGGGGAGGTACATCAAGTTCCACAATGGGAACTTCTTCACAAATGTCAAACTCCAGAGTGCCTCTGCCAAGGGACGGGGCAGTAGGCCACAGCCTGTCTAGTCCCCCCAAATCGAGTGATACCTCCAGGTGTATACAACCTGACATGGCTCAAATCGTCGGTGACCTAAACGTAAGTATGGCATTTGTGAACGGCATTCCCTGCAGATCTTTGGTAGACACAGGTTCTCAAGTCACTACGGTAAGCGAATCGTTCCGAAGGGAAAGCCTTCCTGAATGTCCAGTACAACCAATAAACGATCTTCTGAAAATTGAGGGTGCTGGCGGACAGAATGTGCCATTCCTTGGCTTCATAGAGGTGAGTGTGTCTTTTTCAGATCACATCAATGGTAATAATGAAGATTTTGGGACCTTTGTCCTTGTGGTACCAGATACTAATTTTAATAGACAGATTCCGATGGTGGTAGGAACAAACCTAATACTGCGATGCAAAAACATCTGCATTGAGAATCATGGTCTTTGTTTCATTCAGAAGGTAAAACTCGTCTCCGCATGGAAGTTGGCGTACCAACACCTTGTGCAACAAGAGAGAACATTTAGGAAGACGGTTAGACTTCAGAAAATCAGAACTCAGTCAGGTGGTCCTATCGTCATCAATTCCAATTAAATCAAGGTCGTATGGTTGACTTTACAGACCAAAGACGTATGTGCTACCTTCTTGGCGCTGACCGACGAAGCTGCTTCAAAATTACCTGCACCCCTACAGGTCGTTCCGGCGCTAGTCAAAGTTGAGATGAATGGTCAGAAAAACTTGATCCCAGTTGAAATCTGTAATCCAACGAAACAGAACATTGTAATTCCACCAAAGACAACTGTTTGTTCTCTACACCAAGTGACAGTCGTGACAAGTCGTGACAAGTCGGATCGGTCGGACATCCGTATACCTGAGGAAACTCATTGTGAACCTTTTAATTTTGAGCAGTCAACCATGGATGAAAACCAGAAAGAAATAGCATTAAAGAGGTGGAATACGAAAGTGTTTTCACAAGGTCCAAATGATCTTGGCTGTACATCTGCCGTAAAGCATACTATACATCTCTCTGAGCAACATCTTTTCAAGCAAAGACATCGCCGTATCCCGCCTGCGCTGTATGATGAGGTACGTCGACATCTACAGGATATGATGAATTCCGGTGTGATTAGGGGAATCACACAGTCCCTGGTCTTCTCCTGTTGTTCTTGTAAGAAAACGTGATGGAAGTTTACGTTTCTGTATTGATTTCCGTAAACTGAATGCCCGCACAGTTAAAGACGCCTACGCTTTACCACGAGTGGACGAAGCATTAGAGGCGATGGCTGGTTCCATCTGGTTCACCACCTTGGACCTCAAAAGTGGGTATTGGCAAATTGAGATTGATGATCAGGACAAAGCAAAGACTGCATTTACGGTGGGTCCACTTGGATTCTACGAATGTAATCGCATGGCATTTGGGCTCACTAATGCACCTGCAACGTTCCAGAGACTTATGGAACACTGTTTGGCGGATCTTAACTTCAAGCAGTGTATCGTGTATATTGACGACATAGTGGTGTATGCTAAGACGTTTGAAGACCATCTTGAAAGACTGGAAGCTGTGTTTTCGCGACTTGAGCAATATTGTCTAAAATTGAAGCATTCCAAGTGCTCCTTCTTCCAAGAAAAGGTGAGTTATCTGGGACAAGTAATTTCTGCGAAAGGTATCGAAACTGATCCAGAAAAAGTTAATGCGATTAGGACTTGGCCAGTTCCGACAAATGTTGATGAGCTGAGAACATTTCTAGGATTTTCAGGATACTACAGGAAATTTGTCCCTAATTACGCAAAGCTGGTGAAACCATTGAATGACCTGGTGACCCAGAAGCTGAAGCTAAAAGTACTGACAGGAAAAGCGGGAAAACCGTTAACCCAGTTTGGGAGTGGTCAGACGATTGCAAGGCAGCTTTCGCTAAGGTAATTGCAATGTTGTCATCTCCACCAGTGTTAGCCTATCCCGACTTTGAGCTGCCTTTTATTTTAAACACGGATGCCAGCCAGGAGGGCCTTGGTGCTACCTTGTACCAGGTGCAACGAGATGGTATGGAAAGGGTTATCGCATATGCCAGTAGAGGCCTAAGGAAATCAGAGCGTAATTACGCAGCGCACAAGCTTGAATTTATATGTCTTAATTGGGCTGTAACCGAAAAGGTCCGCGACTATCTTTATGGTCGCAATTTTACAATTCGAACCGACAACAATCCTCTTACGTATGTCACGACGACTGACAAATTGGATGCAACTGGTCATTGCTGGTTAGCTGCATTGGCTACCTACAATTTTAACATCGTATACCGCTCGGGAAAGAAGAACAGAGACGCAGACGGCATGTCCCGTAGGCCCCATAAATTAGCCCATGGTAGCAAGAGAGTAGAAGAGTACGTAGTTTCACAAGATGCATTTATGGCTATCTGCCAGAATTTGGACATTGACCAAAGAAGCAGTAAAGGGCCGCAAGAACTTCAGCCCCTCTGATTGAAGCCTTCTGCATGGGCGTACAAGGGGTCGATGTTATCTTAGAAAGTTATGGAGTAGGACAGGAACATCCGTTACCATCACTGCCCAAAGATGAACTAAGGACATCCCAGGAAAGAGATGATGTAATTGTAAAAGTGATAGCTTATCTAAAGCTTAAGAAGCGACCAAACAAAAGACAAACTAGAGGCGGAGATGTTAAGGTACAACGGTTGTTGAAGGAATGGGACCGTTTATGTCTAAGAGAAGGGGTTCTTTACAGAAGTCGCAAATAAAACAATATCGATGTCCTCCAGTTGGTTCTTCCAGAAGAACTACAGGACAACGCCTTTGCTGGAATCCATGACGACATGGGACACTTAGCCATTGACGTATACTTCGGACATAACCCTAATGACTCTCATGGAGAGAAACAGCCAGTGTTCATTAAGAATCTACGCAAGCGTCTCAGTTATGCTTACGAGTTAGCCGCAAGAAATTCAAAGAAGGCGTCGAGACATTACAAGAAAAACTACGACCGTAGATCTAGCCCACTCAACTTGAACCTGGAGATAGAGTGCTTGTGAAAAACCTAACTCCTACGGGAAAACTAGCGAATTACTGGGAGAAAGATGTAGACATTCCAGTATACACGGTACGCCGAGAGAATGGCAAAGGCCGCAAGCGGACATTGCATAGCAATCTTCTACTGCATTGCTATTTACCTCAACCTGACTCGGGGATTAATGAAAGAAAAAGCGTTCCTCAAGGAAATATTTCTCAAGGAAGAGATACTGACCAAATACAAAACTCCAACGATAATGGAAGTGATGATTCGGACATGGACATGGTACGACTGCGAACACGGCCTGAAAATACACAAGGGGAAGAAAGCATCCCTAGTAACCGGGTTGGAGAATACAATAATCCCGCCGCACCAGCAGAAGCATAATTTCGGTCATTGATGCCGATGTTGAATCAGGTTCTAATGACAACGGACTCCCGATCATTGGTACAAATGATGAAGCAAGCCATGTTGAAGATACCGTCATTGACCCAGTTCATAACGTTAACTCCGTTGAGAAAGCGATACCTAGGCGTTCATCACGTCTAAGAAGAAAACCAGCGTCGATGGACCAGCCCGAATGGCTTTGTTACCCACAAATTCAATCCTCAGATTGGAAGAAGCAATTACTGCGATCCTGCAGAGGTAAGAGTGTTATTCCGGTCAACCTTGGAAGGTGTAACAATGGTAACCGGTTTAACCTGTAATCCCATGGGATAAGTTAAGAGAGAAGTAAGGAGACGGCTCTGTACGCGATACTCTACGGTTTGGTTTTTTTACCTGAGCCCGTGGCTTCAAAGCCCATGCAAGTATTCTGTCTCGACAAGTACCAGTAGTTTGCAGTTAACAGTACTAACCGAGAAAATAAAACAGGTTACACCTTTATCAAATAACCCACAGAAAATAAGTACTAGCGCATGCTCAACTTTCTATGTTTCTATAGAGTTATAGAAACACGGCTTTCAGCCATACTATCGAATATATTTTATAATATTCAATAATTATTGAAGGGCTGTGTCAAAAAGGGCATAAGTGACTTTTGATGACATTCTAAATTCTCCTTCAATTTCTTTGTTTTCTAAGGAAAAAATTAGAACGCGATCAAGAAAGAGGCTACCTTTTTTTTACAGGTGGCTACATTTTCTTGAGAATAGGCTCAAGTGCCTTAAATGGAGGAACATTTACTAGGCAAAACTGGCCAGTTGCAGACTGCTAATCTACTGACAACGCTGACCGTACCATAATATATTCCTAGTTTCCAATAGGTCAGGAAAGCAATATATCATCACAAAATGATGGCCTCTATGCTTCCACATCTCCAGTTACTACATTGGCTTCATGTACATTGTATTATATTGCACATTGCTAATAGAAGATTTACATTCAGGCTGTTTAAAAAGATGTTTGGTACATATCCTAAACTTTAACATTATTTTATTTCTAGACAATTTAATTAAAAAACATTTAACAGCTCAGTCTTCATTCCAGGAATGCAATGAGCGATCCACATCAGGTAAATAATGTATATATTGTGCTGTTCCAGAAAATATCCATACCTCCCCACCAAGGGTATAAATATAGATACGTAAATATACAAAAGCGAAGAGGGATGGGTGTAGATTGAGCTTCTTTTAAGATGGTTTTCTTGGTGAACAAATAAATTATCCGATACTTATTCTCAGTCGCAACATCTATCCAAACCAAATGTTCTGTGCTTTGTAATAAACTGTAAACTTTGTTCTCAAATTGTGTTTTTTTGGGGGGAGGGGGTTTGCTGCATTGCACAAATGAGAATAAGATGCTTCTTTGGCCAACAGCACAGAGCTGTAATAAACAAAATGGAAACTCATCCCAGGCCCCCGTGGTACAGTGTCATGTGAATTATGTTTACTCGATCAGACTGACTGCATCAAACACTAAAGCAACTTTCATTTCCTTTCTAACAAATTATTAGATGAAGAAAGTGATTTTATCAACACAAATCTTTAAGTTACTGTTTTATAAACAAATTTCTAGGCCAAAGATATTGCACTGAGCACACAAATGCATGGTCAGTGTTGTGGAATTTCAGCAAATAAACTCTGCCTATCTTTTTGGTTTGTTTTAGTCATCTTTCAAAAAACTGAAGTTCATATCTTACATTGAATGATTAAAGATAGTTTTAGATTTAGTTTAAACCTGGAAATTCCAAGGGTATGTAACATGAGTATCTGGCTCAAATTAAGGCAGGGTAAGATGAGGAAAAGAAAACCCAGAAGATTGGAAAGGAGAGCCTGATGCCAGTGACCATGAAATAGCACAGTAATGTGATATATAACTAGTCAGAGCAAGACCAAGGTCTTTTATTTGTTGTTCAGTCATCATGATGGTCAGAATCTTACACAAATACTTGAATGTTTTATTTTTCAGGCACTTCTCTCCCTCTTCTCCTCTGTCCAATCTCCCTCCCATTGGGCCTGATACTTGGCATAATAATTAACAGGAATTTCCAAACATCCCCTATGACAGAAATTCCAGAGAGTTTGGGGGTTCAAACAAAAAAAACCTGTTTGGGAGTATGGGGGTATGGATATTTTCTGGAATGACACATTATTAAATTATTTCTAAACAGTCTCTCATCTGTTATCCATTTTTCAATATTTTTAGTAAAACATAGTTAGCATTCAATTTTGACCAATGAATGAGATTGACTAATTGACTATAAATGTAGCTTTAAACCTAGACTTTTTTCTGAATCAACTAGTAACCAACATTATTGTCTTTAATTATAGGCCTTTCTTGGACACCGTATTCTTCATTTAAGAAAGGAAATGTGAAGTCATTCAGTGCATATAGGAAATCCAAAGGGCAGGAGTGGAAATCTATTGTAACCAAGAAGGCTGCAAGGGAAAAAGAAGTGAATGTTCAGATTATGATTGGGCTCATGGAGTTGAATGAAAAGGAGTTGCACATCAAGCCAAAAAGAGGGAAAAGGGTAGCTTTGAATGTTTCCAATAAAGCCCCTTACAATCTTATTCTTCAAAAGGCAGTGCAAAAGTGGAAGACCTTCCATAGGGACTACTACGATGAAGATGAAGACTATGTTCTTCTACTTGAAAATGGCGAAGAAGCCCAGGTTCATCCAATAAAGAGTTTTTCTCTCTTAAAAGGAACAAAGAAGAAATTAGAAAACATTTCAACAAGATTGTCTTGTACTTGTGCACTGCAAGTAATTTTAATTTTGATCCTAATAGCCATTCAGAAGATGGAGACAGGGATAACCTGCATGCTACTAAGAGAATGAAAACACAGGATGGTGATGAACCTGATGCAACTGCAATATTGGCATCAGATGAGACACTGGCATCAGATGAGATATTGGCAAGAAAATTGCAGAAAGAAGAATTTGACTGTGAATGCAATGAAGATATGATCAAGTCACATGATGACAAAAAGGAAGAGAGGAGCGAGGGGTTACAGCCAAATACCGTTCACAAAGACACTGCAAGTGTATTAAAGTCAATTGCTAGTAAGGTAGATAAAGATGGTCAGTTTGTTCTTGTTGTTCGAAGGAGAGTACCACTGCCAAGAATTCTCTCTCTCTTTGGCAACGAGAATCCAATAAATCTTTTCCAGCGAAGATGCTAAGGGTCCAGTATTGTGGCGAGAGTGGTATAGATACTGGTGCAATGTCCAAATAATTCCTTGCAAAGGTTATTCCTGATATGGGACTTGCCATGTTTCCAGATGGAGCACCCGTTAATTCAATTTATAATGTGCACAATAGAACCTTCAAGACCTGTGGAGAAATAGCAGCTGTCTCCTTAGCTCAAGGAGGTCCAGCTCCATGCTTTTTGGAAGAGACCGTATACCATTTGTTGTTAGACCCTGGTGTGGACATTAACAACCTAACCATTGAAAGGCACTTTACTGCTAAGGATAGAGACCTCTTTAAAGCACTGAGAGATGCTGACACTTTTGATGATGCTTTAACAGCTATCATCTTAGACAATGGATATACTGGTATAATCGATCAAGGCCACAGAGAAGACATTATTGGAACAATCAAAGTAAGCATTTTATTTTCTTCTGTCCCATTGCCAGATGTTTGTTTGAAAAAAATGGTCCTTAATTCCTCTCTTGGTCAAAATTAGTGGAGACTCGTATGTGATCAAAACATGGAAAAATAAAGGGACTTTGTGCATCATATTACATGTATGGCTGTTAATACATTAAACAACAATTCAGAAACCTTTTTTGACTTTATGTAATGATTCCCTTTACATGTACAAAAAAAATTGAAATTGCAGAACTTATTTAGTCAGAACCCTTTATTCAAAGCTTAAACACTTGAGTGGACTATAAAGTAAAAGTATTTAATAACCTGTAAAATAGCTTAACTTCAAGTCTCTACTTGAGTGCTGCATAATATAGAAAAAGCATAACTTGGAGTTCCCGGATTTATTTTCTTCAGTACTGTTATAAACATTGTTGAATAGCTGATGGCTTTGTCTTGAACATTCACAAACAGCTACATGGTAACCAGCTCACTGTAAGTGCACGATCGACGCCTAAGTATTTAGCTTTACCACCCATGCAGTAGAAACCTTGATAACACCTAAGTCTTCAGTACTATTAGTGTCACCAACGCCTTCAGTAACAGAAGAGTTGGTAATAACCCCACTACCTGCATTAAACCCCGACCAGCTAGCCACATTGGGTGAAGACCCTCACTATTTGAAGTCAAAGGCAGCTAATGTGGGTACTGTGAAAAAGGCAATCCGTGTACTTGCTACGGGCCTATTTACAGTAGAAGAAAGGTGCCACTGCACCGTATCAGGAAAAAACAAAGGGGAGTGACGACTCAATCATTCGTCCGAAGTTTGACCAACACAGGATAAACCTGATCCATGGTAAGTAACAAATTAAAGAGAGATTTATAACTATATATATTTAGCATAACCCAGCTGCCATCTATTAGGAAACTTGCCAATATGATTGGCTAGCCAGGCACCATCTTCAGTTTTCTTGACTGCTAAGTTGATAGAGCAGTGACTTGGTTATGCAAAACATTTTTTTTATATTAACTTTGTTAATTGCCTCGGGGCTGTGCCCAGCTTATCCAACTATCTGCCGTTAGAATCACCCAGCTGCTGTCTATTGGGAAAATCGCCATCTGATTGGCTATCAAGGGGGTGTTTATCAACTGATACTTGACCATGGGTGCTGCGGACAAAAAGCACTTACAAAACTGCCTATTTCAAAAAATATTTTACAGACACTTCTTGATTGCTAAGTTGATAGAACACTGGCTTGGTTATACGAACACAATTAGACTTGTTTTCTCTTGGTTTCTGTCGACTGTGATAGTTCACTCAGGCCTCATCCCCTCGCCAACTATCTGACAATAAAAAAGGCAATACAGACCTCGAGCTTCAGCAGTCAATAGAAACCTCGCATTTGCAGCCTAGTTGTTAAATAGTCAATCCAGATGGGTTTCTGGAAAACTCGAATAGCGAATTAAGCACGAATAGTAAATATAAGTTAAAGATTAATACTTACAGAACGCAAGGCCCGTACGAACCCATACTGTCCACATCCACCATTTCGTTTTCCTCGTGTCACTCAATTTCATGGATGGGTTGCCTGTGGCACTTGAAAGCGAGACTGATCACGTCTGGCAGGTACTGCCAACCGAACTCGGGCCAAATTAATGATATCGTGAGAAAATAATCAAACTGTTTCTAAATACGTCATGATGCACCCGACATACCTAGTTGGATTCCCTGTGGCCTTCGGCGGTTTAAGCCCGATTGTTTTGTTATGGAACATGGAGAACCAACTTTTATTTGTTACATGATTTCAAACAAGCGAAGAACATTGAATATTCTCTGTAAGCCAAAACTTTCTTCATAGAAGTATTCAAAACATTTCGAAGCTATAAACTTACAAGAAGGCTTATAAGGCACTTTAAGCTTTCAAATTGAACAAGCAATAAAAAGGTGACCATAAGGATGATAGTGATTCATTCATTTGATGACTACCAGTGGTATTTTAGGACTGTCTATGAACTCTGTAGCCCTTTCTATAGATTGCAAAAACAGCCGCATCTTTGTGCACTATTTTCTTCTTTTTTTTTGGCACTCTATCAGATGCCCTGTCAATTATTCACACTGAGTCTCGTCTACGTCTAGATGTATGTGCTCTTAATTGTTATCTTTTCAAAATTAGGTGTAAAATATCCCAGCATGTTTTTGTGGTTTTGGAACTGAAAGTATCAATCATTATTTCCTTCACTGTCCAACACTTGTTGCTACTAGATTAAAACTACTCTGCTGCTCAAATTCTTGCTAACAAATGAGCATTAATGTCTGGGTCACAGATAATAAAGCTTTTCTTGTTTGAATCTTCACAAATTTCATCGGATGAAAATGCTGTTATTTTCTATTTTTTTCCAATGCTTTAATAAAGAATCTACTCTATTTTTAATTTGTCTTGCCATCCATCTGTCAACACCATTTTGTTGTTTTACAGTGTAGAATCCTAAAATGTATTTGTTTTTGCACACTTTTCATTTGTATTTTTTTTAAATGTAATGTCCCGTTTGGAACTATGATTGGGGCAAACTCTGCATATTAAATATGTTAACATTTTTTTTAATACACACTTGCAACTTGTACTCGTTCAGTTTGTGGTCCGGTACCACAGAAAGTTTGAAGAACGTTTGAAGCAAGTTTGACTCTTGTGTACGTATAAACTTATGATTAGTCAAACACACTATTCATGACACTTCAAATGGATATTGCCATACAACAATTTATTTGTACGAAGAAAGAACTGTTCACAATAATATTTTGCACCTGTGCCGCAGACATTTATTTGGGGGAATCCGTTTCGGAGCGAGCACAAAGATGTGGTTGCTTTCACATACTACCCTTTCTCTGAAGATTTTAAAGAAAATGAAAAGCTAAATATTTCATTGGATTTTTGTTTAGATTTGTCAGCTCGGCTACATATTTTCCATGGTTGCCTTGGAAAATAAGGCCTTCAGCACATTGAAGACAGTGCTAGAGTTGTACTCGAAAGGTGAAGTAAAGGGACAGCGACTGTCAAAACAACAGCTAGAAGGAGAACTATTCATAGATTGCCCTGCATCAAAGTTCAAGTGTTTAAGAGGGGATCTCTCAGAAAGTGAAGTTTTACTTCTTCTGAGAGATGTTTTGAATAAGGAAAAGTCACTACAAGAAATGGCATTAAGGCTGGAACGTTTGTGAAGAACTACTTTGTACAAGATACCTCACCGAAGTCATGGGAGCATGCTGTTGAAAGGTTAGAAATAGAATACATGTAAGGTATCTATTAATCACTTTAATTATTACCATTTCATGACCACTTAAACAAAGTAATGCCTATCATAGGCATTAATTTGTTTTAAGGGGAATTGCCTGATTGACCCCTAATTTTAGTTTTCACAAGGCCTCTTGGAGCTTCATGATAGCTTACGGTAGATTACCTTGTTTGTTTTCAAAGGCTGTTTAGAATCTTGTAAGCAACAGTATGTGTACATGTATGTACTAGTTACAATATGAGTGACTGAATTATATCAGATATACAATAGTCATGCCAAGTGTTAAAAAGGCTGAATGATAATTAGGATTAATGCTTTGTGAGTCCATGTTTAAGTTTGAACATTGCCATTTTGTAGAGAACGAAGATGGCAATTGTAATGTTTCATTGATCAAGCATAAATATGGGATTGCAAAGCATTAATCATGAAGAGCATTCTTTAAACATATTTTGCCATATGTAGCTTGTAGAGATCTCCTGAGCTCGGAAGTATCCCAATTTTCAAGAGAATATATTTAGTAAACCTGGTACATGTAAAAATATTATTGCTAAAGAAACATGATCAACTTTACGGCTCCATACACATAGCGATCGATCGGAAAAAACACTACTTTACGGCTGCATACACAACGATTTTTTGCTGTCAGAAATAACTAATTATTTTACAGTTCAAGTCATTGATTAGAGTTATTGAAGTGAAAAAAAGCTATTTAGTCACCTCCACTTTGTAGAAAATGAGCCTTAACATTTGTGTGGACCGTGGTCAGTAGTGTTTCCAAAAAGTTACCTCATACCTTGTGCATGATGTTCACCTTTTTCACCTTCACCATCACAATAACTTGTTTCTACACATGCACACATCCATGAGTTTAAAAAAAGTACTTCTTCTCTCATCAAAGGTGTGAATGTACATGTATCTTTTGAAATTTTTCCTCCTTCGATATTCAGGTTTCCAGGATATACTGCCCAAGAAACAATCCAGCTGTATCATGGGCAGATTGGACAGAAGGGTGAGGCATCAAGTGGTCTAAAAGATCTAATAAAGAGGGCAATTGATTGGGAGAGTAAGAAAGAGGTTGGTCCAGAAGGATAAGGAGCTCTGATTGTAGGACCTAGGCAAGTCCAGGTGTTTGTCCTAAGCAATGAGCTAGACTGTCAACCACACAAGCCTAGGAAAACAAGTACCCCACTTTCCTGGATGTGGTCTAGCATTTTGTAATCTACCCAAGGTAACAGTAATACTCCTTTTGACTTAAAGAGCCTCTAAAACCAATTACCAGTTTTATACATGTAACTAACCATCACTATGCATTTTAACCATGAAAAAAACAACTTGTAGAGTTGCAGTTCAACGAAAACATCAATAAACTAATTAATTGAAACAATAGAAAAACGTTAGCAAAATGGTTTCTTGGTCTCAGGAAAAGTGAATGTGATTCTTTAAAATGTGTTTTTGATAATCCAGTCCCAATAAAATAATGTTTAATTTTCATATATAATATTAAGAGCGACCGTCTGTAAATATCGCCTAAAGTGTTTAGGATGAGAAAAAATGAAATTCCTCAAACTTTCTCAGAATAATGGTCTGGGTGAGTGATTCATATAAATATAACTTTTAGTTGAATCTGATTTTTATTTTAATGAAACGGTTTTACGGCTCTCAGACCGGTTTTTAGGAGCTCGATACCACACATCGTTAACGGCTTGCCTAAAAATTAAAATAGAAATTTATAGCAATACTGTGCACCTAAATACAAAGAAAAGATAATGATTTCTCTTTTCATGGGTTGTTTATTTAATTTGATTACAAATTAGATATTTTAGCGATTTTATTATTTTGTTAATTTTAGACATTTTTGGTAGGCAAAATAATGACCAAATTGAGAAGCCAAAATCTCCAATGATACATGATCTGGCTATATTATAGTATAACCTAATAATAATAATAATATGTCTTTATTATACATTGATATTGTACATATCAGATGTTACAAAATGTAAATGAAGATAAGGAGGTAATATTAAAAGCTATCATAAAATCATACATGGATATATAAAATAAGACAAAACTTGAATTAAGAAACTAGGTTATACTTAAAAATTAATATATTTACAAAACTACCTTTAAAACACTCTGTATTAACTTTAGGATATACGGCGGTTTGTTTTCTAAGCCTTCGAGAGGGACTGCTTAACCGTAGGCAACAGTGATCGTAATGGATGATTAGAAATAGAGTTAACTTTATTAAAAATGTGTCGGTCACTTTTCTCTAAAAGATAATGAATGTTAATAAGCTCTGAAGAGTACTTTCTCTTATGGCATCTTTTAAGAAAGCGCTGTACTGTGGTAAGGTCGAATTCACTAGAGCCATAGACAGATAAACCGTAAGTTAATTTAGGTAGGATGAGTGATTTAAAGAGATGGTCGAGTTCCTTTTGGCTACACCCTTCCTTTCGAAGAGTTCTAATAATAAAAAGGCACTTATTTGCTTCTTTGAGTTTAACAGTGACATGCTTTGAAAATTTACTGTCTGACTGAAAGATTACTCCAAGTATCTTCAATGCATCATATTGTACAATGTTAGGAATATTATTAAAGTGAGATAAGTGTCCTTTCTTATTAAAAATCAGTTCTTTACGTTTAGTTGGATTACAAGACATAGCATTTGAGTTTGTCCAGTTCATAAAGTGATTGATCGCGAGAACTGATACATCTGGCGCAGTCTTACTTATGATAATCTGTAAGTTCGAATCATCTGCATATTTATCTAACGCTGTCGTCTTGTTGTCATTACTTATTTCCAGATCATTCATAAACATATTAAAGAGATACGGACCACTGACGCTATCCTAAATTGTGCCTTTGTTGATGTATTTCCATGCATTCACATGTCATTCCTTGATGTATGACTCTTTGTTTGCGTTTTTGTAAAAAACTTATATACCAATTAACAATAAAAGGATTTAAATCGGGCTAATTCTTTAATTTATCACTAGTATGCTATGTTTGGCCAAGTGCAGGTTTTCAGAGATAAGTTCCAGATTACTTTTATCGCCGGTGCAAAAACGTCTGTGTAATCTTTCCAAACCCAGTAAGGAATGTTGTCAGGTCCGGTAGCCGTTCTTTTAACTTTCGATAGTGCGAATTGCACTTGGGGCTCATTGAGCTCAGGAACGGAAGCATCTTGATCGATAATCATTGGGGTGGGTTCGGTGTAGTTAGCGTCGTGTCAGATGTCAGCAAAATAGTTATTTAGTTTGTTGACGAAGCTTTGATCGAGAGTGGGTTGCACTGTTTCTTTTCTCTTTTAGATCCAATCCCATCAGACTTAAGACCCGTTCTGTTTGCAATAATCATCTTGGAAATTCGGTTGTTAAGAAGTTCAACGTCAGTACATTTTTTCTGCTTCAGTAATTTAGTTCTTTTCTTGAGTAATAGCTTCAGTAGTGGACTCATCCAATAGGGATCCCTACAGGACATGGAGACTGTTTTCACCGGGAAGTATTGATCCATCATAATAGTAATAGTGGACTGCATCTCGTTTACGGAATTGCCAACAGACGAATTATCTAGAAGAGATTCCCAATTGTGCTCTAAAAGTTTTTGCTGAAATGCAATTCTGCGGTGTTCCAGTTGATCGCTTAGCTCATACTTATACCTTAATGGCTTTAACTTTTTTCGTGCTGGCAGTATGATTCCTTTATGATCAGTTTTTATGAGCATATCGATTGGATAAGAATTACAGAATAGTTCTGGCCTATTAGTTAAACAATTATCAAGAATGGCATTACCTCTCGTGGGGAAGTCTACTAGTTTATCGAGTCCAGTAATAGACGAGAGCGAGTTTTCGTCCAAACGATTTAAGTCTCCACCAAATAGGACTACGCTGTTAGGATTGCCCTGTAAGAATGAATCAATTTGATCGGAAACATAATCAGTTCATTCAGAGTCTCTATACTTGGGTCTTGGAGGGTGATATATAGCGCAAATTAGCATCTTGTGGCAAGATGGTAGCGTCACCGTGAGACTAATAGATTCATACAGATCGGAGCGTGTCACATCAATTACTTTCAGATTACTCCTCACGTAAATAGCAATACCACCATTCTTGCGTGAGTCATTGTCGAACCAGTTCCTATCTCTTCTATAGATGGAATAATTGGAAATTCCGACTAGTGCATCAGGCATCTCCCATTTTAAGTAAGTTTCTGGAATAACACAAATGTCAATGTCAGCGGAATGCAAATCAGTTTCTAGAGCAGTTGTTGCTTTTACGCGATGTTTGACCTTCACCAGGCTACAAATGTTTGAAAACAAACATTTAGGTACAGCATAGCGATCCTCGTTATTAGCCTGGATTGACTGGTTCACCTTTGGAATAGGCTTTAAACAGCAGGCTAACCGGCGATTCGTAACAGTTCGTTCGCGGGCTGGAATACCTAGCGAAAGAGCAATGGTTCTTCTTCAAATACATGCAATAAATGTTTTGGGCAATTAAAACTACGAATTTTCAAGGCATCTAACGCAAGTGGCACCGACGTAAGAATACTCTCTTTTGTCACAGCGTTCGAATGCACAGAATCTAAGATGAACAGACGAAAAAAATACTATATCAACTTCTATCAGGTTAAATTAAATACTAAAGAAGCCTGAGTACTTTCAGATAGATTATATATCGGTTTCTACCAATTATGTACAAAATCAGTGGCTTTTAGCGGTATTTTTGCGATGACATATTGTTGAATCTTTACTCATGCCGGAGCGACGACAACTTTCAATTGATAGACTACCTTTTATGAGACTTCTAAGTCAATCCGAATGTTCTACAGTTGAACTATTCACTGTTAGGAATGTTAAAAAGTAATTCTAATGGCTTAATAGGTACCTTTCATGTGGTTTCGTAGAGAAACGGTAGTATGAACAAATGCAAGACTGCCGTAGTTCAACTGTCAACAGCGTTACACACAGGAAGCCCGTTACACACAGGAAGCCCGCTTTAATAGGAAATATGAACGCGTAATATAACTATATATGGACTTCTGGTTTACGTTCCGATCCGGGGAACTAGTTATATTTTATATAGGATCTCATTATCACTGGATTTGTTTTTCATTTTTGTTTTTGAGTTTGGTCGCCAATTGAAATCAAAGCTGCACGTAACCTTATTTCCCTTAGGGGGGAGACGGGGGTACTTATGTTATGTCTCTTGACTCTTTTGGTATGATCAGTTGGCGAGCTCGACCGATTATTATAATTCCCAACCGAAGTACGGTTCTGAAGCAAAAATGTAGCAATCCGTTTGACTTTTTTCCTCAAAATTTTGGAAAAATGTGTTTTAATGCTACTTTCCGCACACCTGGTCAGGTTCTGGAGCTGACGCCGGCCGCATAATAATCTCTCGGGAGTTCTAAAACGGCAATTACGTATATTCAATCTTTTCACACAGTGGCCATCTTAGATTCAAAGCGAGAAAATCAGTTTTGTTTTTAGCAACGCTATAACCTCGCTAAAATATTTAATTTGTAATCAAATTAAATAAACAACCCATGAAAAGAGAAAGCATTATCTTTTCTTTGTACTTAGCTGCACAGTATTGCTATAAATTTCTATTTTAATTTTTAGGCGAGCCGTTAAAGTGCAACTAACCCCTTTTGCAATTGTTATACATATGAATCTTTGAAAGGTTTTGAGTACTTCTGCGAAGAAATTTTTGGCTTACAGAGAATACTCTATGCACTAAAAATGCATCAATGCAAAACAAAGGCTAAAAATAATTTAATTGGGGAAAAAGCTGGAATTAGCCATTACAGTATCCTACTTGAGTTAGATTATGTTGATATCATCAGATTTTGCACTATTGACCCTATGCACAACCTTTTCTTGGGAACTGCCAAAAGAATATTTCATCTGTGGAATGACAACAAACTTTTTACTCCAGCACAACTGAGGCTAATTGAAGATCGAATAAAATCATTACAAGTTCCCAGTGACATAGGGAGGCTTCCTATGAAAATATCCTGTAAACTCTTGTTTCTACACTGCAGAACAATGGCGCAACTGGACTCTTATTTATTCAATGTATTGCCTTCAAGGAATTTTACCTGAAGAACATCTAAAATGTTGGCAAGCACTTGTCCTAGCATGCAAGTACATGAGTCACTCAGTTCACTCTAAGACGGATCTCGAAATTGCCGATTTATTAATCCTAAAATTCTGTAAGAAGGTTGAGGACCTGTATTGCAAAGAGGCAATCACACCAAATATGCACTTACATTGCCATATGAAAGATGTGATTATTGATCATGGATCTATTACAGGATTTTGGTGTTTCAGTTTTGAACGATTTAATGGCATACTTGGGAGTACAATTACCAACAAAAGGTCAGTCGAATTACAACTCATTCGAAATCTCTTGATGTCAAGATATTTGGAGGAAGTAAAACTACCACAAGAATTCCAAAGTGACTTTGGTGTCTTATGTTCACATGAGCCTTGATGAAACAAAGACTATGACAGACTTTAATGATAATATTGAATTCTGTAATGTGGCAAACATATCTCCTCTCGTTAACATTAATTGGAAGAATGTTACTGGCATCACATTACCATCATCACATAAAATCAGTCATTTTGATGAAGATGACTTGAAATTGCTCTTAGATGTATACAAAGTCATGTACCCAGAAAAAGAAATTCTAGCAAAAAAATATTGCTGAAACAATCAATAAATTTGGAACCTTAACCATTGGATCTGCAAATTATGGTTCAACGTTGGAACAAAGGAGTATCAATTCTAGTAAAATTCTAGCCTCCTGGCCCAGTGGTAGAGGTCAAATCCAGATAGATACATTTTCCTTGTCAGCAGGTTATGTGATGTGTTTTTTAGTCACTCATTAAACATCGATGCAGAGTATGTAACTCATACATGTGTAAAATGGTATGCGCCAAGTGATGACAGTGACAGGTATGGAAATCCAGTTACCTTATGGAACAAAGAATACCAGCAACCAGGACCTGGTGTATTTCTTCCTGTGCAAATATTTTTTTCCAGGTTTGCCTGTACTGATATACAGGGTGAGAATGGTAAAGCTGAAATTGTTGTGTGCCCAGTTATAAGAAAAGTGCACCTATAGCCATTTACTATGTTTAAAGGTTTGTTTAAACCTAGGCTAGTTTATAAACATGAGGTGTAATGACATGTATACATGTGCACATAAATTCAGGACAGTAAATAAATTATCAAATATGCAAGTGACTCATTGATATGAACAGGATTCAAAATTATGTTTTGTCTCTAGTTGTCTCGATCAGCCTGGCAACCACAGGACTTGATTTAGTTGCCCTAAGAATACTTGCTCCTGTTTAAGCCAAGGAAAACAAAATCTGTGTATAGCCCAAAAATGGGGTTGTCCAAAGGGCAACCTTTGTCAATCAAAGTACGATTTGATTGCAGGCATAATTGTGCTTCTCCGGGACAACTGGACAACTGCTAATTTTGACCCTGGATACGAAATACAGTCTACAAATGATTCTGAATGCAACAAATTTACGGTGCAACTTGTTCACTTTAGCCCAAATTGAGATTCGGGCTGATGGTACAATATTATGCCATTATCTGGACAGCTTACTTTTGATGCAATCGAGAGTTGGCCTCTCGCTAGGATTATTAGCCATGCATTCCTTTACTATACCAACCAATGTTATGTAGCTATGATGCTTCCAAACATAATTCATCATCACACCAAGAGAAAAAAATTCACTTTCAGGTGATTGTCTGTGAGTTCCTTTTATCAATTCTAGAGCAATGTGCCAGTGTCTGTGGCGATAAACCTCTTGTTCCTTTTTGTTGAGACAATAATGCTTTGCATCATGAATTCTTCTGGATTTACCAAAGTAAATTACAATGGGGTGAAAGTTTTTGATTCAGCAATAATAACATTGTCCCCCTTGATGTCATTATGCAAGAATCCATTAAGATGTACATAGGCAAGGGCATCTATTATTTCCTTGAATATCCTTGACCATTCAGACCAATCTTCCCATAATGGATTTTTTACAGCACTCACCAGAGTCCTACACTTTCCATCAACACCATGGAACTGTGTCATAAGAAAAAGATGGCCAGTGAGGCATACTCCTAGTAGAAGAGGCAGTCCTAAAGTTATAAAAAATACATTAAGAAAATAAAAAGAACAACCTCACAACAACTCCACAGAATGTTCAAATTATCCCCCTACATTTGTATATTAATGTCCTGTGCCTTTCACCCCTATGTGTAATAGTATAATGCCATGCATGTTGTATTAATAGCATGTTGTATTATTAGCAGCACTGAGTTTTTGTGCAATCTATTTATCATGTGTTTCTTGGTTGCTGTGAACTAGCCCTTATGACACAAGGCCAGGGATTATGATTTTAATTATTCTAACTTATAAAATTGAGGACTCCCAATTATTCCCTTTTAAATTCCCTTTTTAAGAAACTGGTGAAAAAAAAAAGGAAGAACTAAAAAGAAATGGTTACAGCACGAGGCACTCCCAGGCGGTCACCCATCCAGTTACTAACTTCACCTGATTGGGCTTATTACTTTGGCCATAGGGAACCCAAAAATACTAAGCCAGCTTTGGGGATTATTTTTTTGTTCTCTATATGTTTAATGTTTTAGAATGTACTAACCAGGAATAGACCATTATACATGTACTTTTGAGGGGGGAGGGGGTTTGGGCATATTTTTCTGGAAATAATTTATTTTTATTACTAAAAGCTCAGTAAGAACTTTCTTATCACACTGACTGGTCACTACGGTTTGTTGTGAAGGATTATTTATTCTCTTCCAATCCTCTGCAATAAATCTTTTTTGGTTATTTGCCCAATCCTCCTCATATAATGGTCCATCCCTGGTCGGTACATTCTGAAATATAAAACATAATTATAGAGAACAAATAAATTAATTCTCAACTAATAATTATTGCCAATATTTGCCAACTTCTCACTTGCTTTCATTTTTTGCTTTTTGCTGTTGTACGATAACGAAAACAGTTTGTGTCATCATGTTTGTGTTTCTTGCTGGTTACAGGTATTTATTTATAACTGCCGATCATCCGCGGCAGGCATAGTACGTGGGATATTTGACTGTGTTTCTGTCCCAGGGGTGGGGCATTTGCCAGCAAAGAAAAAAGTTAGGGGTGGGGAAGTGGTCAAAAATAGTCGAAATAGTGAACGAATATAATAGATTTGTGCTCATTCCAAAGCCCCATGGTGCATGGGGGCGCATTACCATAGCTGAAATCGAGAGGATATGGAAGACGGTAGACGATTTCAAGGGTCTCCTGGAAAGCCATCACACTCCCCAACTCGAGCGCCGTGAAGTTGAAAAACTCTCACTTAAACACAGCAAGGGAAAATTAACGATCTTGAAAAGGAGAATGAAAGCCTTCGGCTGGCTCTCAGGCTAATAGCTGCGAACAATCAGGTTCCCCGGAATAAAGATGGAAAGAATGAACCCTCGGTGAAAAGACGGACTAAAGACGGAAAGAGTGAATCCTCGATGGAATCTCAGCCCGTTGAAGTTTCATCATCGGATGATGAGTCTGAAGGTGAATGGAAGGAAGTCAAACAAAAAGCAAAGAAGAAAAGAAAACAACACCAAACTGGCAAAGTCAACTCGACCGGAAATACCACAGCAAAGCGCCCGAGTACCGATAAACCAACACAGAATAGGCCAACAATCGTACTAGCCGGAGATTCCATCGTGCGAAATGTACAGGGGTGGCGCCTTTCCAACCAAGCCAGAACCATCACTAAATCGCAGACAAGCTGACGCAGCTCGGAAAGATGATCGAGAACGATTCGCCGAACACGAAGGTCTCCTTTTCGCAAATTCTCTTTCGATCTGACGACGCTGCGTTAAACGCGAAGGGAACTGAAAGTAAAGCAACTGTTCAAGCGTCATGCAAGAGAAAACGAGTGGACTCTCTTAGACAATACCAAACTTACTAGCACTCATCTAAACGCCAGTGGACTACACTTGAATGCTGATGGAGTTAAACTATTCTCGAGTAATGTAATAAAGCATATCAGAAATGGCCATTGATCTGAATTACCCAAAGGTGAAGTCGTAGCAGCTAATGGTGAGTCAGATAATTCGTCGATTCATAACCAAAATGCCCGCAGCTCCCTTTTACCTAATGAGCGCGGATTTAAAATGGCATCACTAAATATTACAAGTTTGACAAAGCATATAGATGAATTGAGAATTATGCTGTCTGACCAAATAATTGATATCCTCGCCCTTAATGAAACTAGGCTCGATACTTTAATCCAAAATAGCAATATTCATATAAACGGTTACAATATAGTACGTAGAGATAGGGATCGAAAAGGTGGGGGAGTTGCTTTCTATATTCGCTCAACCATTAATTACATATTGAGATCAGACGTGCACCTGACAGATTTGGAAAATTTGCGTATTGAAATCTGCAAACCCAGATCTAAACCTTTCCTGGTATCGACCTGGTATAGACCTCCCAGTTCAAAAATATATATATTTAATCATTTCGAATTGCTTGTCCAACAATTAGATTTGGAGGACAAGGAATTTTATGTTCTGGGAGATCTGAATTGCAATTTCGCTGCAGATATTTGGAATAACAACACTCACGCACTCCAAAATATTATCGATATTTATAATTTAACTCAAATGATCGTTGATCCAACTCGTATTACTGCAACAACAAAATCTTTGATCGATGTAATATTAACAAACCGCCCAGATAGACTGACTCTCTCTGGAGTATCACATTTAAGTATCAGCGATCACAGCCTCGTCTATGCGTATCGGAAAATAGCAATTAATTCTTCGTCCAAAGGCCCGCATAGCATTTATTATAGAAAATTCAATCATTTCAACTCAACCCAATTCCGCAGGGACATTTCCCTTCAACCTTGGCAGTCACTATTGTGTATAACTGATGCCAATGAAATGTGGCGCAAATGGAAAGAGCTTTTTCTTAATGTAGCAGATAAGCACGCGCCACTAAGAACAAAACGAGTCCGTGTGGCGAAGTCTCCATGGATTACATCTGAATTGAAAGACTTAATGCGCCGTAGGGACCGCCTGAAAATTAAAGCCATACAGTCGAATAACATGCGTGATTGGGCTGAGTTCAAATCATCTAGAAACATGGTAAACAACGAAATTAAGAAAGCAAAGGCTTCCTACTATAAGGAAACATTTCAGAATTATGCTGGTGATTCCCGAAGGACATGGCAGACTATTAACGAGTTAAGCTCGCGCAAAGTGAACAAACTATCTAATATAAATTTACTCGAACATGGTGGTGATACACTTAGTAACCCTGCGGAAATAGCAGACTCTTTTAATGAACATTTTACTAATGTCGCCCAAAAGATAAGCAAAGAGCTACAACCTGCCAGAAATTTCTTCGAAGATTGTTCACCAGAGATCTCACCAAATTCTGCATTTTCTATGAACTAAGTTGATAGCCTCCATGTCTTCCAACTGATTTCAAAATTAGACAAGTCTAAGGCAACGGGCCTGGACAATATCCCAACAAAATTGTCAAAAGAGTGTGCGGATATTATTTCAGAATCCCTCTCTTGGTTATTTAACCGATCAAAAGCCACTGGTGTTTTTCCAACCGAACTACAGTTTTCCAAAGTATCCCCGATTTATAAGAAAGGGGAACACGTTGACCCTGATAACTATCGTCCCATATCAGTCATTCCAATTGTCGCTAAAATTTTCGAAAGGCTTGTATATAACCCAACTGTTTACTTATATCAATGACAACAAACTCTTATCAAGCAAACAATCCGGTTTCAGACGTTTACATTCCACTTTGACGGCTTTGTTGGAAGCAACTGATGATTGGGCGCTAAATATCGACTGGGGAAACATAAACGCTGTTGTTTTTCTAGACCTCAAAAAGGCCTTTGATACCGTCAATCATAGTATTTTACTGTCTAAACTTGAGTATTACGGTATCAAAGGAATAGCCCACGATTGGTTTTCATCCTACTTAAATCAACGCTCTCAAAAATGTTCTGTCAACGGGTCTTTGTCAGGAACACGCTATATCAGTCATGACATTCCTCAGGGAACAATCCTTGGTCCATTGTTGTTTTTATTATTCATCAATGATCTCCCTCATTGCGTTTTAAACTCTACACCAAGAATGTATGCTGACGATACCAGTCTAACCTTCTCAAGTAATGACATTGTATCTGATCTAGCATGCGTTCATGAGTGGCTTAGTGCCAACAAGCTGACATTAAATATTAGTAAGACAGAGTTCATGCTTATTAGTTCTAGACAAAAACTACATACTCTATCACAAACCGTCATATCCTCTATAAATAATATTGCAATCAAGCAAGTTAAAACGGCCAAATCACTAGGCGTGCATATTGATGAAAACCTGTCGTGGGAAAACACATTGAAATTACGTCTAAGAAAATTGCCTCCGGCATTGGAGCCATAAAACGTATCAGACCCTTTGTTCCATTTAAAGTATTACTAAGCGTGTACAGTGCATTGGTCCAACCACACTTTGACTATTGTAGTCAAGTGTGGGATTTTTTTTACAATGGTCTAAGTGACAAACTACAAAAACTCCAGAACCGTGCTGCCCGTGTTCTTTTAAACGCTTCATATGACTCCAATGCTGAACGATTATTCAAAACGTTGGGCTGGAAGAATCTGAAGACTCAGAGGCTTGTTCATTTATCGACAATGGTCTTCAAATGTCTAAATAATCTAGCTCCCGAATATCTTTGCTCTAAATTCATCGCACGAAATGAGATTACTAATTATGTTCTTAGAAATTCTTCCTTCAAACTTGATGTTCCATATCCACGTACAAATTATTGCAAGCGCAGCTTCAGCTATCGTGGAGCAACCCTATGGAACAGCCTGCCAAGTGATATACGGGAGGAAAAATCTCTAATATCTTTCAAGAATAAAATTAACTGCTACGACTTCACAAATACTCCATTGTATAATTAATTTAGATCACACGGCGCTCATGTAAAACAGGAATTAGTATGATAAAGATTATAGAGTTGTAGAGTAGAATTATAATTATTTTATATAGTAGTCTTTTTAGCATTCCAATATTAGTAGTTTTTAGTAGTAGTATTTTAGTATACCAATATTATTATATAGTTTCATAATGTTAGTAGTAGTTTATATCACTATAATTAACATAATTATTATATATCTGTCTGTTTAACTTTTACTCCGAATGTTATTACCTGATGAGCCACACCGTGTCTAAATAAAGATTGATTGATTGATTGATTGATACAGAACCCTCCCCCCCCCCCAAAAAAAAAAAAAAAAAAAAAAAAACTCACTTCCCTCACACTTTGCCTCTGAACACTTCTGAACACTTCTGCTAAGAAGTACCTAAAAAATATTAATTGGTCTTAGTAATCAGTCAATTCGTTGGATAACAACACAAGCAGTACTGGTAACCTCAGTTACTGTAAAACGTCAGCAAGTTCAGCATTCATGCCAATGGACTGAATGGACTTGTTCAACTTTATCTTGTGTCTTAAAATTATAAAAAAATGGCAGCCCCCCTTTCTATACCTATGTTTTTTTCCGCAGCCTTTCCTATGTTTTTCTACCCTCTCATTTTACTTTTATTTTCGATGCCTTCTCCCTCTTTCTTGCCAGATAACTTACCTTATTGATGATTGAGTAGAATTGTTGCGTTGCTCTTTGCATGCTTTATTCCAGTAGGAGGATATTTTTCTTTCCTTTCGATAATCTGCTTTAGAAATCTTTTGACTCCACTCCAGGCGATTGATTTCTGCCTTATACTGTTCAGATACCTTCTCAATCACATTCTTGCGTCGTTCTTGCTTTGAAAGACTTGTTTTTGTTTCTTTGTATCCTTTTCTTTCGCAGACTTTGATGCTTTTTTTGCGCTTCCTCGAATTATAGTTAGCCAGTATATTTTCATGTGACCCATTGTCGGCAAGCTTTTCCATTGGAAATACTCGCACAATGTGCCGCTCATAACTACAAGTTTGCAATTCAACGGCTTAGTTACATAGAAAAAGCTATCCTTTTATCACTTCCACTGTATGAGTGTATCTGGTACAAATAAAACTTAACTCGAGGGAGTCGAACTGTGTCTAATCGAACAACCAACTTACCGGGAAAGCACAAGACTCGATCGATTGGCGGGAAAGTAGATCATGGCAGTCCAAAGGCTGGGAGAATGATCAGATTACCAATGATTTTCACGTGCTAAATGCATGGGAAAGACGATCATATTTCAATTTGCTGGTGTACGTGTACGTTCGATTCTAGTTGAACTTTGGTCACTTAGATTTCAAATTGGCGCCACTTTCAACTGATTAGAGTTTCATTCGAGGTCGCTGGCTTCCAGTTCACTATACTCTGTACTCAGCTAGAATCAATTTCATTCCCGATAACTCTTTCCTGTTCAGAAAAAAAGCGTGGCTTTGGCTTAAATATTTACGCGAAGCTTTTTTTAGTTTATGTACAGTACAGTACTGTACTTTCGTGTACAATCAATATTTTGATAGTATGGCGGCTCAGCCTCAAGTCGGTCGTCCACAAAACTACGATGAATGCCTTGTTCTCTTGGAGGAAATTATTAAGAAAGCCAAAGAAGGGAGCGGGCACAAGTTTTGGCCTTAGGTCGCATCGAGCAAAGGCTTGCCGAAGGTCCACCAGAGCAGAGGATAAGGAGAGGACGGCGCCGACTTCAGCGACGGAAAAGTTATATCCACATTCCTGCGCCATGGCAAGTAAGTAAAGTCGAAGTTTAAAGTTTTATGAATCCTTCTTTATATTCCCGTACATGTATATCAACGAGTATTCTTTTTGGCGCCAATATGTATTTTTGTTTGGATAACCGCTGTCCAGGATCTGCGCTGTGCGTGGCATATAGCTTTTTCTAGCCGGCTCTCCGGTGTGTTATTCGAGAAAAATATCGGATTTGAGTTGCCTGTTCGGCGCGCAGTAAAAAATACATTTTTGAAAAACACACCGGAGAGGCGGAGAGCCGTTCATGATCAGGACATATTTAGATTATTATTATTACCTTATTTAATAGAATTGGAAGAAAAACTCTACCGTTTTTATATTGCTAGTCAGGAGCTTATAAGTCTTTCGCGCGAAAAACTCACAGCCAATCAAAGCAGAGTGTGTTTAGCCAATCAGAACTCACCAAATTTGTTTTCAGACGTAAACATGGCGGATGAGCTGAAGTGCGAGTCGTCTGAACGAGTAGCTCACTTGAAAGAAGAATCGGAAAAGCGAGTTGCTTCTCGCTCGCCAAGAAGCTCAAGTAGTTCTACAGGGAATCAGAGGAAAAGAAGGACAGGTTTTTTCGCGGGAAAACGTATTTAGAAAATCGAACGTGCTGTGAAGAAATCACAGCAAGGGCCTACAGGAAAGGAGGGAGTAGGGTAGAGAGTCAACTACCTCCTATAGCTAGGACTCGGTTTCTAAATCTTTTTATTTTACATTGTATTTCTGGGAATATAAAGATATTTAAGTTTAATAGCAGCAACAAAATTTCATTTGCCTTCCTTTTCACAGCCGTTTTAGCAGTCTTATTTGATATCATGTGTTAACTGTTTTTCAACAGAGATCTGCAAGAAAGACTTTCAAAATATTATCAAAGAAAGAGGACTTTCCTGGATTTTTCCTTGATGAAAGGTTTGTACATAAGCTTAAGTTAAGCTTAAGATAAGCTTTCAAATAAGTCTTAAAAACACTAAGAAGGTAGTTTTTTTGGGAGGGGGGGGGGGGGGGGGGATTTGATGCTTCCTAATGAAATGCACTAAGAAGGCTTTAATTATTAATAGTCTTCAACTTAAAATCACAGGCAGCCCATGCATATTGGCCATCTGCATGCTTTGGCTGAAATATTAGGTATATGTGATGTCATCGTATGTTTTGACTAAAATGCTCCTAAAACCCTCATATTTTGTCTAATTATCTGAAAATACTAGAGTATTTCCTATAGGCTAGTGTACGGGGAATTTAAGAAATACACATTAGACAGCACGTATATAAATAGTGTATTTCACCATCAATCATGATAATATTTCTACAAAATGTGATGGTTTTAAGAGCAAATTTAAGTGTACTTTGTCAGTCATGTACTTTACAGTGACATCACATATTTATGCCAAAGGATGGGCTGTATAAATCTTTAGCTAAACTTTAAAGCAACAGGGCCTAAATGGAATTTAAAAACCCTAATTTCAGTAAGCTTAATTTAACTTATTATTATTTTAAATAAAGCTTACTGCTTGAAGTTTGACTTCTAGTATAATTATTAAATACATGTACTTGTATTTATTACCAAATCTCTTTTCAGTATTGATTCACAAAACAATGTAACCACCTTTGAGAGAGTGATCTCTGAAGTGATACACCAACATGGTGGGGAGGACAAGTGTCCGTGGTCAAGAGCAGTCATTCAAGGTACTGTTTATTGCCATTATAATATAACTTTTGCAAAACATCTTCTTGTATGTTTTAACTAATAAAAGTTACCAGTAGCCCTTTGGTTTCCCAACTTAGAATTTAATATTTTGATCAAAATATGGAAATATTCCTAGCCATAGACATACATGTACATGTACTTCTGGAAGGTCTATTTAATTATAGTTAAGTGATCGCACAGGGAAAAAATAATTAACCAACATTGGGGTATAATAATATATACCACAGAATCCAATTATATCCTAGCCTGCAATATGGGTATATTGAAAAAATATTTCCTGTGACTGCATGTTGATATTTAAAAAAAAAAAAATAGCAATTAACATACTGAAAGTCAAATGTCAACCTGACCCAAAATGATGCCTGAGGACTGAAGTTATCTTTGGACCCAAAATGATCCCAGACACATTCCATTCAGACATGCAGTCCCAAAAATGATACAGTAATTTTAAATGTATGGACTGGCAGGATATCCGAATAATGGGACAATGGCATGATTGAATGCTAGTTCAGATCAAGTGTGACATATAAGAGAGCCTTTTAGGGGGTATGCATGTCCCCCATCTGAGTTCAAAACTAGTCGTCTCGGAATTTTAGAAGGTGTGCATGTAATTTTCAAATAATACTAGTTATATCAATTTCAGACAAGTCTTGTAGTTCGTCATTTAATTTAATTTCCTTCATATGTCGGCATTTCAATAATGACATATGTTACATACATGTATCTTCTGGGAAGTTAGAAACAAGTTTTATAATTGGGTAAAAATATTTCTCTGTGTCAGGAAACTAAGAATGGTCATAATGTGAGGTTCTATTACTGGGGGTAACAATCAAGGTTTCATGTGTTTAATTTAGTGAGTCACATTGATCCCTGTTGACCATGCAAGAAAGGGGCAATAAGAGTGTGAGACAAAGGCTGGCAGGCCATACAACTTTATCATGCCTGACTGATTTCATATGTCGCCATGTTATGATTTATTACTTATTTTTATATAATATAAGCATATTAATTATCGAACTGGTTACAACATTTTCTGTTACAGCTGCATTGGAAAGGTATTTCCAATCAAGCTATCAAACCAAGAAACTAAAAGATGCCAACAAATACGACAAGCACAAAACGACCAGTCGAAAGAATGGAAGACAAAGAGAGGTATAGATATAAATAACCCATGATATGATTAGTGTTAGTGAACTTGAACAGCTACTCTACATAATTTTTACTACATGAATTATTGTACATCATGGGGTATGTGTTATTAATTGTTATCCTTAATTAGCTTTAACTCTAGTAGGGCGTCCAAAGGACTGGGATTCCGTTTTGGTTTATCCATAAGCGAGCTGAAAAAATATTTCTAATGAAAACTCGAAGAGCGATGAACGATAGCAGTATTTCTCTTGGATGTCCCGGATATAGTTTCTCGCAAAAATCTGCAGCTAGCTTGCCTCTCATAAAGGGATTATCACGCCTAATCTATCTTTTTACTTTACTTCGAAATACATTTTTCCAAATATCTCGTGAAGTTTTAATTTTTAATATTTTTTTCAGGGAAATAAAGTACAATTAAAAAACTTCACAAGGAATGAAAAACAATTTTCGAGAGAAAGCAGGCCGCGAAGGTGGAATGAAACCAAAGCTGGTAACTTCTGTTCTCGAGCTGCGCAGGGCAGGACTGTTTGTGGACTGTTTTGGCGTTGAAGCGACCCAAGTTAGTTCCACACGGAACTGCTTTCCTGGCCCTAACAAGCCACTTTGTTGCCCAGTCACTGTGTTGTGCAATGACATCCAGCTGGTTATGATAAAACTTCAGTTTGCTGTGTATCAAGGAGAGGTACTTAAGCGAAACGAACATGCAATGTACACCTCTGACCGTTTGTGCCCAATGAAAGCCTTTCTCCATAGGCTTATGGGAAACGAAGCGTTTAAAGGTCTCCTCATTCAACACTTTCCACACGACGTGCTTTCCGTACTGAGTGATCAAGAGAGCATACCACAGCCAAAGATAGACAGAGACTTGGTTGAAGTAAACGATGGGTGGTCCGGGTCGTTCTCGTCCGAGTCATTTTTCAGCGGGATCATCCCAGACACTCAGGTAAGCGGTTGTTCTCCTCTGGCGATAATTTATTTAAGTTTATTCCCCTGTTTTGCAATACGCATATCTACTGCGCATGTTGGTTAAATCTAACATCGTAGGTTCAAATATCTGTGTTTGGGTGTATTACTGAATCTTACATATTTCAATAGTTATTTAACGTTGTCAATGAAGAATACGTTCATATGAGCGATTTAAGACGACTTTTACGAAACTCGTCCCAGTCCTTCCTTGGAAAACTCTATTTGGAGCTACATTTGCGATATTTGCCAAAATATCTCGGAACCCCCTTTTTCTCCCATATATTTAATCAGAGCAAAGTTGGATGCTTAGATATTCTTATGCAAATACTGCAAGTATCTATTTTTACGCTCGTTTGGGAATACTAATAAATGAAGTTTCGTCGTATTCTGTTATAGTACTGTTCACTTGCAGTATTTTAAAGTTTTTTTACGTTACGTTTCGTGTACATACTGCATAATAAATTCACTTCTTCGCTATCAACAGTTAGACCTAGCAGTTAATGGGTGCTATTTACTCACGCTGACATTTCGCATATTTCTGCTGTGGGACTTCTAAATTGCAGCTGCTTCACGCAAAACGAGAATGGTGACCCCCTATTTTATTGCATTTCAGAGAGACCTTGCTTGGGCGAACAACTGGTTGAAACCTCAACTATACCAAGTGAACTGAACTTGAGTGAACTGAACAGTGAATTGGAAGCAGTGCTCCTTCCCACATTTTCGGATTTATAGATGTAATCATGAGTCAATTAAATTTGGAAGCCATTGTAAAGCTTCAAGTTCAAGAGCTGCGATGTGAATTATCGAACTTGGGACTCGACAGTAAAGGAGCGAAGGCTGATTTGTTGGTGCGATTGTTGTCCGCCATGATCGATAGAAACGTCAATGAGAGAAGCCAAGTTCAAGATAAAACTCCTAACTCTTCTCCTGAAACACTGGATGCCTCTGTGTCTGTTTTGGCAGTTGCTGCGGATACGGGCAAGGCTACAACTAGCGATCTTACTTCCAGCGGACGAGAGAATCCAGAGACAGGACAAGAGAGCGCCACAGAAGACAACGGAGTTGTTAGCCTTGATTCTTCTCTAGCGGACGAGAGTATACAAGATTTAGGGGCTCTTAATCAGGCCTTTTTTCCTGGGGTCGTTGCTGAATATTCTTTTGAGCTGTAAGTCGTTGCCAAAATTCATGAAATTGAAGAAAAACTATCAAGTGAATTGGCCAGTCTCAGATCTTCAAATTTCCCGCCTAAACAAACAATGGCCACTGAAGTTGAACGACTTCGAATGGAAAATACTGATCTGGAACGTAAGCTTCGGTTTATTGAATCCAAATACAAAGATCTTAAACAAGAATTACAAATCCTGAGCGAGGAAAACAAGAGCCTTTTGAACTGCCCTGAGACTTATTTCCAATGATGCTTCAAAGGTAACTGGTAATTCTAACGTCATTCGTTGTGACACCTCTAATAACTGCGAAGAGGCTAATTGCGATGAAAATAATTGGGAGGTCGTCGGGCGGAACAAAAACACGAAGAAAAAAAACTAAAAAGAAGGCCCATTCAGCAGCTGAAGGACGCAATCAGCCCAGTGAACACAGGGTAGGAAAAAGTAAAACGAAGAATAACTCGCAAAACGCCGGTTCGGATGATGACCCCAAGCCCTGCACAGTCATCCTGGGCGATTCCATGATAAAAAAAACGTGGATGGGACTTAGGCAAAGCCACAGACCGCCGAGTTGTAGTACGCGCTTTTTCCGGAGCGTCGACTGCAGCGACGACCCATTACGTGAAACCTACTCTCGATCAAAATCTGGATGAAGTAATCCTTCATTGTGGAACAAACGACCTAAAGGATAATGACCCTAAAATAGTGGCCGAAAACATTGTAAACCTGGCACATTGGATCGAGAGAGAGTCATCTACAAAGGTAACAATTTCTGAGCTTATTACCCGTGCTTTCACTGAACAGTAAAGTCGAAGAGGTAAATAAAATTTTAAGAAATTTTGTAGACAGAATAGTTATATAGTTATATAGTTATATAGTTATATAGTTATATAGTTATATAGTTATATAGTTATAGCATAGTTACCATGGAAATGTTAAGGTGAAACACCTGAACAGGGGAGGGTTACATTTATTGCCCGATGGAAACACAGCTATATCTGATAATTTTATTAACTATATTAAAGATAATAATTTCGGAACCATCCCTCGGGCAGTGCACTTCAAACTTACCCCGTAGTAACAACACAGCATCTGTCATTTGCCCTGACACACTTAGGTCAGATACGCTTACATTGCCTAATGAACGCGGGTTCAAAATGGCTTGCCTGAATATAAATAGTCTAATGTCACACCTAGATGAACTTAGGGTTTTTATGACGGATACTAAATTAGATATTCTTGCAATTAATGATAGCAAACTTGACGAAAGCATTCTTGACAAAGACTGCAGCATTAATGGCTATGAAATAATACGGCGGGATCGCAATCGTAATGGGGAGGTGTCTTGCTGTATATCAGACCTAATTTAAATAACACGGTTCGTTCCGACTTAAATTTTAAAGATTTGGAAAATATCTGTATTGAAATACATAAGCCTCGCAGCAAACCGTTCATTGTCTGTTCTTGGTACAGACCCCCTTCGTCTAATATCGACGCATTTATCCATTATGAGGCATTAGTGGGTAGCATTGATGCTGAAGGCAAAGACCTCTTTCTACTAGGCGACACAAATTGTGACCTGTCGCCACCCATCAATAGTAACACCTCTAAGACACTACTTCGCATTAATAATATATATGGTCTGAGCCAGATTATTAACGAGAGTACACGTATAACCGAAAACTCTAACACTTTGATTGATCACGTAATTACAAATGCTCCTGATAAAATTATTTGTTCTGGTGTCCTTACTATAGGCATCAGTGACCATAATATGGTATATGCCTACCGTAAATTAACCTTAGATACAAAGACGGGCCATAGATTTGTCCAGTGTCGTAGTTTTACAAATTTCAGTAGTCTGGCATTTCGCAATGACCTACGTAATCAATCTTGGGGCAACATGTATGAATCAAATGATCCCAACCAAATGTGGGAAGTATGGAAAACTACATTTCTAAAAGTTGTAGACAGGCATGTACCCACTAAACGTCGAAGAATAAAACCTAAGCGCAGTCCCTGGATAACCAAAGATCTTAGACAAAAGATGCTTGACAGGGACAAACTTAAGGCAAAAGCCATTAAATCTAATAATTCTGACGACTGGCTGATCTTCAAAAACGCACGTCATAAACGTCAACAATCTAATTCGTAAATGTAAGGCAGACTACTATACTGCTTCTATCAAGAATAATGAGCGTGATCAATCAAAGATGTGGAAAATCGTTAATGAATTAACTTCCAGGAATTCCTACTCGACTTTTATTAACGAGTTAAGGATCGATGATAAAGTTATTACTAACTCTGAAGAGATTTCAGAGACTATGAACGAGTATTTCACAGGTATTGGCCCGAAATTAGCTAATACTCTTCCTCGCAGCGATATCTCTTATAATCATTACCTGAATAAGATTGGCTGCACCTTTCACCTTCAAAAAGTAAGCAATACTGAAGTTCTTAAACTCTTGAACAAACTATGTATATCTAAGGCTACTGGCCTAGATAACATCTCGTGTAGGCTGCTCAAAGACGCAGCTGATATTATCTGTGATTCAATTACGGACATTTTTAATTCTTCAATCAAATCAGGCATATTCCCTTTAGAGTGGAAACTAGCGAGAGTGTGCCCTGTCTTTAAAAAAGATAGTCGGTATGATCCAAACAACTATAGACCAATTTCCGTTATCCCTGTTATATCTAAAGTATTTGAACGCCTAGTATTTGAGCACCTTTACAAATATCTACAAGGAAATAATATCCTTACAAATTATCAGTCCGGGTTGAGAGAACTCCACTCCACAGTTACAGCGCTTCTTGAGGCTACCGATGACTGGTACAGAAACATTGACAACGGCTTTGTTAATGCTATTACATTTCTAGACCTAAAAAAGGCCTTCGATACCGTTGACCACGAAATTCTAATTCAAAAGCTGGCATTATATGGTATAGAAGGCGTTTCGTTGCAATGGTTTGGGTCTTATCTAAACAATAGACAACAAAGCTGCTGTGTCAACGTTAAAACTTCTACCCTCAAACCTGTAATATGTGGTGTTCCTCACCGCTCTATACTAGGGCCTCTGTTATTTCTCATATACATAAATGACTTACCGAATTGTTTGCCAGATGCAGCTACGCGTATGTATGCTGATGATACAACCCTCACCGCCACTGGAAATGATTCAGAGGAAATTAACGAATCTGTCACGAATAACCTGACTGAAATGAGTAAATGGCTTGCAGCCAATAAACTTTCACTAAATGCATCAAAAACAGAGATACTACTCATTGGCTCAAGCCAGAGACTCCAGGAATTTCCCAAAGATATGTCGTTTCCAATTGGTGGTGAAGTTGTAAAGAGAGTTTCGTCAGTGAAGTACCTTGGAGTACACCTTGACGAACGTTTAACATGGAATACTCATATCGAAAAACTTACAAAGAAAATATCTTCTGGTCTTGGTGCGCTTAAACGCATGAAGCCATTTGTTCCTTTTGCGTCTCTCTTAAGTGTTTATAGGGCATTAATTCAGCTCCACTTTGACTACTGTAGCTGCATATGGGGAAACTTAAACCCAGAGCTCTCTGACAAGTTACAAAAACTACAAAACAGAGCAGCCCGCATACTAACTGATCTACCATTCCATACCCATGTTGACAAGCTACTGAGTAACCTAGGGTGGAAAAGACTAGAATCTCAAAGGGCCATTCAAAAAGCAGTCATGGTCTATAAAGCACTGTACGGCCTTGCACCCGAGTATCTGACTAAAATGTTTGAAAGAAGAACCGAAGCTATTCAATATAATCTCAGAGGCTCGTCGACTATAATCTCAGAGGCTCGTCGACTAAAATCTCCTTTCCTCATCCGCGCCCGAACTTCGGTAAAAAATGCTTTCGTTTTGACGGGGCAAAGATATGGAATGCACTGCCCGAGGATGTCAGAGCCTCCGATAAAATAAGTATTTTTAAGAAAAAAAATATTATATATTGTAACCTATTCTTAACTCTCATACTTCAACACACCACATTCATGTAAAACAGTAGGCATATTTTATTTGTTTACAAACTCTGTATTCTGTAATTGTTTTATGCTATTACTGGTGTTTACTCGTGTATAAATAAAGTGTATGTGTAATGTCAGCTTACTTTTCAATGGAATTATCTTAACGTCAACGGCCCATTAAATGCCTTTACTGGGTATTGTTTTGCAAATACAAGTGCAATTGTCTAGGTCTCTGAGTCAACTAACCTTTTTAAATGATGTAAATACTTACATTCACCAGAGATTTCTAAAATCCTATAGTGCAACGTGAATTTATTTCGAAACGCTATCCCTTCCCCCTCGTTCTAGAAAAAATATGCGCTGAAAACCAAAAACCATCATTAATGTGTATTTTGCTTGACTTTTTTTGTGGAACGGACCAATATCGCCTCGAGCCTTTGTATGAGGCGCCGTATGGTGCAAAATTCAAACTTTCTCTCGCAAACATGCTGAAATACCCACACATTGACTGAAATTTGTAAACGATAAAAATGTATTCTCGTATACAAACTGAAACGCATATACGATAACTGAAATCCGTAAATGTTCAAAACATTCTCTTTTATACGTGGTGAAACGCACATACTGTAACTAAAATCGCAAAGGAGAGCCTGAGATTCACATTCTGTCTATTAAAACGTGTAAGACAATATTGAAATAAAAATATATTAACTGAAAATCATTACCATTGTGTTGAGATTGTTACACACACTGTTGAAATACGGGCTACACACACTGAGAATTACAGTCTATGTAAATGATTTTCAGTATAGCTTAAACAAAATCTCAAGAGAATTATGAGATTCTCACTTCATGCCGACTACACATTCCAGGGTATTTTCGTATCCGTTTTCAGAGCAACCACCACTGCAAATTTCAGTGTCTTCTGTTCGCGAATTCCCAACGTACTTTCTTTAACAGTTCTCAGTACACTCGTGAAGACATCTCAGTTTGTCCATATGTGAATTCTCAGCACACTTACGTACAAATCTCAGTGTGTCATTACTTCATGTAAGTTCACAAATATGTGACCCAGAATCTCAGTATGTTCGTGTGAAAATCTCAGTGTAGAAAAGTTCACGCAGCTACTCCATGTAACGTCGCTACTTCGGGATCAGAACAACAGGCTAGGCTACTCGGCAAAACGAAACATGGCGTCTAATCTTGTAAATAGAAACGGGTTGATGAACTGGAAGTTTTTTACTCTTTTAATATTGCTTTGTATGTGCTCCTCTATATTATGTGAAGACGAAGACACAATAGAGTACATGGAATCACTAAAACGGTGCTGCGAAGAGGCAGAAAGGTTTTGGTTTACGCACAGGCAGCCCAGACTCGACATATATTTCCCGCTTTTTGGGTTACCTGTGGTATGTTTCATAAGCGATCTCGGAAGAGTTTATATAATTGCTCCTTGTGAATTCTCTTTTCCGATTCCTACGAAATAAATCTTCAATAATAAAAGATTGATACTTAATGAAGTTGTGTGAGTGGTTTTGGGGTAATTTGGGGACTTCTAAGGCAGTTTATTAGGCCTCGAGGTTTTGACGGTTGGCCGCGTGTCTTAATTATAACCTCAAAGACACAAATATACACAAGGTATGCTTTTCATCGATGTGACCTCACTCGCCGCCGAAATTCGACAAGAAATTCAAATCGATTTCGCCTCTTCTCGTCTACGTTTCAGGCCAAACGACATGAAAACGGCCTGGAAAATAAATTCCGAATTCAAAATATTTCTCTCGGTATACGATCTGCAGATTGATCGGTCCACAAATCAGCGGTAGACATCGCAGGCGGTGCTTTCAAGATGCGTGGGCATGGCAACTGCATGATTTATTTCGTAGGAATCGGAAAAGAGAATTCACAAGGAGCAATTGACCTATATCACTATGACGTCATATCAAAACAATCTATTGTTTAAACGCTAAGGATCACGGTCGTGGGAAGGGGACAAAACAGGGACAAAACAGTAACAACACAAAGGAAATCGCTATCAAATGCATTTCGAAGAACGTAGAATAGCGCTAACAGCCACCAAATACGGTAAATATTGTGGGATAAACATTGATACAGCTGATATCTGGAAACCAGACAATTCGAAGTTAAATTTTCCTCAGCAGAGCAGATTTAGTTCAAAATTCTATTGTTCAAGTCGATTCTGTCCCCCTCATAAACAAGCCGTGACGTCATAATGATATAGGGTAATTCAGATATAAACTCTTCCGAGATCGCTTATGAAACATACCACAGGTAACCCAAAAGGCGGTAAATATATGTCGAGTCTGGGCTGCCTGTGCGTAAACCAAAACCTTTCCGCCTCTTCGCAGCACCGTTTTAGTGATTCCATGTACTCTATTATGTCTTCGTCTTCACATAATATAGTGGAGCACATACAAAGCAATATTAAAAGAGTAAAAAACGTCTAGTTCATCAACCCGTTTCTATTTACAAGGGGCGCTTTCCATTCAACCAAAACGACCGGTTAGAAGTTTCGAACTGATTTCGAATGTCGAATGGAACGGGATTTTTCGAATTAGACAAAGCGGTCGGAAAAATTCGCGTTCCATTCGCAGAAACTACCCGGTTATTAGTAGCCTCGATTTCAATTCTCAAAACTGGCAAATCACAGCAAATCTAAACCGGGAATTTTGAATGGAACGGAAAATTTCGGTCGAACCGGAATTTTCGGAAAAAGGGGACCACCTCGCGAGGTGGTCCACAATTTCCGAAACTTCGAACCGGAAATTTTACTGTTCCATTAGATTTCTGACCGGAATTTTCGTTTTTTTTGGTTGAATGGAAAGCGCCCAAGATTAGACGCCATGTTTCGTTTTGCCGAGTAGCCTAGCCTGTTGTTCTGATCCCTAAGTAGCGACGTTACATGGAGTAGCTGCGTGAACTTTTCCACACTGAGATTTTCACACGAACATACTGAGATTCTGGGTCACATATTTGTGAACTTACATGAAGTAATGACACACTGAGATTTGTACGTAAGTGTGCTGAGAATTCACATATGGACAAACTGAGATGTCTTCACGAGTGTACTGAGAACTGTTAAAGAAAGTACGTTGGGAATTCCCGAACAGAAGACACTGAAATTTGCAGTGGTGGTTGCTCTGAAAACGGATACGAAAATACCCTGGAATGTGTAGTCGGCATGAAGTGAGAATCTCATAATTCTATTGAGATTTTGTTTAAGCTGTACTGAAAATCATTTACATAGACTGTAATTCTCAGTGTGTATAGCCCGTATTTCAACAGTGTGTGTAACAATCTCAACACAATGGTAATGATTTTCAGTTAATATATTTTTATTTCAATATTGTCTTACACGTTTTAATAGACAGAATGTGAATCTCAGGCTCTCCTTTGGGATTTTAGTTACAGTATGTGCGTTTCACCACGTATAAAAGAGAATGTTTTGAACATTTACGGATTTCAGTTATCGTATGTGCGTTTCAGTTTGTATACGAGAATACATATTTATCGTTTACAAATTTCAGTCAATGTGTGGGTATTTCAGCATGTTTGCGAGAGAAAGTTTGAATTTTGCACCATACGGCGCCTCATACCTTTGTCGAGTACAAACAGGACGAAAGAGCCAGAGCAAAGCTACTCCAGAACAGCCTCGCGGAGGACAAGATAAAACTGCTCTGCTGCGACTTCTTGGCTTTGTTTCACCCAAGGGGACACAAACAGTTAGTGCCGTGTGCAATTGGAGCATCGGACATCGGGAAGACCAGCTTATTTCCTCGGGTGCTCCAAATAATAGCCCCAGATAAGATCGCTCACGTGACAAAACAGAGGGAGTTTAATAAATCCATGATTGACGGCTCGACAGAGGTAATATTCCTAGGCGAGGCTTATCCAAAGCTGTTAGACATTGATGATTGGAATACTCTGCCAAGGTGAGTATGCTTCACGCGATACGAAGTGGAAGAGTGCTCGTGGCTTTCATTGCCAGGCAACAATGTACATCACTTGTCAAACAGAGATGAAGCTTGGGCACGAACACAATCCCGCCATGGACAGACGTCTCAACTATCACCTCAAAAGCCTCCCGCAAGTAAATCTAGAAGCAAATAAATAGCTTCGAGAAAATGCAATGGAATGTATCGTGTGGGCCTCGAAACAGGTATCAGCGGACAACTCAACAACAAGAACCACACCAATGACACGAGAGGTTGGTTGTCAGAACTGGAGATAGAGAAGATCATGACGGTTAATTTAACCGACAGCCAAGACCAGCCATCAGAATCCGTGTTGGCATCTAATAAAAATCTAAACACAGATTCTGATGAGAGTGATCAGGAAGTAGATAGCGAAGACAGCGAGGTCGTTACAGCTTCGCCGAGAATTTTCCAAACTTATAGTTGACAGAACGGAAAGTAAACATATCTTTCATATACTTCGGATAGTTAGTTAAATATAAGCTTTGTACAGTAGAATCAACATATTCTGGAGACGTCTATTACACAGAGAAGTTAGATTAACAGTTTTCATTAACTGGTTGTGGGAGGAGCTTTAATCTTTAAGGATAAATCTTAGAATGCGTTTGTTCAGAGCCTCCATTTTTATCAGTGTTACGTGAGCCGCAGAAATGGCACACAGAAGAACAGTAATAAAAGTGTGGTAGAATAAATGCCTTGTACAGTTTTAAAAGAGTGTTTTTGGAGATTAGTTTGTGGAACCTTCACATAACATTGAACTGATATTTATCTTTTTACAAATTGTAGAAATGTGATCATTAAAAGCAAGTTTATTGTCGATTTTCAGTCCGAAAAGATCAATAGAGCTATTTACAGGGAAATAAAATTCGTAATATGTGGCGCCCAATATCATTGCCTGGTGCTTCTTCTCATTTACGACCATGCCATATTATCACGGTACCAGGTATTAGCAACTTGCACATCGCTTATTAGATGAGCATCCAGAGCGACAGGATCAACATCTGAAACGTATAATTATTGTTGGTCGTCCGCATACGCATTGATAAAACAGATCATTTATAAATATATTAAACATTGGCCCCAAGACGCTCCTCTGAGGCACCCCTCGCTTGACTGTATCTCCGATCTTAACCCTCTGCTTCCTGCCGTTCAAGTACTCTCTGAGTAAGGCACAGCGCTGTTATCGCCGACTCCGTACGCTCTTAGCTTCGCTAGGAGCAGTGAGTGAGGGATTACGTCAAATGCTTTCGACAGGTCCATAGATATGACCGCTACTAACTCCCCTTTATCTCGCATTGATCTACAGTCCTCTGTTAGCCGCAATAAAGACACTTCGCAGCTAAATTGCTTTCTATAAGCAGATATAAAGTCTGAAAGGATCTCAAAGTAGAAATCGTTCATTGAGCCGCCAGCAGCCTCTCAAATATATTGTTGAGAGTGGGGATTATCAGCAAGTGTTGTTGAAGTCAGCGATCTCTTGGCCAGGTACTCTTGCATCGACGATAAAACTTCGGCAAAAACACTGATAAGGAATTCCAGCTCTCTTTGTCATTTGCATCAACATCATCCCGAATTGAACGAATCAAAGCAAGAGTCTGATCGACAACTAATGCTTGTAATTCTACAGTGATCTGGTCAACCGTACTTTGACAAACATTTTCCACTTTGTCTAAAACTGAATAAAAAAATTCAGGGAGATCTTTTTCAATATCGAAGTCATTTATGTCTTCCATCGGTTTCAACTCCAGTCGTCAGTCTAGTCTCTTTTGTACAGCCCTGGCCGTGTAGTACTGATGCGAGTTGAATGGGAATTGTTGAATGTTTGAATAAGGGTTGAATTGAAGTTGAATAATAACTGAATGGTTGAATAAGGGGTTGAATAGGGGTTGAATTGAAGTTGAATAATAGTTGAATGGTTGAATAGGGGTTGAATTGAAGTTGAATAATAATTGAATGGTTGAATAGGGGTTGAATTGAAGTTGAATAATAGTTGAATGGTTGAATAAATAAGGGGTTGAATTGGAGTTGAATAATAGTTGAATGGTTGAATAAGGGGTTGAATTGAAGTTAAATAATAATTGAATGGTTGAATAGGGGTTGAATTGAAGTTGAATGAATAGTTGAATGGTTGAATATTACGGAGTTGAATATTGCTACAATCGGCGTGCCATACGAGTCCCAATTGTTATGCGCTACCATCGATATAAAGGCAGCACAACCGACATCACTGACACGTACGTGCGTCTGTATGAACGATTCTAGCTGGTAGACGGACAGCATTCACAAGTGATTTCGAATATGGTTCGTCGGTGTGTTACGCTTCTAGAAGTTATATATAAAAAAACGAGAGCTAGTGTTTTACCAGGGTATCCAAACACCGAGAAAGATGAAAACACGAGGCCGCTTCGGCCGAGGGGTTGAATTGAAGTTGAATAATAGTTGAATGGTTGAATAAGGGGTTGAATAATAATTGAATGGTTGAATAGGGGTTGAATTGAAGTTGAATAATAGTTGAATGGTTGAATAAATAAGGGGTTGAATAAATAAGGGGTTGAATAAATAAGGGGTTGAATAAATAAGGGGTTGAATTGAAGTTGAATAATAGTTGAATGGTTGAATAAGGGGTTGAATTGAAGTTGAATAATAATTGAGGGGTTGAATTGAAGTTGAATGAATAGTTGAATGGTTGAATATTACGGAGTTGAATATTGCTACAATCGGCGTGCCATACGAGTCCCAATTGTTATGCGCTACCATCGATATAAAGGCAGCACAACCGACATCACTGACACGTACGTGCGTCTGTATGAACGATTCTAGCTGGTAGATGGACAGCATTCACAGGTGATTTCGAATATGGTTCGTCGGTGTGTTACGCTTCTAGAAGTTATATATAAAAAACGAGAGCTAGTGTTTTACCAGGGTATCCAAACACCGAGAAAGATGAAAGCACGAGGCTAGAGTTTTTTATATAACTTCGCAATCGAAAACAATACCTGCATTCATAAATCATTAGAAAGTATTGTTTGCCTGGAATTTTATTGCATGCAATTATAGACTACAAGGGTTGTGATTGTTATTTTGTCACGGTCATTTCAACAAACGGCCTGATAGCGTAGTAGGCAAGACAGAGAACTAGTAGTCAAGAGCAGCCATGAGGATGATGGTTCGAGTCACACTCTGGACACCGATTTTTATTTCCGTCTTCTCCTTCACTTCTCCATGTAAAGTCATACTTATGCTGTAATTTGTTTGACTGGTTTATGAATATGATGATTAAGAACAGTTTCACCACATGTGTTTCAAATCAGTTCTCAAACACTAGTGATTTTCAACTGGTGTTTCATTGGGTTTCCAAAGTCATCCACCTGACCTAATACGAGATCCTGGTTGGCTGATTATGTCATGAATTATGAATGAGTTTGAGAAGTGTAATTCTCATAAAAAGCGTCCAGGATTACAAAGGAATCCCACCTTGTCTAGCATTGATTACCGTCGTCTAGGTAAACGCTATGTTGATACTCTTTTACCACGCTAATATTGCAGTAACAGCTTCATATGTTTCAGTAGCATGACGAACTTAAGGCGACTTTGAAAATGTCTGCGGGAGTTCGGGCTTCGTGTCGGGCTGTTATGGCGACGCGCATAATTAATGACGGATGCAATCAACACTTGAACACCTTGTTGATTTACTAATTTAACAGAACCTCGAACTCCAAGAGTGTTCTGTTCTTGTCTGTGAATTGCCAGAGGCGGAGACTGAATAAGTTTCGTCGTGACAGTAATAGTTAATTTTATATTTTGTTATAAATACAAGAGTTTGGTGCTGAAATTCAAACATTTCTCTGACCTTGATAGCGAAATCATGTTTGCAGAAAGCGGCCCAAAGAAGGCACCGCCGCGTTTCCATCGTGTCTTTGGCGAGAAACTCGACCCTTCAAAGAGATGGTACACACTTTCCACAGACTTTATCGAACATCGATACAGTGAGTTTATAAATAGTGATTTATGTAGGGTTTTCTCCAGTGAATTTGCCGAGCTTCCAATCGAAAATTTGCAAAATGAAAATGGCGGGAAGGTACCTAACGATTGGATTGGATCATCGAGAAAAAAACAATCAGTTGTCATATCCACCGCATTTGGTATCGTTGGGAAGTCTCTGAGGAGAAAAAAGTTAGAGAACGACAGTTTTTTAATATCAGATGCCTTCAAGACAGTGATCGACTTGGTCAACAGTAATATGAATGTGGCGGAAAAAGATGGCGACTCCTATTTCGACCAAGTCCCTGCTAGTATTCTGGTTGATACACCGCCACCTTCACCAGAAATACAGTCAGAAAAAACACCAGAAGCAACATCCACTGGCACTGCTCAAGAATCGAAAGACTAATCGACTTCTGATTTTAAGTCTAAACTGGTATCGTTGTTGAAGCTGGAGGATGCAAGTGTTGGATCGCGAACGAAAGTAAAGCGAGCTACCTCTTATCAAAATCTCTGCTGGAGGAGCTCAAGAGCTCGATTGCAACGGACTGTATAGCGGAGAGGAATTGGGATATCTCCTTGGCCAAGGGTATTTACACACTGGGGAAGAGAACAGACCTTTCGCAGCTTCCACGATTACTACAGCTTTGGAGATCGTAGCAGTTAAATATGGGACGAGAAAGGCATTTTGTATGCTTACCAGCCATATCCACGATGATTACATCAACTCACTGAGAGTTCCTGACTGGGTGCAATTTTACATTAAACTCGCCACGAAAATGCCCGACCGTTCGTGGCAAACGATGCTGAATTATCTTAACATCGGACGGAGCGGGGTAAGTGAGTTATTAATACATGTATATTTTCAAGATCATAAAGTTAACATTATAAGCTCCCTATATGAGCGATTGGCAGTTTCTAGAGCGACTATTTATGTTTGTAGAAACCGTAAACGTATTTTTCGTATATTATTAAGCTTAATTTTTAAATGTCTATATACTAGCATAATTACTTAATTTCATCTTAACCCCTGCATTATTTTTGTTTTATTTCGACCCCATGTTTCAGTGAATTGATTTCTCCATCTTTGGGACCGTCAACATAAGTCATAAGTCATAACTCATAAGAATGCTTATGTCAGTTATATGTGCCCTGCTTGATGCCACTGGATGTCAGACCTGCCCCTTCTCCTTTTTATTTATGTATTACAATTTATTACAATTAAAGAAATAAAATTACAGCCATATGGAAGAGTGGAAGGCCATACGTGACAACCCACCAAAAACAGAACAATGAAAAATATATAAAAATGGTAGAGGGAACAAAAATTATAATTAATTATAAATTACATGTAAGTCTACTATTTGTTTTTGTACTAAGCTAGAAATTTAGGTATATTAAGTTATAACTTAATTCTTCTAAGCTACAGTTGGAGGAACCAACCAACTATGTTACTCTAGGAAGCTATTCACAGGTGAATATGCAAAATTCATACAAAGAAAAAAAATCTATATAAAATACTCTCTCGTAAAACAAAGAAATACTCAAGCACAGGGAATCAACAGCCATCAACACTATCACAAGGTCCACAGTTGGTTGTACTGTTCCAGTGTTGTATCCTTATTTTGTTATAGTCTAATTGTTTTGCTCCAGTCTCCTTAATGGCCCACACTATAAATGTCTACACTTGGACCCCCTCCCCAGTAAAAAAATCCTGTGCATGATCTCTTACAGTATAAATTATATTCTTTCAAATTTCAGAAAGCAACTGATATTGGGCTTCTGTTGACAAACAATGAGATGAGGGCACAAAAGGATATGGTTTTGTCTGTTACTCGCCAACTTTTTGATATCAAAATACTACAACATGAGCTTCGGGGTATGGTGTTAGCCTTGAGAATGGTACTGATATGGGCCATAAGAGAAAGCAGGTTGCACCAGGCTACTGATGACACTGTGCAGTTCAATTTGAAATTGGATGGACGACCCCTGTCAGGTACTTTTCTACTAAAATGTCATATTCATCTATTAATAATCATAGTAACTTAATAGAGTGTCTCATCAACACTATCAACTAAAATTCCCATTTCGTTTACAGGATCTATTTAAAAAAATCAACCATGTTATCTTAATATCTGCAATTAATGTTTTTCTTCATTTAATTTAGGAAGGGAGCAAGTGTCTGTAGGTGTAGTTCCTATTGCTGGTCTTGCCACTTCCAGTGGATGCCAAAGTGCCCTGTCTGTATACCCTCTTGCTATTGCTAGTTGTAAGGAAAACAGGTAAGAAAAGATCTGCTAAATGTCTTTAGAAAGAACAATGTCAATAAATAGTTTCATTAATTCTGGTGACCTTGCTTCCATGTTGCAGATATGTGATAGCTGGGCTATGGGCCATTTCCCCAGCTAAATCACCTTGGTTTCAATAATTACCAAGCTTTGAAGCAGAACATAAGCACACAACATGATATAATGATCCCCCAGATAATAACCATATTTGGTCCTGCCGTATATCTCTAAAGTAACTGTAAAGGCACCGGCTGCCTTAGTTTTTTACCTGCTCCAGTCTGCGAACAGTTCTGTCCAAAATTATCGTAACTAATCGATAATGTTTCGGAGTGCTCAGACCGACGGAGACGAGCAACGATCGGTGCCCGAAGCGGCAAACGCAGAAAACGAGACGGCCGACACCGGTTTTAGTGAAACCCTGCCTCCCACGGTCGCAGAAACACCAGATGAAACAGTACCTACAGAGAAAGAGATCCGCTCTTGCGTAATGACTGAGAAGGGACAGGAATTCACGATTAATATAAGAGAAAAGGCAGCTATCGCGGCAAATAAAGAGTTTTACTCCAAACTAAGCGCGTTCAGCTCACTAATGCTTCAATCGCGCAATCAAAACCTAATCAGCGAGAATTTACAGCTATTATCAACAACAGCCAGCAGAGAGAGCCTTAAAGATGTTCGGCGAATGGTCTGCATGTGTACAGCAACAATCACGAGTGGAATACATCGTAGACCTACAGAATACCCTGAGAGGATCGATAGATCAGCGTGGGACCGAATCGGGTATCTAGAAAAAGAGGAAACCAGTTCCCAGTCTTCTCACAGTTGACGTCGATCAAGCCGTTCAAAGCGATCGTTAGTTAGAAGCTCAGCTAGCAGCAAAGAAACGCTTCTTAACGTAAAAGCCAAACGAGCAGCGCTAGAACAAAAACTTATTTTCAATGACGCCATTCAAGAGCAAGAGAAAGTACTGAGCAAACTGAAACTCCAGCAAGAACTCAACGAGACCATCGCAGAGGAAGCAGTATATCAAGAAGCCATAGAAGAGGAGTTACCGGACCGCCAAGGACTACTCACTGAGGTATAGATGTGGTCGATCGATTCTTAAAGCATCAAGAAGTGCAGTCCAGCCCCCTAACTTCAGCCACGCCATTGATATCTGTGACCACAACGGACGGCGGCACACCCATCACTACACAGATGCCTGTAACTCCAAAGATGAGTACAACAATTGCTGCCCCCAGCCGACGTGGATGACCATCAGCCCTGTCTTTGATACCAAGGAACCGGTCCGGTCAAATTTCCCACAAGTCAGTTCGGTCCTATCACACACAGCCGACACTTTCACCCCAAGAAATCAGGTTCAGCCGATATCACCGAAACCAGTCAGTCTGGCCTACATCTTACCACCAAAAGACAACACACATGAACTTATCGAAGCCTTAGCTAAGGTGACCCAGCTACAGCGGCTACCTCAAGCCACGCCCAACGTCTTTACAGGCGACGAGAAAGATAAAACTAAGTTCTTTCTTTGGGAGACAGCCTTTGACGCCCTGATTGATTCAGCACCAATAACTGCTCAGCAAAAGCTTTATCTTCTTTACCAGCATGTAGATGGCAAAGCAAAGAAGGTCGTTGAGCAGCTCCAGTACATGGTTGCTGACCCTGAAAGAGCCTATCACGAGGCAAGGAAGAAGTTAAAGAATCGCTTTGGCCGCTCTGCGATCCTCGCAACGGACTTCGAGAACAAAATCACAAATTGGCCTAAGATTGCAAACAACGATGCTCAAGGCATCCGAGAGTTCAGTGACTTTCTACAGCAAGTAGAAATAGCAAGCACACATGGAGATATCTAGTCTCAAGATCTTCGAGTTCCGAAGATTTCAGGCGGACAGGATGAACATTCCCCAGATCTCTCCCACCATGAGCGCAAATCCTAGAGATCCAACTGGTTCAACAGGCTCAACGTCAAGCTATGCACGCAGAAGGGCTACAGGATCCTCAGCGACAACCCTAGCAGCCAAGACAACTGCCTGTGACAGAGCGGATGAAGCTAACAGTCCTAAAGGGTCAGCCGGCCCTCACGCACAACGGGCGACTGAAGATCCATCGCATGAAACCTTCTGCCCTTATCACAAGACAACGACGAATTTGAAGAAAGAAAATAATTCTTGCGGAAAAATAAAGTGTGCTTTAACTGCGCCAACTCAGACAGACACATCGCTAAAGATTGCGCCCAAGGTTCGCCCGAATGCGACATCTGCCACAAGAAACACGTCACGGTTTTGCACGACCAAGCCAAGCAAGGCAACAGCACCACGCAGTCTTCATCTGCTTGTACACGAGTCTGCGGTAGTAACCGAGCTGTTCGATCGTGCGCTAGAATCGTCTTGCTGAAGGTATTCCACCAAACAGATCCAACCATTGAGACCCTTACATATGCAGTTCTTGACGACCAGTCTATCGACGTATTTGTCACGGACTCTCTACTTGAGGAGATAGGCATAAATGGACAGGAACTCAACTTAGAAGTTAATACTACCGTAGGCACGAACACTTTGCGAACCAAAAAGATCTCCGGCCTTCGCATAAGAGACATTGACAACGAACATTCGCCAATCAGAGTACCATACGCATACTCACAGGACCACATCCCTGCCACGCACTATGATGTCGCCACCCCTGACGTCGCCAGACAGTGGGCACATCTGAGCGGGATCGTGGTATGACTCATAATGCCATACGACAAGCTGGATACTGGGTTCTGGACGGACGTTCTGCCGTGGCACATTTGATATCCAAATGTGTAACCTGTCACAAGCTACGAGGACCAAAACTCACGCAGAAGATGTAAGATCTACCTCAGTAACGCGTCACGCCCGCCACACCATTTACATACTCGGGTATGGACGTGTTTGGTCCCTGGTACATCAGAGAGGGTCGTAAAACTCTGAAACGGTATGTCCTCATCTTCACATGCCAGGATCCCGCGCCATATACCTAGAAACACTGAATTCTATGGAATCCGACTCATTTATCAATGCGCTCCGGAGATTTATCAACCGACGGGGCAAGGTCCGCGAGCTACGTTCAGATCAAGGAACTAACTTTGTAGGAGCCATGAACGAGCTGACTGCAGCTGTCAAGGAGCTCGACAAAGATCGCATCAAAGACTTCCTCCAAACAAGAGACTGCGATTGGATCGACTTCAATCTGAATGTTCCTGCCGCTTCTCACATGGGAGACATCTGGGAGCGCCAGATCCGAACTGTCCGGTCAGTTCTTTCTGCATTATTGCTGGAGCACGGTTCTCAACTAGATGATGAAGCTTTGCGAACCCTAATGACGGAAACGGAAAAAATCGTAAACAGTCGTCCGCTCACGGTAGAGAACTTGTCGGATCCAATGTCTCCAGAGCCGCTCACTCCAGATCATCTCTTGACGCTCAAGACACACGTTGTGTTGCCCCCTCCAGGGAACTGCCAGCCACCCGATGTGTACTCCAGGAAGAGATGGCGAAGAGTCCAATATTTAGCGAACCAGTTCTGGTTCCGTTGGAAAGAGAGTACTGCGCACTGTTGTACAAGAGACAGAAATGGGACGACTTACGTCGAGACAGCAAGATCGGAGACGTAAACACGTTCCAAAATAGAGTGCGATATTCCGAAGTTTAAATATTTGGGACAAATGGTTTTAAAACAGCCAACTTTTTACACACATAGATTAAATTCAGTATTATTTTGTGCTTTCCAACAACGTTTACTTCTATCCTTCACTACTAGTAATACTACAGTGGAATCAAGTGGCATATAACATAATTTTTTTGCTTTCCTCAGATTTTCATCTATTATTCCACCATCATCCTTCTTTCCCTGCGTGTTCGGTAATTACCAGACTCAGACCTCAGTCCTGCGTGTTCGGTAATTACCAGACTCAGACCTCAGTCCTGCGTGTTCGGTAATTACCAGACTCAGAGCTGTGTGTTCGGTAATTACCAGACTCAGACCTCAGTCCTGTGTGTTCGGTAATTACCAAACTCAGACCTGTGTGTTCGGTAATTACCTAACTCAGACCTGTGTGTTCGGTAATTACCAAACTCAGACCTGTGTGTTCGGTAATTACCAAACTCAGTCTTGCATGTTCGGTAATTACCAGACTCAGACCTGTGTGTTCGGTAATTATCAAACTCGGACCTGTGTTTTGGTAAAGTACCAAACAATTTGCAATGAGGTAATGGCGAATTATTGATTTAAGTGGTCGAAAAGTTGTTGAAGCTTGTGAATGAAAGCAGTAAAATTGCTGGACGTTTGTAATCTCTGTGGTCTGTGGTATATGAATTATGAAGAAAGGTTGGACTCCGAAAGGTTTTCCTTTACTCTTGATGAATCAACTTCTCGCTCAGTCTTGTAATACATGATCTTGTAACTCATGGGACTGTACGGTTACACTCGCGGTTATTGTTTTGGTTGTTCAGTAATAATGTTCCTTCGAATTAACTTTGACAGTTGGCGCTGACACTCAATACAACATATCGCAGGAATCTTCACAATATCTCACTGATACGTGATTTACCGGTAGAATTTGTCGTAGAAACATGATCAAACATCTGTTCTGTCTGTTGGCTTTAGTAAGCGTGTACCTCTAGTTGTAAAGCGGCGTATTAAAGACGAAGGGGAGTCACGCTCTAAGACCCGACAGAAACATCATTCCCTGGAATACGTTTTCGCGTTATTGTTCTCTGGCCATGTTTAAACCTTTAGTTGTAAAGCGGCGTGTTAAAGACGAAGTCGAATCGGCGGCTGGGCAATTATGCATGGGGAGAGTCACGTAGACGGCTGGAAGATCAGCATGAGAGTCACGCTCTAAGACCACAGAAACATCATTCCCTGGAATACTGTTTCGCATTATTGTTCTCTGGCCATCTGATAAATATTGCTTTCGGTTGTACAGGGTCCGGGGAGGTTTAGAAGCATAGGTTGCCTTCTTGAATACAATTTGAATATCCACAGTTTGCCCGATGGCTCCAGAACGTCACATGTAGATGTGAAAACACCTCACAGCCGAAATTTAATATCCGCTGATGCGAACTGTCAACTTTAACCAATCGGATCACGGACTAGTGTTATTGAAAGCGCGCAAAATTTGAATACTAACAAAAGACAGATCTACCGTGAATATAACTTCAGGTTCATGGCGGCATTTTCTGATCGCCATTTGCTTCTTATAAACCTTGGTCTTCATAGGATTCGTCAGATTGCATACACACATTGAAGGTAAGTTTTCGTAGTTTTTGCCCTATGACAGAGATTTGAGGTTGCAAATTACTTAGAGGAAAGCGGTATAATTTAGTTCAACTGTAACGCGGTGTAAGGTCACTGAACTGTGTGGTGTGAGTCATTTCATTCGTATAATCAACGGTTATCTACAAGAAAGCAAGCAAAATCAACTGAAGTCTGACAAAATATATTTCGAGTACCGATCATGATTGTTTATGACCAAAATAAAGTACGTAGTATATTGTAGTTTCGAATAAATATATATATAACTCAAGGTACAAGACTGGAGTGAAATTTTGTTTTTAAATATTCAACTAAATCCTGACGTTTCTCGATGCGATTGTTTGCCTGCTTTTCACGTACTTTCTTCGTGAAAAATGTTGAATGATGAGTCGAATGTTAGCTAGCATTTCATGAGATTTGATTTTACTTGTAGAGCAGCTTAAATTTCCCTGCTAGCCAAGACAGGGAGGGGTCTCCGGGGAGGTCTCTCTCTGTCTTAGTAGTAAACCAAGACGGAGAGACTTCTGCTAGCACCTCTGGGTTCAGTTGTAGGTTAGGACTGTTAAAACTTTCCCTCCTAACCATAGCCTAGGATATCGGATTATGTCTTCTGAAAGTTAATATTGATAAAACTTAACGAAAGCCTGCGTTGTCTGTGGTAATTTTCAGACTATTTTTTCAGTTTTCATCCCCTCACCTAATATATCAAATATCAATGCATCAATTTGATCTTCCTGTGAGTGCAGCAGAAATGTCTGATTTCAAGTCATGTTGTGAGTGCAACAGAAATTTCAAGTAGCGTTATAATTAGCAAAGTGATTGTTCGTATACAGTCAAAACTTTGTCACACGTCTGAGTTTGGTAATTACCGAAAACACGCAGGACTGAGTCTGGTAATTACCAAACACGCAGGACTGAGTCTGGTAATTACCAAACACGCAGGACTGAGTCTGGTAATTACCAAACACGCAGGACTGAGTCTGGTAATTACCGAACACGCAGGACTGAGGCTGGTAATTACCAAACACACAGGACTGAGTCTGGTAATTACCGAACACGCAGGACTGAGTCTGGTAATTACCAAACACACAGGACTGAGTCTGGTAAATACTGAACACGCAGGGCTGAGTTTGGTAATTACCGAACACACAGGTATATAAGTCTGATAAACCGAGTTGGAGAATACTGTGATTTAAAAACATGTGGTTTGAAGTTTAGTGATTCACAAAAATAATACTTTAAAAAGTTCCTAGTGGTACAATGCTAGGACTGAACCGAAATATAATCCACCGAATATCTTACTTTGGTAAGAAACTGATGAATTTATCAGATGATTGTGAAGCATATCTTATAGTGTTGATGACACAATTTAAATTTGATAAGTGAATACGTACTGGCGAAAAAAACATTCAGAGATATTTGGGTCGTACCGTAGGAATGTACCAGAAAAATCCAATATTATGTCAAAGTTATTGTAAACTCTCAACATTATACCATAATTTACAATTTGGAATATTGTAACCTTTTTTGGAACGTGTTCGTAGTCCTTTATCTGCGACAAGCACATGCCGAGAAACCAGTGGCCACTGGCAAAGATAAGACAGGTCTACCCAAGCAAGGATGGCCTCATCCGCAAGGTACAGCTTCTTGTGACGAAGGACGGGAGAAGCAGGGTCTACGAGAGACCTATCCACAAGCTAGTTTTGCTTTTAGCAAAGACTGACTAACGAACTGAATTGATACTAGAGGACATTTTCGTCAGTTAGTTTTGTTATGTTATTTAAATCAGTAGATTTAGGGAAGCAGTGTAAAGGCACCGGCTGCCTTGTTTTTTTTTTCTTCTGTCGCCACGCTATCGCGTCACCTCGTAACCAAGGTTCGGGGATGATGTGAGCAGCTAGAGCGAGCCAGTTGGACAAGTTACAACAGTTGTTAACCTTCCCCAGGAAACCGCATAGATTTTTGACGGGTTTTAAGTTTCTATTCACAGTAAGTACGAGCCAGATATGTTCTTCATGTGCCGTTAACTTATCATTAAACAAGACCTTGTTCATATCAAGTGGTAATCACTTCGTCTGACGACCACGACGGCAAAGTTTCACGTATCACTCCTGGCAACGGAGCAGAGCCGTTACAGTAATCCATGTGTTACTGATTTTGCTTTGACATCAAACTTTGGCCAGTAACAGCCAACAATGTTAGTCCCAATTACATGTAGTACTGGGCCAAACTTAAACTGCCAGAACAAATTTATCTAGACTACCTGGGCAACATAAACTAAATTAACTGGGACAAACTTTAACAGGAAAGGATACTATGCAAGTGAAAATAATTTCAAGAGTACAGTATCATAATAAGCCTGAGGGCCAGGACCTTAGTGTTTATCTTTTACTTTGACATACATACATGTATGTACATGTGGCGCTCCAGGTACTTCATGCTTAACTCAACTGCTCAAAATTCACTGGGACAAACAAAAAGAAAAGAGTGCAGCTACATATTGTACACAGTTTTTCTGTTTCTATATTTGACAGAGAAGAAGTTAAGAAGCTCATCCAGAGATTAAATGATGAGAAAAGAGAAATAAAAGAGAAGGGACTGGTAGTGGATGGAACAAAGTACAAGGTTACTTTTAAAGGTAATCAAAGTCTCTTTTTATACTCTTGCAGTGTACTTAATTAAGACTTGAAATTATATTTTCTATTAATTCTGTTTGTGATATTTTAATTTTTTTTATACAGTGACAATAGACCTGAAAGCTTTGCTGATGTTACTTGTAAAGACTGATGATGAAAACTTTGTACTTGGTGAGCGTGGAGTCAATATTGAATTTTGGGAGTTTTGTTCAGCATTAAGGTTAAGCCATGAAAAAATTAAACAATCATTATGATCAGCCTAAACTTGAATCAGCCTTAACTTGAATCCTACTGGTTGCCAGCAACCATTTAGCATTAACGTTTTGTCTGTTTGTTTTTAAGTTTCAAACATTCTAGTTACCTACTTAATATACAGCTACCTAATGTACACATATATGTACATGACTTTTGTGTGTAATTATATGTTAAAGGGTTTTGAAACATGACCTAATAATGTAATTAATGAAACAGCAAAGTGACAACTGTTTTATCATTTGATTGTACTTGATGCCTGAAAGTGAAATCAAATTTTGCGTTCCCCTGTGTACCAGAAAATGACTATTTCACATGTTATAGCTATCTTCTCTCAGCTCCAGATGATTATTAAGCCTTTCTTTGATATTTTCCTGTTCAATTTAATTAATAAGCTAAATTATTTGTCAAGTGCATACCAATACAGGATTTTCAATTTTCACTTGAGCTCAGAGAAGTAAACAAACTCTGCATGTGCACCTGAGACAACATGTGCACCTGATCATGAGGTTAAATAAGATACTGTAAAATATGTGTTTCTGGCTAGACTTTTATTTAACAAAATTACATTGTAACATAGGTTCAGTAGGTACATAAGTAATAACGTTTTTGTTTAACAACATTTTCCACTGGTGGTTTGGCTTTACTTTTTTTTTGAAAAACATAATATTATTATCAATGATCAAGCTTGTATGTATAGTTGATTTATTTTATGTGAAATGTTGGAGGGATAGCATTGGGAAATCTAGGCTCAGTTAATAGGTAACAGGAAATGTTCATACATTATTTTGCCTGATGAATATACTTGATGATCGATTTCCATAATATACATTAACAGAAGGGCAAACCAAATGATGCAACAGTGACTTTGTTATGTAAATTGTATGTTGTTAGACATGAAAGCATTAAGACTGGTAAGAATGAAATCAAAGTTTTAATATTGTTAGAATATATTGTTGTCTGTAATGTGAAAGTTTGTACAGACTTTCTTTGTGATCTTTGTAGCTGATAGATGAGGTGTGTGGTACAATATATTATTGGTTGGTGCTGCTGATACATGCAGTACCAAGTTTGATACAAATACTTTAAAGTGGCTGTCAAGTTGTACACATCTAATTTAAGTGTTAAATCCTCTTTGAACTCAGGATATACAGTGAGAAAGATTCTTAACCACACTGATGAAATTGTAAGTGCATCTCTTCCAATTGAGAATGTGACAGCCTACTATCAAGAGGTTACAGGAGCAGCCAGTGATATTGTGCTTGGATATGTCACATTCACTCACTCTGTTCAGCAAGTATGTTTTATACAAACATTATATTTGAGGTAATATATAAAAAATGAGAGCTACGTGTAGTGTTTTTACCAGAGGTTCCAAACACAGATAACAGATGAAAGCACAAGGTCACTTTGGCTACGTGATTTTCTTGTTTCAAGGTGCTTGGAGCCCCTGGTGAAACACAAAGCTCGAGCTTTTTATATATCTTCTCAAACAAATGAATAATTAATGAAGGCAACCCTTTCTCAGACAATACCTGGATTCATAAATCATTAGAACATATCGTTTGCCTGTTGTTTTTTGCATACAATTATAGAGTACAAGGGTTATTCATTGTTTTGTCATGGTTGTTTCAACAAATATTGGCCTGATAGCCAGCGCAGTGTTTTTTTTTGCAAGTTATGCATACTTCACCATGTAGAGTCTCATGAATCGAACTGGTAATATATACTTACAGTGTATGTATGTTTGTACTGATGAATTAGCCATGATTATTGGCCATCTGTTAGCATCTGATGGTATTAATTGAAATTTATTGTACATGTTATAATATTGTAAAGTGATTCACTGATCGTCCTCCATTCTGATCCCTATGATAATGTATAGTACCTTGAGCAAATTCTGGACAGTGGAGAGTTCTCCCGTGACTGTGGTGGGCATCAAGAGCAAATCACATTGATTCAAAATAAAGGTAGAAACAATATAATTATGTAGATTCTCATCCTCATATCAGGGTTGTAACAAGGTATATTTTTTCTTTAGCCCAAATTTTGATCCCTGATCCCATTTTCCCCTAAAATCTTGATCTATGATCCTGGCAAAACAATTTGATCCCACAAATACTTGTTGATCCCTGATCTTGACCCTGTGATCCCTGATCCCATGAAACGTTTTTCGGCTCCAAACTCCCAATTCCTACAACGCAATTATAAGAACTCATGGAGCTTATTTTAGGAGAAAAAAATATTTCAATGGGGAGACACTTCTTACATATTCACGGTGTAGCAATGGGAACTAAGATGGCAATTGCTTTCGCGAAATTTTTTATGTCACACATCGAAAAGCAACTTCTAGAAGCTAGCCCCTACAAACCACTAGTCTGGAAACGCTTTATTGATGATGTTTTCTCATTGTGGAAAATCAACCAAAACGAAGTTCAAGGTTTTGTAAACTTTGCGAATTCATTCCACAACACAATTAAATTCACTTGTGAATTATCATCACAAAGAGCTGTTTTCCTCAACACCGAAATTTACAAAGGATCAAGATTCACGGCCAAAGGAATACTTGATGTTGAAACGCATTTCAAGCCAACTGAAACTTTTCAGTACACACATTTCTCCTCATGCCACCCCTTCAACTGTAAGAAAGGATTTGTAAAAGGAGAAACTTTAAGGTTACTGTGAACCAACTCTGACATCGAGAAAAACTTCGAAGATAAGTTACGAATATGTAAAATACGCCTCCTTGAGAGAGGCTACCCTGATGATTTCATAACTCTCATTTTAGCAGCAGAGAAAAACAGCGCTTGAACCAAGCAACACAAATCGAAAGAGATTCTACCTTTCGGCACAACCTATAACCCGGCCGTACCGAATCTGAAACGAGTTCTAATAAAACACTGACCACTATTACTCGAATTACAAACGAGCGCCCGTTTGTTTAGCGGTTATTTCGTGACATGTAAGCAATAGCTACACAACATGTACGCGACACAGCGACTACAATTCAAACTTTTAGCTCTCTAGACGTTTCTATATAAAATCGCCCTTTACTACTGCATACTAAAGTAGCCACATCTATTTTGTTGGGTTGCTTGAATGACGTCATCCAATTCTAAACTGATTAATGGTGGACAGAAATTATGGTTAAAATAATCAGACTTCCCATGGGAATTTTGACTTAAGTTTACTGTTACATACATTGTAGAAATAATAGTAATGAAAATTGAAGAAAACAGGAGAAGTGTTATTATTTTGATCTTAGTAGTACTGTAAGTTTGGTGTTACATATCCATGTCTAGCCCTGACGAGAATTTTTTGTTTTAAATTTTCGCTTTGGATTAACACTCCAATTTTAACTTTCACCAGTCCAACAGCAACATAAATGTTGTGAAATACAAAAACGTTTGCTAAAATACATTTTAGCTCGGCAAAAAACTCAGGCTTTAGCCTGTTAGATTTTGGCGTTCAATACGGGTTACTTCGTAAGCCTTAGTGATTCGTGAACTAGGTTTATAAGAATAATAGTGGCAGTCAAATAAGCTCTTATTTGTATAAAACGCTGTACTGTGGCGCAAACAGCACTTTATTTATGTACAATATATCTGTTCTTTTTTATTTTATGTGACTACATTGTAAACTATAAAAATCAGTTAATTGTAATACAGGTTTTTCAGATCTACTGGTGCCGATGAAGAGGATTGCAGTACCAGCGAAAGTCAAACTGGAGCTTCCACTGATTCTCAACAAGACTTTGCTATCAGCCATCTAGTTGGGATTGAGTTGTCCGAAATCCTTATGGAAGGCGATAAGCATATCACAGCAGAAGAAAAACTAACTTTTGATTATAATGAATTAGCCATGAAGAGACAACGGGCTTTTAATGCATTGGGTGGAGATCTAAACATCATTGTGAACAAAGAGCATTATACAAAATAGCAACATTTTGCAGAAGCGCATCCTTGCGAATATAGAGGGAGAGGGAGCTTCTAGAGATGGTGTTCTACGAGAGATCTACTCGTTGTTTTGGGATAGCTTTTTGTCCGATAACAGTGAAGGATATAGTGAGTTCACAATCCCGATTGTCCCAAGTCTCAGCCCAGTGGATTATGTCGTTATTGGCAGAATTGTGACAGATCAGTTTGTGTAATGCGGTACATTTCCAGTGCGCATTGTCCAAGTATCTGTCCAGCCAACATTTCTAGGTGATGTCTCAGACAAGTGCAAGATTAATTCGTTCTTGCGGATTCTTCAACCAAAGGAGGGAGTGTTTATCAAAAGCCTTAGCTGGTGATGGCCCATTTCCAAGAGAGCAGATAATGGACTTGCTTGAGGATTATGACACACGTCAGTTACCTTCCGCAAAGAACATTAAGTCTCTTGTTTTGCATGTAGCAACAACTGAGTTTGTAACAAAGCTCTATTTTTGTTTAACAAAGATCCGGGAGGGAATGGGCTCCTTTTGGGATGGCATAACAAGAGCTGAGGTGACATCCCTGTACGAACCAGTGTACCAACTGGACCCCGGATCATTGCCTCCTTAATCATGATTCCAGTCGACCCCAAAGAAGCTCAGATTTTTCGCTGGCTCGAACGATACCTTAAGGTACCAAGCGATGACATCGTTGTCAAATTTCTACGTTTCTGTACTGCTACGGATGTTCTGTTACCTGGTTACAGTATTTCAGTATGCCTACAAGTGATGCCACCAGCAGCAGTTCGACCGAAGTCTTACACATGTTTCCGGAAATTAATTCCGCCCAAGAACTATCAGTCTTATATACAACTTCGGACCAATATGGGCTTTTACCTTCGCGACTGCAGCTGCTGGGACCTGAATGACTGAACGTTTTCGTCAAAACCTATGAATTGATTTCACAGGCACGGACCGACAAGGACTGGAGCTGCCGAGTTCATCTTAACGGCGATGACGTGTTTCGTATTGGTCTGAGAATTTGTTATCGTTTTTCATAAAACGTGACGAATTAAAGACTTATTCGTGCCACATTGGTCATCTAAGCATGTGACCTAATGGGCCAAGGTGAATGAAAACAAAACACCAAGTGAAGTTTTGTTCGTTTTCGTTGGACATATCAGGCAATTGAATTTTGATCACAGCAGCATATATAAATCTAAAAGGGTTGTCTCGTGCACGCTTCACTGCGCATATTGCATCGAAACACTGGGACCAGCAAATGCAAGAAAAGTGTCGAGAAATAGTGAATTTAAAATCCTCGTACTGTTATGAAACTGATTACTATTAACTGACACACTGGCGGACTTCACTAAAGAGACAGCATAAATTGAATGACAATTTTCCTTTGAATTGATAATGCAACATGCACGAGACAACCCATTTTGAAAGGAGGTGTATAACACCGTCTTCGTTAGTATCAGAAGTTAGATTTGTTTATTGGATTTGCTTGGTTCCATATTTCCTTCTCTTTTTGGGGTTGTCAGTTTTCCTACTTTGTTACCAAAAATTAGCATTTTGGTTAGTATTATTATTTCTACTTTTACGTTTTTGTTTTGTACAAGACCATTGTTCCAAAAAAAATAACAAAAATAAAAAGTACCTTCCCTTTATTCCATATGATACTACAACTTGTTCTTGTTTTCTTACTGTGCTGCGCGCCGTACCGTGGCCACCCAACAAAGTTTTTGATTATTTTTTGACATCTTTTGGATGCATTTTGCGTCGCTTATCCAATCGGGAAGCCGACAGTCTGTGTTACATGCCCATGCAAAGATATGGTCTAGTGGCTAGACAATGTTATTTACATGGGCATGTACCATAGACTGTCAGCTTCCTGATTGGTTAAGCGATGCCAAATTCATAAAAAAAGTTGTAAAAAAGATGTCAAGAACTATTTCAAACACGAATTGGTGTCTTTTATCAGGTTCTAAGTACTGTTTAAAACACGAGCAGCAGTGTTTTATCAAGTATAAAAATTCGAGGGCGAAGCCCGAGAATTGTTATACTTGATAAAACACGTGCTGTGAGTGTTTTAAACGGCTTAAAAAAACACGGGAAAATGAATGAACACAATAAACCTGTGTTTCATGTTTAGCAAATTCCAAATAGGGATGCATTTAACAAAAACCTTTCAATAGCTGTGCTGAGACGGATTTGAATTGCAGATTGATTTGTAAATAGCTTTTATTTCATCGTTGCTTTCATCGCCTTCGCTTTGTAACCAGAATGCCACCGAAGAGGTTGTTCAGACGAGCGAAAACTATCGATGAAGAGGCGAAATTATTTAAAGAGTGTGTGACAAAGTCCACTACATTTGCCAATAAGTGGGCATTTAGTATTTTTTCAGAGTGGCAAATGCAAAGAAAAAACAAAGACCCCAGCCAAGAACAATGTTCATTTGCATTTCAACAGGAAAACGTTCAAAGTTTAGACATCAATATCGTAAATATCTCTGCAGTGTCACTTGATTTGTGGCTAACTAAGTTTGTGCAGGACGTTTGTAAGGCAGACGCGAGAACTCTCTACGGTATTATTTGTGGTCTTCAACGACATTTGAAAGACGGCAAGGGCAGCAACGCTATTACGCTACTAGATACGAATGAAGCAATTATAAAAAGTATGCACAAAGCCCAGAGCACAAAGCTTCGATTTTTACATTCAGTTGTTGATGTACTGTTTAATTTACCAGATTGAACAATTTCCGTCGAGCCCTCAATGCTGAAATGAGAGAAGCAACGCATGCTGGCATAGAAAAAGACAAGAAGGAAGAAAGAAATGGAGTTAGTGAAGAAGACGAGAAGTTAATGTGGGAACGAGGTTTATTGGGATGTCACTCAGCTAAGTCATTATTAGACACTGTTTATTTCTATAACAGTAAATTATTCGGTCTCAGGTCCAAGGAGCACCGTAACTTAAGGGTCCATAATTTCTGCGTAGTCTCGGGGTCAGTTACGTACGACGAAAGTGTTTCTAAAACATTTCACGGTGGCCTAAAAGATCTGAAATACGAGCCCCGTGTTGTGAAGCACATTTGTTGTGATGGAAAAGATGTGTATATCACTTACCTTGCATTGTTAATTGCTATGCTACTTACATAGAGAAAGTACAACAGTTAACAGAAAAAGTAGAAGCGTTATATTTCAAACCACATGAAGTCCGAAGTATTCCAGTATTATGAAATGCCATTAGGTATCAATTCTTTGAACAAAAGTTTGCCTGATTTGTGTGCCGGGGCTGGTTTTAGTCGGAAAACTTCTCATTGTTTAAGAAAGACGACGGCAACAAGATTGTTTCAGCAGAATGTCGATCAAAAGTTAATAAGAGAACGTACTGGACATAGATCTAATGCTTTATTCAAAGATGAGAAGAAAAGTGAGGAGCAGGAAAAACTTGTAAGTAAGTTGCTAGGTCCACCAGAACTCAACGAGAATATTGTGAAAAAGGTTGAGGTCTTAATGGACTTAGACTTGTTTGATTTTGATGTATCTGACGAATTGTTAAGCAGCATTTCTTTACCAAGTACTAGTGTTGCACCAGCTACTACTGCAGCAAATACTATGCTGTCAGGTTGTGTTTTCAATAACTGTTCATTTAAGTTCTGAACCTACAGTACGTTTGTAAGTTCTAACATACGATTTTTGTTATCGATTAAACAGTACATGCAGTAGATGTGCTTTGTGTGTGGTATTTGTTGATATTTTGACTTGCAGATTAGGATGGAAACTTTATATAAAGTCTCATCTTCATTAGTATTCTTGATATAAAGTCTTCATCCTAATTTGCATTCTTTTGTAATACCTTTGTACCCCATATTCCCCTGGTGCCGAAATTAAAGCCCTCCCGGGCTTTTTAGAATGATGGGATTTTATCAGGTATAAAGGAGCATGCACGTGACTGATTTGCTTCATCTGATTGGACAAAATGCTCATTAATTATTCATGAAATTATTTTTGAAATATTGAGAAAACAAATGAAACCCGGGAGGCGTAGCCTCGAGGGTTTTAATTGTCTTCGAGATATTTGGAATCCCCTGATGAAAGACGAACAAGGAGTGTTAGAAATATCTTCTCATGCGAATGGCTAAATCGAAAATTTACATACGCTCCTTTTCAAACAACATTAGCAAGTATTGTTTACCGTTTGAGTGCTGTGTATCATTACTCCATGGATGACTTATTATTCTTTTTTGCTGGCAGAGTTTATTGCATTGGCCGTCCTTGCCAAAGCCTCGATTTGACTATATCTTTATATTTCACTTCCCATAGGATTTATGTTGTTGGATGATTTGACAATATGCTACGGTACGACTGGTAGTTACGCAATAGAGTGAAAGTAAATCCCAATTCTCAACACGTTATAACATGTAGTCAAATCGAGGCTTTGACTAGGACGGCCCGGCAGATCCAGCAAGCAATCAACTCTATCTTGGGAAAGGCCTATTTGGACTATTGGCTGCAAACAGCTTAAGTTTCGTCACCTTGCAGAATATATCTATGCAAGCTTGTAATTAACCCGTTGCATGATTGCTTTGATCACCCCCTGTTTTGATTTTAAATATCTCACATGGGAGCAAGTTCCGAAACTCGTCAGGTGATATATAAATTACTAAAACTAATTTATTTCCTGGAAGGGAAAGTCTGAAGGCCGACATCTCACCGTGGCCCATTCCTCTTAAGGCTGATGAAAATCAGAATCAAACTTTGGATAAATCGATCCAAATAATTTGAAAAATGTCAATTATGGTTTGATCAAACCAACGGAGAGTTTCAAATGACCAAGACAGTATTGCTGGGTAGCACTTGACGTGAACGCCGCCTGTTTGTGGACGCTATGTCCTCCAACATGGCCACCACGTCTTTGTCATTTGGATCTCTGGTGATTGATTGCAAGCCAGCAATACCTGTCCGTTGTTACAATAAAGCGGTAATCTGAAAAACATGATTCTTTCATACCGCATGAGCCGAGTCTTTGAGGTAATAAAGTAGTAAGACTGTTTACCGCACACAAATCAGATTCTCGATGAAACCAAGTAAATATATGTAGAGGTGCTCGGTCTGACTCACATCACCTTCTCCCATTTGGAGATTGTTTTCCCTGATGATTAATTGCGCCAACTCAGAGAATGTTTCTGTGAAATTGTCCTGTGGAATCGCACAACACACCTCAGTTGCCACATATAGATCTTCTTGGGAGACACCCTGTAGATATGTAATGGTGTTAAATGCTTCCGGGATAAAATAGATAGTGTCTGGCCGCCCGTAAGCGGGGCGAATTCCGTGCAAGTTTCAGTGTTTTGCAACACGATACAACTCCTCTCTGAGAAAGGGCATATATCAAACTTTTACGTTAATGGTCCAGATAAGAACTGTAGTAGAATCCATTGTTCTGCGGCAATGAGCCTCTCCCATATACGATTTTGCTTGAATATGCCTTAAGGGCTTTAGGAGGTATCTACAGTCCAAACCACATCTCGAAAATTAATTATTTCTTATTTTTTCTGTGAAAACGCAGAGAAGCCACCATCCAGCCAATCGGATATAGAGAAAACAAAGGATTTTTCAATCGCAAATTTGGGAACTTTTCCCACACACGATATTCAAACCACAAAAAAAATATCGAATGAAAATGCATTATTTCGATGGGTTTCTATTGAATTTATAAGTATCAACCAATAAAATTACGAGAAAGAATAATAGAAAATTAACACCTTTTAACATTCCTTGCCGTAGAGCACTATAGTTTTTATCTGGACCATTACTTAAGTACTCTACGTGCAGGGGGTTAGTGTCATCGTACAGCCCTCTGTCATCGTACAGCCCATCTCTTAGACCCTTAAAATAACTTAACCACCAATCTGTTTCAGATTTTCTAAGAAATGACCACCATCCCTCAATGCGTTGATTCAATGTGGAACGTCCGTACTGATAACGTTTTTCACCAGAAATATCATTGTTGGCATCACGTCTGAAATACCGTTGCATCGCAGCAACGTTAACATTTTCAGTTCCTGCATCACTGCGGCATCTCCGTGGAACTCCACCAAGCTGTTTAACGCATTCATGAAAATATGTAGCGACCCATACGAGGATTAAGAATTGCTAAAGCAGTGCGAACAGTTTCTCTATTCACTACAAGGCCGTAGTCTCTCCGCAGTCTTTGGTGCATTTGCCGGTAACCTAATAAGCTCCCGCTTCTTCTTAACTCTTGCTCTATTACTGATACAATAACAGAGGCATCACTTTGACTCTGTCGACTTCTTAAGCCCTTTTTCAACAGAATTCGCTTCAGCTGACGAAGACTCAAATTTATGCCATGAACAATATGAATAAAAAGTAGTTTTTCAGCATAGTTCAATCCGATATGAAAGTACCGCTCAATATATGTCTATCTCACTTTGCTCGTTTTGTAACGCAGGGATGTAGGAAGGAAGAACACCATAAGCACCAGATAAAACGGATAAAACAATGATAACAGAAGCCAAGACTACCATTGTTTCATCGATTCTGTTACTGACCTTCGTGTTCGATGGTCAGCGGCCGTAATGTGCACGGTTCATTTTGTTAGTATTTTAGTAGCAAGTCAAACATCGAGTTATAAGTCGATCTCGAGTTATGAGAAAAAAACAAATTCATGTATTTTTCATTTGATCGAAGAAAAATATATATATTTCCGCAAAAGAAAAATACCTTTTCAGGTTATCAAAAAAGTTAAATATCATATGGCCCTAACCAGCCACCATACATAAATATTTACAATAGCCACAAAACAAAAAGAAAATAGACCTGTGGGAATCGACCACTGCACCACAGCGCCAAGCCCTTGACTGCTGGGGAGAAATGTTTGCAAACAATTACTAAAATGACAAAGAGTGATAACCAAATATTAATACCGGTAAACTGAGAAGGGGAAAAACTTACTTTCCTGGAGCTCATTGCTGAGGAATGTTCGGTCAAATGACATGGGCTAGTAAACCAGTGAAATTAAGCCCGATCGGGCGATGTTAGTATTTAGATGGATGACTTTATGGGATTTTTCTGCGACTCCTGAATAATTTCACCCTTTTCCTGTCCTTAATATTGCATTTCTTTGTCGTCAGCGACCTGCTGAGTATTCTTCCCAAGCAGTAAGTCACAGAGAAAAAATATTAGAAAACCTCTGGTAGCACTGGGAATCCGATTCGATTCCAAGAACTCGCTGATCGGAAACTTGCTAAGATTATTTTATTACTTGACCAGCAACGACAACTCTCTGTTTACGATTTGGAAGATAGGTTTCAAACCAATTAAGAAGAGTTCCATCGATTCCATTTTGTTTCAAAATAACATTTTGTTTCAAAATAACATTTTGTTTCAAAATAACATTTTGTTTGAATAGCATACCTTTATGCCAGACTTTATGAAATGCTTTAGAAATGTTGAGAAAAACAGCACGGAGTTCTTGACCATTCTCGAAAGTTTTGAAAATATTGTTGACAATAACCAAAAAGCTGGTCTTACAGTGGAGTCCGTAGGAACAAATCGCGACTACGAAACTGTTAATAAACTATTCCCAATGAGATAAGCCTAGCCTTTTGGCAACGATTTTTTTCAATAAGTTTAGAAAGACAAGACAAGAGAGAAATTGGCCTATAATTCGTTTTACTTTGTGTGTAATATTTGCCAATTTCAAAAGATCTGGAAAAATACCTTTAGAAAGCGATAGATTACAAAATGTTGCCAGATGATTGCAAATACTGGATGCAATCAGTTTTAGAACTCTACTACTGATCTCGGTCAAACCCCGACGCTTTGGCTGTGCCGAGAGTTAAGTTTCTCCTTGATTTCGTGCGATGTAGTACAAATTTCGGTGAGGCGTTTGTTTGTACAATGCATGAATTCAGGTAGTAGGGTATTTGTATCGTCAACGGTACTTTGTAGAACAAAGTATTCATTAAAAATATCCGCCTTTTCATTGTCATCGGTAAAAGATCTTCCGTTTTCAATAAGAGGAATGCGATTATTCATCTTGTTACCGAATAAGGATTTTGTAAGATGCCACCACATTTTCGAACATAGATCTGGATCATCAAGGTTTCTGGAAATACATGGAGCATTTAATCTCGTTTACAATTCTATTGCGTAACTTCTTGTAGTTATTCCATAACATATGACATGGACTTATATTGTTTTTTTGAAAATTCTATTGCGTTTGCGGATTAAACTTTGAATGTGGCCAGTCATCCATGGTTTATCATTAGGTCTTATAAAAACACTTTTGTTTGGGACATATTTTGTACAAAGATTATAAGTAACTGAAACTAAATTGGTACATGCTTGATGAACATCATTACAATCAAATAAGTCATCCCATGAACAATCGTCGAGTTCACGACAGAAGTTATGTAAATCAATTTGCTCATAGTTCCATATTGTTCGTTTATATGCCTTAGCTTTTGGTGTTCGGAGTGCAAAAGTTCCAATAGTTGGAAAATGGTCGCACTTAGAAAGCGGATGTACTAGTAACACGGGTGGGTTCATTCATTAGCTGAAAGAGGTTAAGAGATTCATTGCATTCAAAGAGTTCCGCACCCAGTTCGGTTGCGATATCTAATGACCATCATTTATCATTACGTACATTAAAGTCACCAGTAACAACGACAGACGAACAATTAGTGGCACGGGCTTTGTCTATACTATCGGAGAATGCGTTTCAGAAATATTCAAATTCAGTAGTATTTTGATTAGGAGGACGATAATAAACTGAAAACAGAATATTTTTTCGACCTGAGATAATTTCAACGCAAATCGATTCAACTGCAGGTTCTTCAAGGTCGGGCCGTCTCTTAAAAGCTATCGAGTCATTTTAAAGTTCACATCCTTGTATGAATAGGTAATACACAATTCTGTAATTTATCATAGTATTGACAAAAATGGTGGGAGAACAATTGTTAAAGGAGAACTGAACCCTAAAATCAACTCTTTTTGAATAAAATCCTTAAGTGTGTTCAAACAATATTCCAAAGGTAATTTTCCATAAAAAATGAGTTTGAATGTGCATTTTCCGTGCTTTCTTGCACCGATGACCGTCGGCACATGTCAGCGTCAATTAAAACAAAGCTGTGACGTAGTTTACGGGGAAGATCTCATTTGAGAAATCATGTCTGCCCGTGCCATGGCTCGCTTCAGCATCGTGCCATATCAGTTCGAACCAGATTATTCTGAAGGTGAGGAACCGAGTTCAAATGAAGATGAAGAAGGAGAAGAAGGCGGGTATCAAAATGACGAGGAACGAGTGGGAAGTACTCAGTGGTGTAGATGCGAGAAATGTTGTTCAATGAGCACTACCGTAGAGAGCATCTGTTGCCAAGAGCTTGATGTTCTAAATGAAAAGTTTGACGTTTCAGGTTGGTATATATGCATAAGTATGGCAAAAGTTTGATGGACTACAAAATGTATTCATCAATTTTATTTCTTATTAGGGGTTGACTGCATAACTGAACACTATAAATTTTACATTGTATGCCTTGACACAGATGTGTTATCGACTGCTCGATGTAGTCCACAGCCAGAAACTATTGAAAACAGGTTTGTAGTGTCATAGCAGTTGATCGTTTCTCTTCATTTCTGCCTTAATTCTTAGAACGTCAGACTATATTGTAAGATTTTTTGCAGGGCTTGGCATTTGTCGGCATACATACAGTTTACTTGGTGGACACATGGCTACCTAGGCAAACAAATACGGCGACCAATCCCATCCTGTGTGATCAAAGCCATCAGGGAAAGGTTTCCCGAAGAAAGTGGAGTGTACGTTGGGTTCCAAGAAGCAGAATTATATTTCAATAGTCCACAAGAACAGTAAATTAGATTCACAATTTCAGTAAGCGATGAACCATATCACATTTCATCGGAGGAATAAGAAAATATGTAACCACGCAAAAACAATTATTTTAAAGTTCGGTGTTCCTGTATGAATATTGTATTATGCTTTTATTTTAAGGAATTATTCTTTGAAAACTTTATTTTTAGTTCTCAGGCTCTACAAACATTATTTTTTCCCTCATATCCAACAAACTAAAATAAAAGTTTGTCCCTTAGTACTGAGGATTTAATTTTTGTATTTGTATGTACCACACTGAAAACAACGTTAGGTATAAATCATAAAGGAGTGCAGTGCAGTGACAAAGCATGGAAGTCAATTTATAGTAAAACATGCAGCCCACATGTAGTTTCGTATTGGTTTTCATAAGTTGAACACATATATTTTTATTTTTGTAGAAGTAAAATGCTTGCAAATAGACAGATAAAAACAAAATTACAATAAAAAAAAAAAAACATTTTTGACTCTAAATCATCACTTCACATCTGGAAAGATGGCAATTATCTAGGGTTTCAGTAAGTTTTCACATAACCAACATACTGTAGCTGGAAAAATAGCTATTCCATTAGGGTAATTTTACTTAACCCATGAAATTATGATGGCACTACTATAGTCACTATTAGAACCTAATTCCATTGTTTCTATTTGACTATCTATTTGAGGTTAGCTATTAACTTTTGTTTCATTGTTTAAGTAAAACTACAAACGTACTAAACCTAATCTAACCCCCTACAGATATTCATCAATGTTTATGCCCCCTGCTCCCATGGAGCTTCCTAAAACTATGTACTTCCTCTTTAGGTATTGGCAACCTCGTTTTCGGCTTAAATATCTGAAAAGTATTGGTGAAAATCACTCAAATAATAAGGGAAAGTTCATTTAAAATTAAAGATTCAGCATTGTTGAAGTAAAAACATCTACCCACCCCCCCAACTAATAAACATATTTTTTTAAATCCTTTTCCCCTTTTACATGTACTATCTCTAGTATTTTTTTAAAATCCCCCATTGCCTTGACACCCTATGAAACTGCTCTTGAAATTTCACGAACTCGGACTGAAGAGATGCGAGTTGTGCTTTGAGACTATCATTTTCCTTTTTTAGAGATTTTACTGTTAAAGTCATCGTTGTAGGACTAGTTGTAAGATAAAGCAAAAAAACTTAGGAGAGCTATGTCGACACGTCCGCACTGTACGGCTGTCACACTATGTCACACTGCAGCAATAGCCTCCCTTGCATACGATTTTGCTTGAATAGGCCTTAAGTGCTTTAGGAGGTGTCTACAGTCCAAACTACATCTCGAAAATAAAGATTTTTTTTATGGTATTGGCTCTTTTTTCTGTGAAAACTCAGGCCACCATCCAGCCAATCAGATATATATATATATAGAAAATAAAAGATTTTTCAATCGCAAATTTGGGAACTTTTCCCACACACGATATTCTTCGAAATTAAACCATAGTTTGATCAAAAATAAATTAAAACCACAAAAAAGTATTGAATGATTCAAATGCATTATTTCGATGGGTTTCTATTCAATTTATGTATCAACCAAAAAGTATCAACCAATATAAATTATGAGAAAGAATAATAGAAAATTAACATCTTTTAACATTCCTTCCCGTAGAGCACTTAACAGTTCTTATCTGGACTATTACTTAATTTATAAAGTTAGTCTTGTCAATATTTAAAGAAAGCTTATTTGCAGAGAGCCAGTTATACACTTTTTCTAGGTTTTCATTGATTGAATATGATCTGATTGACTAAGCACTAGAAACTTTCTTGAGTTTGAGACACTTTCCCTACTGGCAGAGGATATTAATCTACAGATTGAGGAAGTATTCAATCCAGACTGTAAATGTGGGGGGTGGGGGGGTTGGTGTTACTGGTAACTTCAACTCAAGAGCCAGAGCCATAGTCTCATTCACAGCCGTTATTTGTGTTGTCACGCAATGCTTCTCCCTACTAACGGCTGCTTAAACCCAAACAACATTCCTTCCCCTTTGTTGCAACTGCAGCAATCAGACGGTTGACTTTGTTTTCATTGGACCAATCACAAGACAGTAAATTAATCATGACATATTTCCTCGTGTGAAAATCGATGGCAGTGGGTTCCCCTGTTGTTCGGGTTTAAGGGTTAGTGGGGAGAAGCATTGCGTGACGACACAAATAATTGCTGCAAAGGAGACTATCAGAGCCAAAGCTTAAAATGAAAATGAACAGTGTTGAGTGAACATGAAATCTGGCAATTGAAGGTGAAGTTATAATCATCGAGTATAATATTATTAGCATTTGTTTGTGTTTTTCTTTATGATGAAGAAGCAAATATTACTTGTTTTCAGTGTTCTTTTATCTGAATTTATTGCTAGCTCAGACTTACAAATGTAACCCAACTGGAATTGATGGGAAAAGTTTAGATTTTCCAATGTTTTAAAATTAAAATTTACTGTGACATGCAAAAAAGCCATCTTGAAATATATTTTTTTTTAACAATGTTAAATATATTTGTACTTACTGATGCACCTGTATTCAATGCCTCTTTTGCATCACTCTTGAAGGTTGTAATTGTTCTTGATGACGCAGCTTTGTATTGTTGGTAGGGATAACAACGTGCATGGCCCTTGCCTGATGGCACTGTTTTACCCTGTATGTGGCAATTAGAGCAGGCATATTGTCCATTCTGCATAGTCATATCCAGCCAGTAGGCTTTCGCTTGAAGGTCCAAAGTTGCCAATAGGGGATACACGTGGACTTGTATGGAATGTCCATCTACAGCAATGGGTAATCCTTAAAAAAATGATCACAATTTTAATCATGTAATAATTGAAATAGAGAACCACAATCTTTGCTCAGACAGGTGATCTTTCTCATTAAAATGTACTACAATTATGCCCTAATACTTCCAAGCATGACAACTGGTTTATTTTTGTTATCTAGGTTCACTACAGAAGCAAATCTTTGAATTATGCAACTTGACTATCCTCAATTGAGTTTGAGAATTTGGTTTTGTTTGCATTGTGACTGGGTCTTTCACAAGGATGGAGTGCACTGTTGCAGCATGTATCCAATAATTGCACACATAAATAGCTACAGGGCTCAAAATTGCAACCAACTGGTCCACAATGGGATTAAAAACTGAGCCTTGACAATTTACAATTAACTTTGTTGCCTTTAAGCTTTTTTTTTACTTCTAATTAAAATCTATTTTTACTTCTAATTAAAACCTATTTAGGAAACCACCCGAAAATCAGGTTCCTACAAATACATGTACTCCTTGGTATTGTTATCGATGATAACCTCTCCTGGAACATGCGCACTGATTACTTAATTCTACCTTCTCAATAGAGCAAAGACTTACTTAACTACGTACTGTAGAAAATTATTAAAAATGCTCTCATTAAGCCAACCCTAGAATACTGCTGCACAGTCTAGGGTAACTGCTCCAAGGAACACTTATAAAGACTAGTGCAAATACAAAAATGCTGTGCTAAGGAGCCAGATTCTGTGGCTTCATCGATGGTACATTTGTAGATATTGCTTCTTTTGGGGGGTTTCCAACGAAACCTGCTCTAATATTGGACAAAAAAAGCCACTGTAAGAGAGCTAGAAGACATCATTGTACATATGTAAGTCTAGATTCGATGCAACAATTTTTTCCAGGTATAAGACTTTTAATTTCATGTCTAATCAAGTTAATTCTGAGTTAAAATCAGGGTTTTAAGTGCTCAACCTTGATTGAGCACCCCTTTTTACTATTAATCACAACCTTCACCAAAATATTTTTTATAAATCCAGATAATATGGTACATGTATTAGGGGTCTTGGTATTATTAGTGGCATCCCAGGATCAGCAACATGTTGCTAGTGCAGTCTTTGTGGAAAATAATAATATTATTTATTTTCATGCTTATTAATATAACTGTTTTTTTTTATTACAATTTCATGACCAAAAATGTTGTTTAGTTGCCAGCTGGTACTTAAATAAAAAAAAATTGAACCATAAGAATGTTTATTAATCATTATCAATTGAAAGTGCTATTAAAGTTGTTAGGTACCTTCATGACTAAGCTGGTTTAAGGAGATGACAAGTGGTTTTAGAAAGGCATGCATAACAGGCTTTCCTTGGCCTTGCCAAAGCCCCCATAGAACTATGTTCTTCTTCATTAATCTGTAGAAATAAACATATAATTCACCCTTCTCACACAGCAGCCATGTTAGACAGAAACAATAGATTTTGCATGGCTAGTCTCACACTGAGCAGTTTCAGAACGAGTTTAGCCCGCAAAAGCAAAGGTTTTTATTCTCCTGGGACTCAACATGGCCGCCCTGTGAGAAGGGTGAATTATGCATGCATGTGTTAATCCTATGATTTGAATATAGTTTGAGGATGAGATGATAAAGCAATTCAAGTATATATCCAGTAAATGGAAAGCTCATCAATAATTATTATATCTCTTATTACCTGCTTTTACAATGTATAGTCATTTATGTAAGTGGTTTCTTCAAAGAAAAAATGAATAGTTTGTACATGTACATGTATACAGTTAATTAGTTTTTCACTAGTAATTATTTTAAATACACCTGTAGGTAATTTTGTTTATATTTAAACATAATTATTCAATGCAATTGCCCAAGAGCACCCCATCTCACCGATGGGGCTCTTGTAAAATAACTATTTGCCAATAACAATGAGGCCAAGAAACTGGAGGGGCACCAGGCCGCCAAACATGCTGGGGTGTCGAACCCCACCCCCAGACCAACAGACAATCACAGAGAAAACTACCAGGGAAGCCCACATTCAGCCATCAACAATTGAATAAATGGAAACATTTTTTTTACTGAGATATATAGCACAACACCTAAACATTGACTACACAGGCAAAGTCAAATGAAATGTCACAAAACAAAGTCAAGGTGGCATTAGGGTACATGCAGTGCAGTTATTTATCCACATCTGAAAATTATATTGAAGCTTACATGTATATCAGTGATTTTACCAAATATTTTGTCAAAATCAGAAAGTGGTTTCCTTCGCGTGTGTTAGTGTGCTTGTGTATATTTACTTGTATAAGACAAGCATTACCAATTCATACTTATTTCTTTCTTTTGTGTATTATTATCTTATGTGTATTGTTATTATATGTGTTTATATGTGTCAGACTAGTGTGTGTTACATGTAGATTATAGTGATAATTTGAAGAGTGGGTTATGAAATATATTTAAATAGTGGTATGAAATTGATTAATGTGATTATGACATGGATGTGATTTGATAAAATATGATATGTGAATAAATTATGTATGGGAACTTTGAATGTTGAGTATAAAAATATCTCTCTCTTAAGCTAGTATATAACTATAACCATTACTGGTTAAATGATGTTCCCCTTCCCCCTTATTTTCATTTTATTTACAACAATTTATTTATTTCACCTAAAATATTTGTAATTTATTTATCTAAAATATTTAGAGTAAAAATTATGTGAAAATACTTTTACATTAAGGCTACACTAGAATTGAATTGCCAAGCGTGTATTTCTGATTAACAGACCCCTTCTTCAGGGATTAGGAAGTCTGTTAGGACCTAAATCCATTGAGGTGCTCTGAGACGGTCGCGTGTTTCTGCCTCGTTTGGGTTAGGCCTGGGCCCGAGGCAAAAACACGCGACCGTCTCAGAGCACCTTTGGGATTTAGGTCCTAATAGACTTCCTAATCTCTGAAGAAGGGGTATGTTACTCAGAAATACACGTTTGGCAATTAAATTCTAATGTAGCCTTAATGTAAAAGTATTTTTCTCATAATATTACTTTAAATATTTTAGATAAATAAATTAAAAATATTTTAGGTGAAATAAATTGATGTAAATAAATTTATACGAAAATGTAACAAAATAATCTGAAAATAATCTGAATATGAATTATTAGCCCAACCATGGGAGAGGGGGGGGGGGTATAATTTTAACCAATAATCATTATAGTTCTACACTTGCTCAAGACATATTCATTATTCAAAAAAACAATTGCCATAAATACTGTTCACGTACATGATTTAAAAATCAGTCATATCTTATCAAATCTTATCCTTGACATAATCACATTAATCAATTGCATACCACTGGTTATATATTTCATTATAACCCACTCTCAAATTGTCACTGTACATCTTGAAAATAAGTAAGAATTGGTGGTGCTTGCTTGTACAAGTACATTAACATTGCCTTTGCTTCTCATCCCCTCCTTCCTTTTTTTATCCTCAACTCCTTCTTCCCTCATTAAAATGTAGTGCAGTTCCCCAAATAGAATGCCTGCCCTGCTAGCTACCGTGGAGAGCCATCCTTCCCTACCTTACTCCAGGAATCATTTCATTAATTGCCATGTACAGGGGCCATATTCCAACATGTGAACTCTTGAAGATAGGAATACCATCTGTGTTGACTAAAAGGGATATACTGTTTGGATCTTCAAGTATTCCTCCTTTCTGGCGAAGCTTCTTGTATTCAACCCCATCTAATATATCTCTTATATTTGGTGATGTCTCTCGTTTGGTAAGATTCTGCTGAATACTACACCAAACACCATCTCCTGGGGAAAAAAAACATCAAGGTTGTCGCAGGCAACAAAAGTCAATTGTAACTTGAAATACTGGGGGGGGGAAAGAACTAAAAAGAAATGCGTACAGCATGAGGTCAGTTGACCATCAAGTTACTAACCTCGCCCGATTGGGCTTAACTTGGGTGATGAAGTTCATTAACTGATGCCATGACAAATGTTTAAATCAAGAACAGAAACTGTCAATAAAAAACAACATTGATCAGTTTTTACTTACTTTCTAAAATGTCTTGAAACTGTTCTACCAATGGCACAGTAATGAAGTAACAATTTCTTCTTCTCTCGCTCTGCTGTTCTTTAGTTCCTTTGAACCTCAATTTAGAATATTTAATTCCAGTTAGAAACCATTTCCTACCATTTCGATGCGTAGACAAAAAAAGTGGCGGGGTATTCTGCAGTTTAGCCGAGAGATTTTCACATTACAGTTGGGAGAAGTTAAAAAATTGAAGCCAAGTCCATTGAATGAAAACGTGACCAGTCACTCAAGTTTACCTCACAGATGAGAGATGTATTCGTACGTACCCTTTGCAGCGGTTTGTTATACATTCAAACACCCCCTCGTCTTCGCGAAAAATAGCGTAACATCGATCACACATATCGTGATAATCCACCACCATTCTTCCCGTCACTGCTTTTTTTAAGCGAGTCCACGGACGTCTCGACTTTACTATTGGCTGGACAGTGCATCCTTACCAACTCCAATAGATCCGTTGTTTGTTGCACATTCAACTCATGCCGAACGGCGTATGCCATAACAACGAACATGTGCTCTTGATGATTCATATCAGCATTGTTGTATATTGGTTCTAAGTTCTCATCCGAGCTCACATAATCGTCATCGTTACTGTTTAATTCATCACCAGATGAATCATCCTCTTGACTGGTAGTTGAACCATCACAATCAGAGGCATATGCAGAGTTGCTCAATTCGTCGACTTTGACAGTGTCACTCTCAGTCTCATTCTCAGTTTCAGTAACGGTGTATTCACATGCATACATACTTAATTTATTGACAAGAGTTTCAAATTCTCCTGCATTACCTGCTTGCTCATCAGGCTGTACTCGCTGAACGTCTCGCTGGATAAACGAAGGGTCTTGATTCTCGTTATCACTGTCAGATTGGCTTACTTCCATTTCCAAATAGCTATCATCTAATATTCTCTTTTCGCCGGTTTTGGGGTCAGACAGTCGACCGTCGACTTGGCCTATACACGACGAGTTTCCTGAGTGTTTAACTGTGATGTGACGCTCAAGGTTAAATTTTCGTTTAAACTGTTGAAAACAGTACTCACATAGCCATTCACCATTGACCGTAATAAAGGTACGTTTTTTACGCTTACATGGGAAAGACTCCGCCATGTTAGCAGCGCAAACGCGACCTTCCTCAATACCAGTCTTCCTCTCGGTAGAGTTATTATACATAACGAAAACAATAATATAATTATAATAATTAATTAATTAAAAATAAATAATTTAATTAAATGAGAATTAGGTTAAGGAGGGTAGCGGTCATGTTTACATAGCAATATAGACCTAATGTTAACTAAGGACTGTATCGGCAGTGGCTAGGCAAGTCATTCCATTGTTGCTATGCATATGCAGCATTCTTAGCAACAGGGAAAGGTTTTAGATCGAATAAAACAATGTTGCTTATATTATCAAACCAAACAATAATTCCAGAATGATGTACTGCAAGTGACGACTGCTTTCTACATTTTCGGAGATGAAAATCTCCAAGATTTCGAAGTAATCTGTTTTCGGAATACCCGCGATATGTACATGTCCGAAAAGATTCAGTTCGATGCAATGCATCACTATACTGATATTTTGGCAACAGCTGTATAAGGTTTATTGACGAATTTTTCTTCACATCCAAGAATTGCTGCCTGTAACAACAAAGAAAATTATTCAACGGACTGTTAATACTACAACGTGAACCATTCCTACAGTAGAATGGGTAGATCCATGTCATACACCTACAGGTACGCTGTTTGATTGGCGGATAAAAGGCGCGAAAATATGGCTAGAATTTGTCACGTGATCTGAGAGTTAAATTTTTTTTACTACGACATCGGCATAAAGTTGTACATGTCGACAATACTGGTACGTACTTTTCACAGGTTTTAGATTAATCCAATATTCTTTTGAATTGGAAGTGAACATGACCCAATCATATTGCATTGTTGATTGGGAGAAGCCATCGATCTGTTCCGATTTTCATAAAATCAAGGACCTCATTATATTAAGTTCATCTGGAGAACCGAAAGATTTCTTAACTGAAGAGGTGCACGTTGGCGACAGGGTTATAATGCACCAAAAAAAGCAAATGTGGAGTGGGAGAATCCATCTCTTATCAGGTATACTACTCATGAATCAGTATTTTCCAACTTATTTTAACATTTATACTTTATATTTACAATTGAATTAAGTTTTTATCAAAGTTTTCACATACTCGAGATCTTCATCATACTTCATAGCCGAACTGCATATTCCCAAATGGAACGCTTGCTTTTTCTGTTTATCCGACACCGAGTTACTGATTAAAGTTCTGTAAATTTTCATACTGTGTAGATCATCTCATTATAATCTTTACTTTTTCGTTTAACTTTTTTTCTGAAGATAATCGCAAAGAAGTGAAAAAGGTCATTATTAAGCTGGTTTAAGGAGATGACTAGTGGTTTTAGAAAGGCATGCATAACAGGCTTTCCTTGGCCTTGCCAAAGCCCCCATAAAACTATGTTCTTCTTCATTAATCTGTAGAAATAAACATATAATTCACCCACTGTGTTCATTTTGTGGTTGCATTGACTAGAGTCGCGAAACAAAACTCAAAAGGGCGCGAAAAATACCTTGTATAGCTTGCACATCAAACCGCGTAGTTCGTAAAGGCTGATTTCCATAGGACGTAAAGCCATCGGAAACGCAACGTACACAGTCTTACTGTCGTATATAATTAGTCAAACAAGCGTAGAACCTAAAGTATTCACTTTAAACCAAAACCCGTTTTCAAAAACATTGCACTGCAAATATATACCTTTTGTTTTCTTGTCAAATTTGACAGCTAAAACAATGGAGAACAAAAGGTATATATATATATATATATAAATCAAAAGCAATGTTTTTGAAAACAAGTGTATGTATATCAAAAAAAGGTGACACTTCACAATACATGTATATATATCCCCATATGTGTCTTTGTTGTTACCTGGGAAAGCAATACCATAGGGATCGGTACAAGTACACTGCACAAACAATTGCTTTGTTTAGTGCCTAAATACCAAACCATTTTTCTTGGCACCAGTGAGATTTGAAATTTACAAACATTCGAAACAAAGGAAAGTTAAAGTTATTATAGCACAGCATTTTTCATTGTTTGATCTTCTCAAATTTAATTAAGTACCAGTTCGCTTAGAACACCTTTGCCTTAGGATGGTTTTTAGAAAAGAATTGCAATGCCAAACATTTAAGGGGGTTTAGTCGCCTGAGTTCGTAATGCTTGAAAAGCATCAAAAACCTGTAGCACACAGACAATGGCACATCTTACATTTTATTAGCCTCAATAGCATACTTCGACCTAACCAAATGCAGCCGCCCATTTCATCAAGTGTAATGTAATGTTATTTCCTCGGTTGAGTAGAACGTGATCAGGATATGAATTTTTGAACATCCAAATAATCGATTTTTTTCTCAAAAAATGTCTTCTTGTGTACATGTATGTCTTATATCCAAGACTTTTCAGCAGCACCACTGTTAAAAAACCAACCTCATTTCTTTCTCATCTGAATATAGAGTTGGAGTTTCTTTTAAAAAGTACTGAATTGTAGATAGAACTAGAGGCTGAAGTGAACGGTATATGCTGATATCGATCAATCATTTGCAGTCACTGACCAATAACAGTTGCTCACCGGTCTGAACAAAATTAAATCACCACTAGAATTAAGAATTAAAGCAAAACTACGTATTTCTTTGGGTAAGTAGGAAAAATAGTGCAGCATTCATTTTCATTCTTTGGTTTTCTCGTGGGGTATAAAATCAGATAATACAGTTCAACCACGTGCGTAACTGCTGTGATAGCGAAGACAAATGGCTATTTGTCTTGTTGTAACCGATCAATAAAATATATGAAAGCTAGGGGCTTTAGTTATAATTTTGGCTTTCAAAATAAAATTTTAAAATCAAACAAGTGTTGTGCCTCTTAATTTCCTCCATAGTTTCCTTTTTCTTGTAGCAAAATCCTGCATGAGATAATTTTTTTGAAAATAACAATAATGGTAGAAATCAGGGCCATTATTTTACCATTGGGCTCCTGTAGAAATGTACTTTAATTCGTTTCGTTAATATATTCAGTTAGGGGGTTTAGTCACAATTTAGTCAGTTTTAAGTCACAATTTTGCCTCTTAACTCGTTTTGTTAAGAAATCACTAAAATAAACTGCTCAGAATCTGAGATAAATATTAATTAATATTAATATCTGTGAAACTAAAATATGTTGCTTACTTCGAACTTTAAAAACAAACCCTTTCTGATTGCTTCAATTAAAGTGCCTATAAGCCCTGGCCAGTTAATTTTTTTTCCGAAAGTGTTTGTTCCACATAATATGATTTCATGAAGAAAAGGTCGTAGTTTTTTATTTTTTATTTTCTTAGAGCTTCGTAAAGTTAGCGAAATAGCATGATTTGGGCTACCTGTGTGATAATTTTAGCGAGTACTTAGGGTCTGGTGATGAATTTGCTCGTGACGTAATTTAAGGGATGCGGAGCTACACTTGCAGAGAAGTTAGTACAGTTTTAATTTATAGGAGTTTGTTGCGTTGTTGAAAATAGCGTTAAAATGCCTGACAGATGCGTTGTGTATGGCTGTTCGAACGAGCCAGATTTAGGAAAAGGAATTTCCGTTCATCGTATTCCATTTTGGAACGATGATCGATCAGAGGCAAAGAGAAGACGAAAGAGATGGATCGACTTCGTGGCGAAGAAGCGTTCGAAGTGGAAGCCAACCAAGCTTTCCGCGGTGTGTTCAGAACACTTTAACCCAGACGACTTCACCAGAAATGCGGTAGAAGTACCTGGCCAGAAAAAACCTAATGCACCAAGGTTGAAAAAAGATGATTTTGGGATCGAGGTATTCCCCACTATCTTCCGTTTGCGACATGAATCGCCGCCATCGCCATCAGCTCGAAGTCATCGACAGGTGAGACATTTTTCCATGATTGACTTTGAGTCCATCCTCTTGTTTATAAAAAGTTAATTTAGATATTTTATGGCATCATCGTACTTTAGCCCGTACGTTTTTTTGTGTGATAAAGGGTCTGAAAGATGCGTTGCAGACTACGAAATCTAAAGACTCGCCTATCACATCTGTACAGCCAGACGGTGCTGGCACTGTTGCTAAACAGGTACCACCGGCACAACCTGCAACCGTTGTTAGCTCGGTGCCTGAAGACGAACTCAAGCCTGAGGATCATGAGATTCATTGTTTTTGCTAGCTGTTTTTAAAAATATTGATTTGTATTGCGGGTTATTTTTACTTTTTATTTAGACATCATTTGTTTGTTTTAGTTTAATGATGCCGCAATCCAGACAAATTCACCTTCATGCCAAGAATGTTTAATGCTGGCCAAGAAGAACCGACATCTCAGAAACCAGTGGATTTCAGCCAAGTACAAATTGAGACAGTGCAGAAGGCAACTGAGCTCAGCAAGTAAATCTAAAAGATGTGGTAAGTATACGTACTATAGCGTGGATTGTGAAAAATGCTCAAAAGGATGTGCTATTAATGCACCTATCAATGTTAAGCCTGAGGGGGAAGGGGGCAGGCAAGTGGTGGATATTCAGTGACATTTTCTCCCAAAAAAGTCAAAACCCCACCCTCGGGACAACACGTTTGCTCAAAAATATCAAATAACTGCCCTATCTTCCTTATGTTTCCTATAAATAAGCCTATCCTGGGGCAGGCTAGCCTGCTGTGGACAAAGTAACGTCTGCTTACCCAAGCGCTTAATTAGTTTCCAATATGCACACTTCATTGTGTTATGGGCCAATCAGATTTTACCTTCCATATCCTGGAAAGTGACAGAATGTTACATTTAAAAGGAATTCAGACAATACAATTACCATTGACCAATCATAGTAGAGTGTTCACTGGCGCGCCAATTCACTAAAATTGTAACAATGACTTTGATTGGGCAGAAAAATAAAACAAAAGTGCTGACGTTATGCTTGCATATTGGAAACTAATAAAGCGCTCTGGTAAGCAGACGTTACTTTTTTTCTTCGAATTTATGATTGAAAAAATATGTCTGCACAGCAGGCTAGGGGCAGGCAACGTATGTCAAAATCCCGACCCTCAGGGTAGCCATGCCTGTCAAACCCCCCCTTGGGCTTAACATTGATAGGTGCATTAAAGAAAAGTCTATCAATTCCAAACCGCCCCATCCCCACCTCCAACTTTTCTTTTCCCCACCAGGACACACTGAGTTGTCATATGCCCCACGTACAATGCATGGAATTGATAGAGAAATAACAAATCAGTGCAGTGTGACCCCTGCTTCTGTACATTGTGGTTTTCAGATCTTAAAAGTCGGAGAAAGGTCACAAGCACTGGTGACTCCACGAGGGAGGAAATTATAACAGCTGAAGATGAAGAGGTTGCAGACGAGGAAGTTGGAGATGAGGATTATGAAATGGAGAGCGACTATGATGAGGTGATTGAGGAAGAGGCAGAGGATATGTATGCTTCAGAGACTGCAACTGAGTCTGAGACAGACACAGATGAGGAGATAGATTCAAGGTATTTTATAATAGCTAGGTCTTATGATTTCTTTATTCTATACATGGATTCTGATGAAAGTAAGAGATGTGTAAAATCTGAATATTTGTCATAACATATGTTCATGCAAGCATTAAAACCTTTTAATAGTCTCAAAAAGGGTAAGGGTCAATTAACAGGACATTAACTGTTGTACATATAAATATTTCGTATGGACTACTTTGCATTCACTAGATTTGTCTTTGCTCTGTGTTAGGGTGTACATCAAAGACGACAACCTACGCACACAGCCAAAGTACATTGTCTTCCTTGCCCAGCTGCTGCTTCTCTTTCAGTTCTGCCCATTTTGCAAGACCAGCTAGAAGCCAGACAAGTGGGCACCATGGTAGAAATCAATTCAATGTGTAGAGACCCCAAGTGTCGAAAGGAGTTTACGTGGAAAAGCCAGCCAACAATGCCAGGAACGAAAATTCCAGCAGGGAATTTTTTGCTGTGTTTTTCTATTTTGTTGGCTGGTGGATCTGCAAGCAAGATATTTCAGATATTCAGCCACATGGGATTAGCTTGTATATCCCTCAACACCTTCTTCGAACACCAACGGGTAAGTAGTGATGGTGATGATAATAAATTTGCATCATGATTAACTTGTCTAATTAATGGCAAAATCAAGGGGTTGAACATTAACCTCAGGTCACATCAACTAAATTAGTACTAAGGGACTGGTCATTAATTAAAGGGGGAGGGCTGGTGCAAATGAAGTCTCAGGCCCAATAATTGTGCCATCCCCTATAGCTTACTATGCCCCCCTCTCCACAATTTTCTGCATGAAAATTAGTGACCCACCCCCATTTTGCACCAGCCCACCCCCCTCACTAATTAATGACTGGTCCCTAAATTTAAAGGGTTGCCACATTCAGGAAAAAGTTAGGGAAAATATTTGTTCAAGGTAAAGTCAGGGAATTTTGCATCTAGTCAGGGAAATTTTAAATTTCTTGTCAAAGAGGGGAGGATACAGGTTTTGATAATGACTTCCACTTCATTCGAACAGTGTTATTATGGTCAGTGAAAATTGTTGTGGTCAGTGAAAATGGATTTTTTTTCTGATGGATGGCAACCCTGATTTAGTTGACGTTGGAGCGACTCTTAATGGCATTCTATTCTTTCCATATAAAGTTTAAACCATTTGATATCCTCTTTTACCTCAACAGAACATACTATTCCCCTCCATTTCTATACATTGGAAGAAATACCAGCAAACGATGCTTGATACGCTGAAGTCTATTGGCACAGGCCTGGTTATGGCAGGAGACGGGCGCCACGACAGTATGGGCCACAGTGCAAAATATTGTGGGTATACAATATTTAGCTGTACCCTATCTGCTGTCATTCACTTCGCCATTGTTCAGGTAAAAAGCAAATGTAGGAGCTGGGTTGGTACAGTGGTTAAACCCTTTGCCTCTTACCTCTGTGGCCCAGGTTCGTTCCGGATGCAGTGCCACATGTGAGTCGAGTTTGTTGGTACCTCGCATATACATGTGTACTGAGATGTGTATTTCTTCCTCTATCATTGACTATATATGACTATACTGATGACAACTGAAAAGAACTTTAATAAAGTATGTGCATTTGTCTCTTATTTGTAACAGAGAAATGAAGCAGGTAGCAGTCCAGCTATGGAATACATGGCCTTCAACAAATGCATGATGTTCTTGCTTGGAATTGGTTTGGTCATATCCACTTTTATTTCAGACCGGCATGCCTCGATTATCAAACATATGAGAGAAAAACTTAAACACTTAACCCACTACTTTGACCTGTGGCATTTGAAAAAAAGTAAGCATACTATGTGTACAGTTAAAAGTTAGTATAATTTTTTCCAAAAATACATGAATGGAAAAATGGTATTCATCCCATCAATGATATTCCCACTGTGGCTAAGTGTGGGTAAATCAGAATTTCCATCAAAATTATTACCCGGTACTCAATTACTCACACTGGCCACAGTAGGAATACCATGAAAACCATTGATGGAAATAATTGTGTTTTCCATCATTCATGCATGGGTTATGATTAATTCCCATGTATTTTTTTGGAATTTTCCCCTGTGATTGCTGCTATGCAATTCACTTCAAGAAATGTTTTAAATGTGCATATTTTATAAAATAGTGGAAAACAGATTCCTTGCTCAAGGGCAATGATCTTTGGTTGGTGAAAAATTTAATACGTTCTACACACATAAGTTATACACATAATTATCCCCAGAGATTCACAAAGTACTCTCAAGCATCTCAAAGGAAAGTGGCTGCCAAGCTCTTGTTGACTGGATAAGACCTTGTGAGAATCATCTATATTGGAGTGCATGTTCCACTCATGATGGCAATGGCAAAGTGATTTGGGCTAAGTTCAAATCGTTCCTGAGCCACATCCTGAACAAGCACGAGAACTTGGATGATCCACTTTTCAACAGATGTGTTCATGGATCCAACATCAAACCCCGTAAATGGTTGCTCTCTGGTAATAAAATATGACATTTTGAATGACATCCATAGACATAATTTATATTTGTATATCATTGTTTGAATTTCAATCAAAAAACTTGTCTTATCTTTCTTATTCAGACTCTACAGTGTATGATAAAGTGTTGAAAGCCCTTACCAACACGAGACTGGTTAGCGGCATTCAGCAAGCCTCCCCAATTTCCCAAACTAGCTGTTTGGAAGGCTTTCATTCCGTTCTGAACCACTTTGCGCCAAAAATGATCAACTACTCATTTGTTGGAATGTATTGCAGGTTTGTGTTATTTGTGGTATCATTTGTAATACCATCATCCAGTGAAACAAAAGCCTAATGTTATTGTCTATGATCATGTGCACATATACCATACATAATATATTATATGGGGTGCATGGTAGCTAGATTTGATATGTTCTTCCCTCTAACTACTCTGTTATTCTTATCTGCTTTTTAGGCATATTTGGGCAGCAGTACATTTCAATTATAACATTCTCAGAGATGTGAGAACAAAAAGGGATGGCTCACAGCAGGTGAAAGTTGTCTACCCCAAATTCAAGAATGGTGAAGGGACAGTAAGAGATATAAGAGTTAAACAAAATTTTGGTAAGTCTAATATTGGGATTGCCTGGCTCGGTTCCTGGCGATGCCACTTGAACTCACTAGCTACTTTGTATTCTGTAATAGATGATAGTAAGTTGTGATTAGGCTAGTTTTCAACTTACAGCAAAACATAGATTGTTAATGCATCAATTGATACTTTTACACTGTCCAATTTTCTCGCAATCTGATTGGCTAATTTTTGTCAATTTTTTTATAGACAACAAGCAGTGCGCATGTGGCTTTCATTTGAATCTAAAAGTGTTTTGTTGTTGTAAAAACAAAAAACAAATTGAAGTTCGTTTTTAATGTGTTTTTCCAAATATTAACAATGATTTTCATCATAACATGGCCAAAATAGCTGTGGGATCCACTTGGCAAAGATGTCTCTTAGTCCTCAGCTATTTTTGACCATGCTATGACAAAAACCATTGTCAATATTTGGACAGACACAAACTAATTTCAATTTCCTACAAAATATTTTCAGGTTAGGTTAAGCAACTAGAGCTGGTTTCTTTTAAATGAATTTATGATAGGCCACCACTCCCTACTTTCTTGACTGTAATTCTAGATTATTTGGAGGAAGTATTTCAGACTACTATGGAAGCCATAAAGGAAAAGACCCTGAACAATGCCATCCAAGAATTAAAAAACATGACCCCTGCACCTATGAATACCATGCTACAGAAACAGCCAAAAGTAGAGGCCTTGAAGAAGAGAGATGAAAGGCGAATATCTGTCAAGGATGTACCACCTACCACACCAGGTATAATAACAGAAATATGAATAATACTAACAATAATTAGACAACGAGTTCAAAGTTTATATTGAACAAATAGTATGTCTGTTGAGAAACTATGGAATATGCTAGTCTAAGAACATCAAATTTCCAAGGGAAACTATCAAAGATAGTAGAGACAAAAACACCATTTGTTAATATAGTTCAGTGCAAAATTTCCTTGTTTGCAGTTTTCAATTAGCTCATTACAAAAAAAGTGTTTCATGTGTTTCAAAGTTGTGGGTTACAATATTTTGGTATCTAGGAAATATGATGTTGTTCTTTTCTTTTCTTTCTTTTGTCTTATTTTCAGTCACAGAAATACCTCCAAACCAAGGTCACAACGAAGCTTCATCAAATAAATCAAAGCCACATTGCTCACTTTGCAAGAATCCCATTAAAGGCCACAAAAATATAAGTGATTGCCCAAGGAACAGACCTGGAGCAAGCAATACTTAATTTACGACTGTAATAAAACAAACCCAGTGTACAATAGCTGTTATTACAGTTGAATCTATGAATGTTAGTTTCAACAGAAATAGACCTTTCCCGTATTCGATCGAACAATGAAAGCAAGTTGAGATTGGGGTAGACAAAAATACAGTAAATGTATGAAAATGTCTACTCCAATCTCGACTTGGTGCCATTGTTTGTGGGAATTGGAGCGGAATGTGGGAAAGGCCTATTGACCTAAATGCTTCACTTCAGTGTAATGAAGCGCTATTCATACTGTTTACCAAAATAAGTTGTGTTTGTTTAAAGGGTGTTTGTGTCATACTGTACAAGATTGGTAGCTTCAGTGGTGCTTCATTGTGTCGAAGTGAGGCGTTCGGATCTATTGCTGAAACTGCTAAAAAAAAATCACAGACGCAGCCATGGTATTAGTTATTGTAGTGGGACCAACTTGGGTAATACTTTGAAAAGAAACATGAACAAACAGAATTTGAAGACCTCTTCTCCTGGAAAAAGATAATGTTGGGTAGCAAAGTTGTACTCAGTGAAAGTCCTAGGTTGCTATTATGTGAGTTACCTTGTTCAAGTAAAATTAATAATAACCATGTGTTGATTTTGAACTACATGTATAAGATGTCAGAAAATTTTAAGTGTTTTGGCATTACATTCGAATGATAAATTCAAGAGAATGATAAATTCAAATGTGGACAGTGGTGGGGTTGCAAGCCAGTCAAGGATAAAATTCAGAATATAAACTTGTTAATTTGTTGTTGTCATGTTGCTAGAGTCTGGACAGGAAATTACACAGCTAAGAGTTTAATGTTGATGTCTGATAAGAACATGAGTAGGGGGTACACTTTGGCAAAGAATGTTATTTAACAATAATTATTCACCAAAGTGGAGGTGAAATGTGGTGGATATTTACCAGGCGAGGTAAATATCTGTACCACTATTCACCGACACCGAGGTGAATAATTGTTTTGTATAATTATACCACACATTAGTGAGTAGCCAGCACCAAATATTTATTTTATTTTCTGTGAAATGGACAAAAACTCTCGCAAGGTGATCGCTGCTTCGCTTGGAGGTGAATATCAAAGGATATCCCATATTTGAGTAGCCAATCAGAGTGTGTGAAAAGCACTATTCACTGATGTGGTAATTATACTAAATAATCTTAGCCATGAACTAAGTGGGTGAACTCTCTATATGCAACACTACGAAGAAAGCTGGATACAAAAACAGCCGATTATAAATCCATCAAAATAATGTACAGTTTTGCAGTATAATAACCATGTGGAAGTATAGTTTGCACATTTATTATATAATTCTGACAAGAATTAATGCCTTAAATATGCACAAGTATGCACCAAATAGTAGACCATATTTTGGGTACGGTAATTACAGTCAAATGTCTTTCATCACCATATTTAGCAGGCATGCAAGGTTCTTTATTTATTGGAAATAAATGTTTTCTTTCAAGAATTTATATATATAAATTTACTGGTATTTATAGTCGGCTAAGCATCTGATACAGCCAGAGGTTTCATTATTAATTGAAATGGAAAACGTAAGACAAGTGGAAATATTGAATTATTTATTTTAGCCATCACTTTTTGAGCTATTTTACCATGACAGCCTGGGCAGCATGTGTGCACCACATTGAACCTCCTGACAGCTGTGCATTTTTACTCAGCATTCGTATTTTGACAAAACAAATTACTCTTAAAAATACACAACCACATTCGATTTTTAGCTGACTAACCACCTCTATATAGGGCGTTTTTCTTACTAGGAAAATCTATTTACATGTACCAATAACACTAAACAGTAAATGCACAAATAAGTCCATTGAATTAGTTGAGCACAAAAAATATTTTGCAGAAGAACTTCATTCTGGAAAACATGATTTACTAAGATATAGCATGGTAAAAAAAACATCCATATTAATCAATGACAATGTGAAATGTTTTCTGATTATTTACAACCACCTTCTTAAATAACCAATAACCAAGTCCAAGGTTTCCAAGCTCAATTAAAGAGTTTAAAATACATGTATTAGCACTAAATTTACGAAATGGTTTAGTAAATTTATGAAATATTACCGCTTTTGGATTTCACTAACAGTCAAAAAGAGGAATAATTATTTGGCAACAGCTTGTGAAAAACCTTTAAAAGCCACGAAGTGACCTTGGGCTTCCTGTGGATTCATGGTCATGACTTCAATTCAGGCTTACGTACCTTGCTTCTGACCCTCTTTGCTTGTATCGTCTTCTGTCTCTGCATCTGTATTTGTCGGCTGAAACTCTGAGAGACCACTTCTCTAAGCAGACTGGCCTGAACCCTGGATGCATAGTGATACAAGATGGCGGCTCCTTCACTTCTTCCAGCACCTGCAACTTGTCTCTTAGTCTTAGGGAAGCCACGCAGCTCTCAATTTCCTCGCAGCATTGACATTCACTTGCATTTTGCAAGAGTCCAGTCTCACAATTCCCACACGTACACTTTAAAACCCAAAAGCACATTGTTGTTGATCCAGTTTCTCGTGTTGAGCCAAATACTGAAATAGTACTAGTTATAAATTTACGCGTGATATGACTCTAATTCTTACCACGATTCCAATAATTCGGTTCCATTCAATCTTCTCTCTAATTCCTCTTGCTTTTGCTGCAGCTCTATTGCCTCTTTGTTGTAGTCAACTAGCCACTCGTCATCCGCAATAGGCTCATCAGCGTAGGCCAAGTACTCGTTCTCAGCCTCGGACTGTTCTGCAGATTTTAACTGGCGTTCATCTTCCACAACATAATTTGTAATGTAGTTGTATTCAGAGTCATTTTGACTGTTTTCAGAGTCTGAACTAGAGTCTGAGCTAGAGTCTGACATTTTGTTGAAGATAAAAGGTACTGAATTTTAGCGTAAATAGACCCGAAACTGTCTCGGATAAGAAATTCTCTCTGATCTCTTGTTGTTCTTCATGAAGAATTCACTGAGCTTCCCTTAAATGACGTCACAGCAAAAACTAGTCCCAGTTCCCTAAGTGCTCCGTTTTTTATCGTTGACCCACGACTTTCAGCGCCAAAAAAATAGGCAAAAATAATTCGGAATGAATTTTGTTTTTTTTTTAATACTATTTTCAACCTTGAACTTTAAAAAAAACATATAACTGGCCAGGGCTTATAGGCACTTTAAGCATGGTTCAACGTAAACAAAAAGCGGCTGTCATTCTTGCCGGGAGTGAAGAAATAACATTAATACTGTGTCCGAAAGAATGAAAAATCTGTCCCTATTATTTCATATTAATAACGTATCGTGTCCAAAAGAATGAAAAATCCATGTGTATTATTGACCAAAATACAGTAGTTTTAAATAAATACGGTCCAATTGCCATCTCTAACAGTTTCTTCGGTAAAGCACATGGCTTTATTAAAGACTGTTATTTTATGAGTTTGTATAGTGAAATGTCTGTCACCTATAATCATTTTGTTCACTGGAAAATACTGAAGTAGCAATATTAGATCCTTTTAGTACCTAAACTTTCCTTTGTTTCTAATGTTTGCAAGCTCACTCACTCAGATTTCAAGTCCCACTGACGCTAAGAAAAATTGTTAGACATTTAGGCCTAAACAAAGCGATTGTTTGTGCATTAATTGTAGTCGTACCGATCCATATGGTATTGCTTTCTCAGGATAAACAAACACACCTTAATGGGGATAAATATATATATTCTGGTGTAATCTTTTTTTGATCAGGTGTACATGTATACACACACACACAAACTGGCGCATCGACAGTCTCGTTCTTTTTGTTAATTACTTGTTTAGATTTTCCCCCTTTTCTCATACCACAACATATCCCTTATCAATCAGCTATTATCTCAATATGATGTTGCCCAGCTTAGTTTATAGTTCCACAAAGTTATTATGGGCAATATAAACTAAATACAATAGAGTATGTCATTGTTGCAGAACTGGTTTAATATTTGATCAGAAAAAACATGATTTTCTAGCACATCCCATATTACATCTAAATAGGGTTCCATATAAGGATTTGATTACCATATTTGTAATTATACAATTCGAAACACCCTCTTGATCTCATATAATGAACATAAGCTAATTGTTTTTCCAGGTCCAGTCTATCCTTTGCAATTATATGACCTGATCATGGCAGTTACTCATCATTAGCTGTCCATTCTATCACATGAAGACCTTACAAACTGGACCACTCATGACTAATGTCTTGTACATTGTAGATGCCTAGATTTTTTTACAACAAACTAAAAACAGTTCAGCAAGCATTAGGGCCTGCAATACAAGAACAAATCATTCTAGCATATGCACTATCACACAAACCATATTGCACAAACCATATTGCACAAGCAATCAGTGATACAATGTATGTAATCTACTGTACAGTGTAATCCTATTATTTCTAATAGCAAGAAACTGGGCAGTTGTTGTAAAAAACAAACTAAAGTCAAAAATAAAAAGTTGTGATTTCAATTCTCACTTGTTCCTTGTGCTCTTTTTGGTCACTGTCAGTTCTTAAAATATCATAAAAATACATGTTGTGAAACTTTTATCTTTGTTTCATTTACATAACAGTATTTTCTTTTTTCCTCCAGAATCAGAACAGCTACATGTAAATTCCGCATTAAATGCAATGCACAACTTAGGAGAGGGACCAAGTTACACAATCGAAAAACGCATTGCCAATTGTGAACATGCAATACAAATAGGGAAAATCTGCATCAATTTGGTGGAAATGAACAATGCATACATTACTAAGGTAAGTAAAGTTATATAATTATGTATAAACTTTTCAATAAACTTACACTGTACATTGTAATAATTTATAGTTAAACAAATATAATAATGTAAACAAGAAGGGTACAATGTAGTTTTCAGTAACACTTATGAAAAAAAAATATGTTCTTTTAATGCAGTCTGTTGCAAATGGAGTTTGTGGTAACCAGTCGAAGCGACTCGGGCGATGTCGGTTTTCTCGTGCAATTTAACGTAGAATTACCTCGTCAGGCATGTTATTTTCCAATAAAATGGTATATAGTACATGTGCGATGCTGCAAGTTAAGAGTGTTTTCCAAAATTATCAAGACCTTAAAAGAACCCTAACCTCATTTAAAATAAGTGCTTTATTAAATTACTATCTAAAAAATACTTGAAAAAAAAGGTTCAAAGATAATTTTCCCACTGTTCAAAAAAAACAGTTTAAAAAAATTAATTGAGATCATATTTGAACTACAACAATCTTTACCACTACCCTGGTTGCCAGAGGTTCTAGTTTTTTTTCTAGGTTAGGTTAAGGCGCGAAGCGCCGTCATCGAGGAGCGAAGAGACGAGAGGGAGAGAAGAGAACCTCTGGTCAAATCCGTTGAGAATCTCACTTCCATGCAGAAGCTAGGTTCAGATTTTGAACCTCGTCTCCGATTGGCTTATCTACTCATTACCAAGCGCGACCGTGAGTGCTTGATACAACAGCAATTGTCATTGGCCTACCACTTCAAACCGGGTTTACGACAACTGTATGTGGTTTTACTTCCAACCGCGACTGGCGAAGGAGATGCACGAAGTGAAAATCAAGAGTTTTTGAGTAATTTTTGGGACGCTGTGAAGTTTACGTTGGCTTCAGAGTTTCCTGAGATTACTAAATTGAAGACAAAACAAGAAGAGGAACTGTACGAGTTTATAAAACGTAAAGACGTCTTCGCTGTGCTTCCGACAGGTTGCCGGCAAGTCGCCGATATTTCAAGTCGTCCCCGTGAAGAAACGGTCTACAGCACGACAGCAAATTCTAGCACGAGGCACTTTTTTCACTGTCCAGAGTAGTCATATGAAGAACCACACTACAGTTGTCATTTCATGCTTCACAGCGCCACGTGCAATTGTTCGTGTGTGAAATCAAAACATTGGTCGTCACAGTTTGACGGGTTATAGGCCGGAAAACCGGTTTGACTCGCCTCGATTTCAAACTAAACGCATGGAAGTGAGATTCTCAACGGATTTGACCAGAGGTTCTCTTCTCTCCCTCTCGTCGGTTCGCGCCTTAACCTAACATAGACAAAACCTAGAACCAAAACCTAGAACCTCTGGCACCAGGGTAGTTTACCACGTGAATCCACAACAAATCTTGACCGTGAGATGATGAAATATTAGTGATACTTATATGTATTACTAAGAGGACATACCATGGTAAATGGAATATTTGCTTGCGAATAGAGTTTTTATGTTTTTCCGCTGGCTAGTTTTATTGTAATGAGAGTATGTAAATAACTGTTGCGTGACAACCCAGAGACACGTGCGATGGGGTAGGGTAGTCTAAATTCAATGCACCCCCTCACGGAGTAGTGGGGCCATGTGACTTCAACGGTGGTTACCAAGCCATTCACTTCTGATTTTCATCAAGTGAAGACGTGTTATTTTATTCTCTTCAAGGTAAGAATCTTTATTTGCTTTTCTCGTAATTGTTACGTGAAACGATCTTGTTGTACCTTGCTGTTGATTTGTTGCTTAATTCTAGGCTTAAATTTCTTTCAAGGCGCGCATAATTTTCACTTTCAACTTACGTAAGTTAAGCGTTAGTTCAACTTGTGATTGGGATTAGAACATGGCATGCGCCGTCCCTAAAGTGCTTATTTTGGGCCATTCCTTCGTGAAGAGGCTTAAAGTGCATATAAGCCCTAGCCAGTTATCTTTGATATCGATTGTACATGAAGTGGATAGTCCAACGGTAGAATATTTCTTGATTTGGGTGTTGCGTCTACGAGATATAAAGGTTTATATTTCCAATATGCTAATGATGTGATGTCATCACCGACATTTGCAGAATTTCTTTGTGCTTATGAATTAAGCTATTTTCTAATTTAGAATCTTTTTTTTGGTAAAATGACTTTGATAAGCTTCAAATATAACTTAGAATTTAAAAATAGGTAATTTATCTCAACCAGCATGCTTTTGTATAATAAGTGTTGTCGGTGATGACATCACATCATTAGCATATTGGAAATCTAAACCTTTATATCTCGTAGATGCAACACCCAAATCAAGAAATATTCTACCGTTGAACTATCCACTTCATGTACAATCGATATCAAAGATAACTGGCTAGGGCTTATATGCACTTTAAGCGCGACTTAAAAACTGGTTTTGATGCCCGTGCGGACAGCAGTTTTAAGCTTCAGGGCACTGTTTCGGTATTTTTGTTCGGTGTCGGTGGTCGCACCGTCTCAAAGCTTCGGTTGAATGACCTACACGTGGTCAGAAGCCTTGCTCCAGATGTGATCATTCTTGAAATGGGCACCAACGATCTTTCGGGAGTAGGACGTTTTTTCGGTACGCGTGATAGGCGTTTGCCATGTTATTCCACGCGGTATTTCTTACGCACATGCGTCTCTTTTTCGGAAACGTGCCAAGGTTTTAAACCAGTACGTAAGCGTAGCTTTGGGGCCATTTTCTAAAGTTTTCTGTTGGTCCCACAAAGACTTTTCAAATCCTGCAAAGGATTTATATTTAGCCGACGGTGTCCACGTTAATTCGGCAGGTCAATATTTCTTGTACCGAAGTTATCGTGGCGCCATCTTAACGGCTTTGCGCATGCTTTAAGTCCGTCTAGTTTTTCAACACGTCTTATCCAGCAATTATTTCAGTTTGACTTTACAATATTTTGTTGCATTTTGGTTTATTTTCCCTATTGTTTGTTGAGTATCGTAAAGATACTTGATGTCCTTGTTATTATTGCAAGTTGTGGGCAGTTTTATGGTTTTGTTGCTCTTGTGAGTAAATCACAAGTATTTAATGATCATCTTTGTCGGCTTCGGCCATTGTTCTGTTAGCTAGTCATACTATTTATGTATGGTAGCTTGTTGCCTTTGAGGTTTCGCCCTCAAGGTTTGTTGTGTGGCTTTGTCCACTGTTGGTGTTGAGGCTTTATGGTCCTCACACTGTTATGGAGGACTTGTCCTCTTTTGAGGCTTTGCCTCTGTTTTTATTTGTTTTGTTGGCAATTCAAGGGCTTACTGGTGCGTCAACATATTTGTTGACATGGTTTGTCCCTGCCATATTATTTTAATTTTGCTGCCCACGACTTCTTACACGTATTTGGACTGTGTCAGTGAGTTTGATGGCATTCAGTTCTGCCGTGTTTTCTTTGTGTTGCAGAACCATAATGCCTCCAAAGCGATCTGAGCGTTTAAGGCGCCCTTCGGCCAAGGTTGCAGAGCAACCTCCAGCAAAGAGGTCAAAATCCACTAGGCGGGTTAACAATTTGGCAGCCTCGTCAACAGTGACAGAGCCACAGGTCGCAGCACAAGAGCTGGCATTACCACCTGGGCTACTAGACCAATTGGTATCAAGAGTTGCAGATGAGGTAACAAAGAGATTGTCTGCCCCAAGTGCAGTGCACGTGGCAGCTACATCAATCCCTTCCCCATCAGTTACAGGGGCAAGTCAGCTAAACACATCAGCCCATTCCCCAGTGGTCATTCCTACCACGTCAGCCCTGACAGAGGTTCCAGTGGTACAAGCGTTAACCCAACAGCAGGCCATTTCTACAAGTACTGCCACAGGGCTAGCAGCATCTATAGTACAAGGGTCTATAGATGCTGCTCAGCAGTCCCTGTCAGGTACAGACTTTCAGACACTGGGCACCAGCCCACACCGACGAATTCCCAACAGAGATCCCCCTATATTTGCAGCCTCAGAGTTGGGAACCATAATAGCTTCTCTTGTGAGATCAAGCCTTCAACCTTCATCTTTGCCAACATACAAACGGGCTTGGAAGCTATTTAATCAGTTTTTGCATTCAACTTTTCAAGGAGTGTCAACAAAACTTCCTATTTCACCTCCTACTTTGGCTCTTTTTATTGCGTACTTGTACGATCATCATTATGCTCCAGCTACAGTTAATACATATGTTTCTGCTTTAGGCTATTCGCACAAGCTGTCAGGCTATCCTGATCCTGCCAAAGCCTTTTTTATTATTCAAATGCTTAAGGGTTATGGAAAGCTTGGTTCACGTTTGGATAGTCGATTGCCAATTACACTTCCAATCCTACATGGTTTAATATAATCAGCCTCCAAATTTGCCAGTTCTAGGTATCACATTTGTCGATTTCAAGCAATGTGCTCTTTGGCTTTCTACGCTTTTCTAAGAGTGGGTGAGATCACTTCCAACAACACAAAAGGTTCTGGTCCTCCCTTACAAATTTGCCAAATTGTTAAGCTTGTTGATGCATCTCTAGAAACAATAGCCTTAAAAATTACATTTCTGAATTATAAACATAGCTACAACCAACATCCTTTTTCCATGGTTATACAGCGCCAAGCAACTTTTTGTCCAATACAATTGATGCTGGATTATTTGGCACTCAGAGGAATTAGAACAGGTGCTCTTTTCATTTCACTAGACGGTAGTCCAGTTTCTAGAACCTATTTTGCTGACCAGCTTTCCCTAGCAATTAGGTATTGTGGTCTTAGCCCTGCTCGTTATAAAGGACATAGTTTTCGCATAGGAGCTGCCTCTCATGCTGCAGATCGGGGTATGTCTGATGCCCAAATACGCATTTTGGGTCGGTGGAAATCAAACGCTTCCCATAAATATATCCGTATACCTTCGTTAAATGCATAGGGTTGATTTCATTAATTGCTATCCATCACAACTTGCGGGGGAAGTTGTGTTCTGGAGTATCCTAGAGAGATGGGGCTGGTTAGCAAGGGCAGCAGTCCCATCTCTCTTGGGTGCGTAACACTTGATGGGAGTCAGGGAACTGATTAGCAAGGGCAGCAGTTCCCTACTTTTATCGGACTTACTTTACAGATTTTATCAAGTTGGAAGATATGGGACTGATTAGCAAGGGCAGCAGTTCCAATATCTTTCACCGTTGTTATTTTAACAACTCTAAGCAATATGGCAGTTTTTATTTTTGTATAATTTTGGAATTTATGGACTGATTAGCAAGGGCAACAGTTCCCAAAATCCCACATTTTTATAATCTGAACCAATGTCTTTTTCAGGCATAGGTACATTCCAGACCTTTCTTTGTCAGTGATATTGAAAATGGTTATAAGGTTATTTGACAGCAGTCTGGCATGTGTTAAATTCGTTAATTTGCCATGCTTTTTGCTATGGTGTTAGTGCTGCATTTCCCTTGGGTGGGGCAGCATCATAATTTAAATTATGATGCTTTTGGCGTTTTTGTTGCCCTCGCCTTTACTGGGCTAAAACAATTTACCAGATTGTGAAGATTTTATATCTGACAATTTAGTTATTCAATAAAAGCGGCTTAGGGTTTTTTACCCTTAGCCATTTTACTCCAAAGCCCTTGTGTGTGTGTTCTGCTTTTTGATGCCCAGTAAACTAGCTCAGTCAATGCAGCACTAAAATTATTAACGTATGGTATAGCGCAAGGGGAAAAACATAAAATATCTTTTTTTTTTAATACAACAACAAACGAGAAACAGTCAAGTGGGAGAGCCTAGAAAACAAGGGAAATTGTGATATGCAATTCATGGTATGTCCTCGTATTTCCAGAAAATAAGCAGTTTTTTGTAAAAATAAGCTTTTCAAGACCTGGATAGTGCATTATTTAGTTTTATAATATAATCCAGATAGTATGCAGTCACTCTGATTGGCTTAGACTCAAAAATCTATGGTCTATTGTGCCGGTAAACACATAGAAATCGGCATGCCTGCTTGCATTATTTGTGTTGTAGTTATATCATAAAAGTTTTTGAAGTATCATTAAGGATCAACACCGGTAATAGAAATTCGATCGATAAATTTAAAAATGAAAATAAACATTTGCCCATCATTCCTCAAAAACTTTCTGCTGAATGAAAGTGATGCTTTGGGCAATATAAATGGAGAACAGAAGGTAACGACAGATATGGGGTGTTGTAATATAACAGCTAGACTCTGGTGCTGCCTTTACGTAATCGAACAGTAAACGGTTAGACCTTCTCGTCTACTTGGATAATGACAAACAACCGTAGGACTAAAGTAAAGAGAGGGCCACAAATATTAGATAACTCTTAGCCAGTTAATGTGTTTAAAGGTGACTTTACTTTACTCTGTTAAAATTGATTAATCTCATTATTAATGATTGTTTAAATAATTTTGTTATCTTACAGAAAAAGGTGGTTGCTGCAATAAATGCAGCAGGCAGAGTGACAGATGCAATTCGCACAACCGCAGACATCCTGTTTACTGAGGAGGAACTGTGCAATTGCAGTGTGCGGGGCCTACATACTAATAAGACTGCAGAAAAAAGATCAGCCCTTGACAGTGTGAGGCTGCCATTCATGATAAGTAAGTCAATACTAACAAAATTATTGCTATAATTAGGTCCTCTAGCTGTTGCATGACTGTATACGTAAACGTTGGTGCAAATGCATAAATAAGATTCAACAGAATTTTGAACATATCTCTCTCCATAAATAATAACACAGTATTGATCATTCTAAGACACAACATTTTCACAATATTCCTACACCTTTACAATTAAGGTTCACGTTCACAAAATAATGTTAATCATTAATGAGACACTTTTGACACTCATAGAAAGTATTGTCAACATTAAGAAAGAAAACCATGAAGTTAAAATCTAATGATAACCAATTTCAGTGTTGCCCAGCCTTTCAAAACTTTCAGAGAGAATCGTTTGCATTTGTCTTCATAATTTTCTTCTGGATAATTGGCTATTCAAAAGGGTGTGGCATAAGGTTTCAAAGTTAGAATATGTTGATATCTGCAATCCTTAATTACTTGGATGGTTTAGAAGCTATTTATCTAATGATCTGAATGGCATTTATGTTGATGCTGAAGTGCCTCAGTCCTGTCCTTAGGGCCTTATTATTTCTAATATGCATTAACAACATAACTTCTAACCTGACCTCACAATACCTTTTTAATATATGCCGATGATTAACCTTGATCTCTACTTCAGGTAGTAGATTTGCCCATTTCTAATCTATTTCTGTATGGTCTAGTATGACAATGGTTATAATTAGTATCAATGAATGCTTCCACGTCAACATGTATTACTTTCTCACGTAAACAGAATAAGCCATTGCACCAGCCACTGTATTTTAATGGTAAATGTAGTATTATCAACAAAGCACCTTGGCTTAAGTTTTTCCAGTGACCTACAAGCTACATTGTATCATGAAAAAATAAAAAAAAACCATTTTAAACCAACAAAAAAACGAGGGGCAGGGCACATTTTAGTTAAACCTGAGAACTCTCGATTATATTCTTTATGAATCCTTAGTAAGATCAATACGGTGGTGTTATTTGGGATAATAGTAATGATTTTGAGTGTAAGATCCTTGAGAATAACCAGTATCAAGCAGCAATGGTATAGTTACTGGTGCAATGAAGGGCTCTAGTAATATGCAAAATTGTTAAATGGACTTGGTTGAGAAAGCCTTCATTCTAGAATATCATATAAAATTAATTTATATTGACAAAATTACACATGATATTAATTCCCGTGTATTTGTCTAATTCACTTCCTCCTTTAGCCAGAGAGCGAATTCATTGTTATTTAAGATCAGCCAAAAAAATTTGCATCACTTGGACCTACAGGTTACCAAAGTTCCCCATCTGACAGAAATTTAAGAAAGCTAATTTTCTCTTATTTTGTAGAGGTAATCGAGTGTTTTCTTTATCGTAGAACATGATCTTGGCAGACGTTACCACCAACACCAAAATCTTAACAATTGCACTTATCGTTGCTTAAATGTTTGAATCTTTGTATCGAAAGAATAGGACATTTGTGTAACCTATGAGGCACTTTGGTAACGTCATTAGCTAGTGAGTTTTCTTATGGGCAAATTTCACGCATATAAGTTCTCTACACTTTCTTGCTTATGATGGAAATTGATTAAGGCATGTTTCCTTTCTCTACTAATACATTTTATATGTTTTATTGTATCATGCACACTAAACTCGCGGCATAAATGAAAAATCCATATTTTCACCTTACATTTAATACTGACTATCGTGGTAACAAATGTAAGGACGAATCTATAAACCGATATACAATCATTGCGCAGGCGTAATTGTCAATCTTGGAATTAATGTATTCAATAACGTGTTCCTTGGCCCTACCCTTTACAGGCAATAAAAATAATTAACGTAATACTGAAATATTAATAGCTGTAATGGTAATTTCGCCATGTAAAAACTCATATTCTCAGTATTCCATTCCTGCTAATATACGACTCCATTAATTCCCACAATCCCTTCCAGATGTATAGGAAGCTCGAATAAATATTGTAAATGACCTTCAACCACATTTGCTGTATTTGATCACTGGCAATCGTTATTATTGTACGTTGTTATGCAAGGCTTTGTGCTAGTTCGCCATACATACTCCAGAGTTAAGAATTAAGAAAAATCCAGTCTAATATACATTACCCTGAACACTTTTAAAAACACTGACAACGGACTACAAAATCCCATGCCACGTTGCTAAGTTGCAGTACAGTGCACGAGGTTGGCAGGGCAGAAGTCAAAAAAACTTTTTATTACATTCAAATACGAGATCGATCTTCAATTCTTTTGGTTAGGGTTCATTCCGAGATGTAGTTGGTCCTGTTGTAACAGCCTTTTAAGTCAAGGAACCTAACATAGGCATTTAAATTGTAAAAAGCTTTGTTAACATTCAATAACTGAAGCATACCAAACATATATAAACACCAAAACGGTCATATACCGACCAGATAATTGAAAGCCGGCAATCTTTACAATTAGATTTGCACGTAGCATTCTTATCGAAACCTCACTGTTTCTTAGCCCCTTGAGTGATGTTTATTTTGAAATTCATTTTGCTTTATAAACAGATAACGCTTTGCAATGCTTGCTCGTGACCACTGAATAGACCACTGATTGAAAGGCTGCCGTGTCGCACAGTACCGACCAGATCATTGAAAGGCGGCAATCTTTACAATTAGATTTTCACGTAGCATTCTTATCGAAACCTCACTGTTTCTTAGCCCCTTGAGTGATGTTTATTTTGAAATTCATTTTGCTTTGTAAACAGATAACGCTTTGCAATGCTTGCTCGTGAATAGAGATTCACTGAATAGACCACTAATTGAAAGGCTGCCGTGTCGCAAAGTACCGACCAGATAATTGATTTGCACGTAGCTTTCTTATCGAAACCTCACTGTTTCTTAGCCCCTTGAATGATGTTTATTTGAAATTCATTTGAAATTCATTGTTTTTTCCTAGTAAAAAAATCGTTCATTCTGAATTGGGATGATTGACGTCTCCTTTTGTTATAAGAAGGTGTTAAGAGCGCGTCTTGATGCTCGCATTTGGCATTGTGTGCGCATTGTCTCGCTAGAATAATAAAATGCGCATAATTGTTAATCGCTTCAACTATAAAAAGCGCTGTCCCTGGCAATCACTACTCACTTGGTTATACCTCAGCTACAAACAGCGAACTTCTTTGTGAAACAATTTTTCAACTAAAATGGCGAGTCTTCGACAGCTTCTGAGAGTTCCACGTGTTGCCGGCTTCTACTTTCCCGCCGATTTTCGCACTGGCCAGCTGGATAAAAAGAAAATCGTGTCCGCAGACGGTGAAATTGGGATAGACAACACAGTTAAAGTACGCTCGGGAAATGAAATTGTTGACGGAAAGATCCTCTTTATGCATGGTAAGGATTGTTCTTATGCACCAGTTCATATGTATTCATGGCAATTTTGCCTACACTGTATATTCTAATATGGACGATAAATGACAAAAATCATCATAAACACTGGCAGTATAATCAACTAAAGGCTATTGAGGTACAATGATATGCTTACCGCCGCGAGAACTAGTTTTTCATTGTGTGAATATTTTTACTTCTTCAGATGATCCTCTTCAGGTTTCCAACTTCCTAACAGTTTGGGGAAAGAACAACCAAAACCTTTTACACGATGACGTGATGGACAAGGAGAATGAGCCAAAGACAGGAAATGAGGTAAAGGAACTTTAACAATCCTACTATAGAAGCTTACACCCAACCTTTTTAGCACGGTTAGCATGACTAATAAGTTGTTGCCTTCAATTATAGAACAAGCACACAGAAAAGACCAAAGAAAAGGCGCCTAAACAAGGGAAAAAGCGTGGCAAGGTAAAGAAATTGTCAATCTACATTGTATATGCCTTGCCTTAAAATTTATTGTGCTTTTATTAACGTTGCCTCCTCGTTTAATTGCTGGCTCTATCTGATATACCAGATTTCAAAGGCACATAATGACATGATGGACAAGGATAATGAGCCCCCAGCAGCCAAGAAGGCAAAGCCAGGGACCGAGGTATAGGGACTTTAATAATCCCACTATGGAAGCTTAACACCCGACCCTTTTAGCACGTTTAGCATGACTGATGATAAGTTGTTGCCTTCAATTTTACAGAACAAGCATGCAGAAAACAAACTGAACAAAGGAAAGGCACCTAAACCAGGGAAAAAGCGCGGCAAGGTAAATAAATTGCATTGGTTTCCTTGCCTTAATGGGGCTGTGTCACGGTATTAGACTAACAAATAGTGTATATAACAGTCTCCAGAGAAAATATTGAAAATCCTTTCAATGAAGTATTGAGGGAGAAAGTTTAACCAAGCGATTACTCGATACATGCGCAGTACCATGACATAGCCACTTTAAACTTGATTGTACTTTTAACGTTGCCTTCTCGTTTAATTGCTGGCTCTATTTGGTATACCAGATTTTGATCGGTGGTACACCTCCAAGGCCTAGTATCATCGCTCCTGAGCCGCTAATGGTCACTGCACCCGAATCGGCAAGAACACCGCTACAGCCGCTGGTAGAGACGGCACCCGAGATCCATCTAAACACTCCAGAGGAACCCCGACAAAGATACAGGTCCATCTCCATTGAGGAATTCGACACGGACGAATTTCTCGATTCTGTAGAACACTACATTGAATCCAGCACACCGATTCCTAAGCCCAAGTCCCCGAGCACTGATATTCACGACATGAAAGCAACTTTAGGGGGGCTGGTAAGTCAGCATCGTTTATGTTAAGCGCGATTTGCCTATCTACGCAGTTTCTTTATTGCGCTGCGCGATGGGCAAATGGTGATGCAGTCGTACATTTACTGTGAATTGTCAATGTTTAATACCTATTTACTATCTTCCAGGCACAAATGGTGGACACCATCGCTGTATCAATGGCCACCATCAAGTCGTCTTTGGATTCGAGAATGGCATACCTTGAAGAGAAGCTTGATTTGGTGCTGGCCAAACAAGCCGACATCCCACCGCCATCACAGTCCACCTCATTTATGCATCTATTAGAGCCATCTACAAGTTTATCAAGTATGGAGTCCACCCATTCAGTGTTATCTCAGGATCCACCAGCTGCCAGCTCCTCACTGCCCAATCCTGAAATGAGCTCGAATAATGGTAAGGTTTTATAATATTCACGTCATCAGTGTATGTAAGAATATTCTAAGCTGAATGAAAAAGCGGAAGAATACGTTGTTCGTTATTTAGCAACACATACCCCACTCTTCCCCACCACACAAAAAAAACATATGTGCGCGAGAATACAGCGAAGAATCTCCAAGCAGGCTATTTTAAGCAATAAGTTTCAAATTCATTGATTGATCTTGTGAGGGGAGGTGATAAAGTTATTTGCTTATACATGTGATTTATTTTGTTCTCCTTTAGTGTCTATAGGCGGGGTTTGCCTGAGTGGTGCAGACTACCAAAGAGCATTTAAAACTAACAAGGCCAACAAATGTGCTATACTTCTGGCCGAGAGTCTATTCGGACTGCATACCCTAGCAACGTCGACAGTTACTGGCAAAGACGGAACGCCTAAACTAAATGAAACTATGGCGGCAATTAAAGGTAATTAAATCCCATTCTCACAAACCACCCGCTAAACAGAAATTCTGCGTGGGACATCAAATGGAACTGAAATTTTCATTAAGACATTTTCTGTAATATGTGGATGACGAATGTAAAAGAACATTTCAGTCGTACCGGAATTATCTGAAAAAGATGTTAACCTCGAGAGGTATATACACAATTTACGAAAATTTATGTTCCATTTGATTTCCCACACATAATTTTCGTGTTTGCTTTGGTCAAATGGAACTGGGGCTATAGAAGGCTAAATGACAATCTTCTTTGAAAAGTCACTAATGCCTTGTATATTTTTTCTTATGTTTCAGGAGAGATAGTTGCAAAATTTGCTCGAAGGGAGCCAACAGCAAAGCAGGAACAGCTGTGGGCCACATGCCTGAATAGTATTGCATGTAAATGTAAAACGTTGAGATATAAAAATAAGGAAAATTAATTAAAGTAAAAGTAAGACAAAGTAAAAGTAAGACGAAGTACAAACCACTTTTTTTAAATTTGGACCTGGATGAACGCACTGTTTTCAAGATTCACATTAAAACAAATGCACGTCAGCGCCTTTTATTCATTAGCAATAGTGTTATAGTCTGTTGTAAATATTGCCTGAAATAAAGTTATCTTCAATTTAAGAATTATCCTTGCACTGTTTGTTTCTGTCTTCCATTAACAGTAAACCTTATACGTAAACAGTCGAACCCCGTTATTTTAGCCTGCAAAAACAGCCGCCTCTATTCGCGGGCCGAACTGAGCCCCACGAGAGAATTCGAGACGAAAAATTCCATACTGAAGACGTAAATCACAAAACCACAAGGTAACTTTCACGGCGCGGAAACGAGGCAGAACAAATACAGCTCCAACCATGCTCTGAAAACTGAACGAATTCTTCTAGAATATAACTCCTGAAACCGAAATAACCCCAGCACTTGACAAAAGACAGTCTTGTGAACAATTGTCATACGGGATAAGCTCTAAAAGTGACTATCCATTGCGCGAGACCCGATAGACCGAACAGTTTTCTTACGTGCTAGAAACTGAACGCCATTATGTTTTTGCGAAGTAGTTAATTTATCCAATCTAACGAACTGACCAATCAGCGATTCCGTGAAAACAACTAACTAATAGGAAAGCGACTAGCTATAGTTAATATGTTAATCAGTATCGTGAGAGCCGCCTGGGTTTGTTGAAGCAAAACAACGAATGTAGATTTAACAGAACGTTTTGCTTCTCTAAAATCGCCTCAAATGTGTTCATTCGAAAGTTTGTCGATGTATTAATACGTGAAATGTGTCATGCGTGGATTGACTGGGTTTTTTTTATAAGCGATGAACAAAAAGGTCTGAAATCTAAAACCACTCGCGAAAACTTGGGAAATCGTCTACTGTAGTACTGGCAAACGCTGGGCGCAAACTATCTATCCAATATGCTAGTTAAGCTTGAGGAATATAACATTTATTGATCTCGGCTTCTCATTGAAGTTCTTTTAGCCTTTAATAAGTTGTTTTCCCCGTGTTTACCGTAGCCAGCGTTTTCTCAGTTCAGGTGTTTATTCTGAAGCTGTTACAATGTCTGTAAATAATGTAATATATACGACTATTCTTCACGTAAAAGACCAGTGGTTTTCTTAAAAATTAAACTGTGATCAAGTCCTGGCAGTTTAGCTGAATATTTTCGTAGTTACTTTAAAAGATGCGGCTCATTTTCGAAGAAAGATACAACTCGAAAAAATTGAAAAAGGCCGCAGCAAGAGTGGAGAATAATTAAATTTACCTCTACTGGCTTTAGCCAAATTGAAATTACTCCACGGCATATACGTGGTTTCCCTGCAAGCATAGGTCTCTCTGTCTTGTTAAAAAGGTAAAGCGATTTTTTTACCAAGACAGAGAGAGAGACCACTGCTAGCAGGAAAATACGCGATCTGACCGGCTTGTTAATAACTTTCACGCCATAACACGCAGAATCGAAGAGAGATTAGGTTGTGAACAACGAAAAACTCGTTCACTGGCTAGTAGTGCACGGCCCGTCACAGGAATTAAACATGTCTGTACATTCTAAACAGCGAATTTCTGTGCAGCAATTGCTGTTTCAATAACAGCAAACAGCAATATCGTTTTTTTGAAAACAGCAATATCGTTTTTGAGAAACAGCAATATCGTTTTTGAGAAACAGCAATATCGTTTTTGAGAAACAGCAATATCGTTTTTGCCAACAGCAATATCGCTAAATGTTAACCACAGCAATTGCTGTTTTTACAGCAATTGCTGAGCAGCAATATCGTGAAAAAGTTTTGGGCTTGACTGTAGCTAGATCGACAATCATAAGTTGTTTGTTCCATAGTACCATCGTATTTACTCCAATACTTATTTTGAAATATGACGTAAAAAGCTGTTTTACAGGTTTAGTTTTGATAAACGGGTTTAATTTCTGGAAAAAGAGAATGATTGTCGATTTCAGTTTCCATCAAAGAGCTTCGTTTCATTCAACAAGCTGAATCGAATATTTTTAATTTATCTGCCAATTACTTTACGAAAAAAATTGCTTAGTAAATGCCGAGTTCTCAAATTTGTTTTAGTAGATATTTTGGTGACTAAGCAGTAAGCAGTACTGTAGTTTAAATTTTATAGCTAAAACGCTACTTTCATTGAACAAGAGAATGGTTTTGAATTATATACCAGCCATTTGGCCTTACGGATGAAAAGATTTCAAAGTACTTAGTTCGTTAATCCATTATACTTCAAAATTAGCAAGGATTCTTGTTCTGGAATTAAATATTTTTTGGGGGGCAGAAGTAAGGCATCATTTTGAATTTAAAGAGCTGCATTCCATTCAAGGTGTAGCAAACGTGGCCGTTATGGTACAAAGCTCGGCATAATGAATATTGCAAAGTTTATTACACGTTTCCTATTTCGCTAGTTTCATCTTATGAACGAAACAAAAGTTATTTTGATCTGACATTTTTAGCGAACGGTTAAGGTTACCGTATACCTTCGCGGCATGTTTTCTTAAAAAATGTTTTTTTGGAATTCTTAAGAAATTGATGGATTGATGTTGAACTTTCCGAAAAAAATTTTTTTTAACATGCAAAAGTTTGCGAGATATTAGAAAAAAAACGTAATTTGAAGGAAAGTAAATAAATCGCGTAGGCGTCATAAATCCCTCTGATCCCATTACGTGCCACAGACACCCCGCTGAATTTTTGCGGGAAACTACATCCGGAGCTTCAGACTCATAGTGAGCCGTGACTCGTGAGTTCAGTGATTTTATAGCGTTTAATTTACCGGTATATCGATCGTGGATATGTCCAGAAGAGAATCATAATAATCCTTGGATAAAAGGTAAAAAAAGAAAACAGGCCCCAAGAAGATTCAAGAGAATGAACTCGAGAAGGAGCAAAGTTTCAATACGGAGAAGAAAGTGATGCTCGCGGAAAGCGACAAAGGCTCGTGGTTCGAACAGCCTTCATCAGTTCGACGACTTTCACTTCGAGTTCTATTAGTACTGCTACAACTCCGACGGAAAGCTGCTCAGCTAGTAGGCTTAAACTTTTGCCAGGTACAAGAAAAGAGACGGAAGATTCAGAGAGTAGCAGCGAGTCCGCATCCGACTCCGATTCTAATGTCTTGGATGACTCGCAGTTTCCAACCTGGGCCGTGGTCAATCCAGGAGTTCTAAATCGTGAACTTGAGCGAAGTTCAGCCTGTCGATTTTGCAGAACTGAAGGAAACATCGCAGCTAACATAGCAGGTTTAGGATCAACATCAACATCAACATCGCTCTTGTTTGCGGCGTTGCCTTTCGACGCGATTTAGTTTTCGATATCCGGCCCTCTCCCTTCTTGGTACAACCCGTTGATTTACCTTTCTTTTTCCTCTTTTGCGCATTATCTCTAGTTTTGGCCATAACACAACGCTCTTTTGAATATTTGTGACACGACACTAGTATATATGTTGCTTATGCAATTTGAGCCACGGTACTAATTTCCCGCGAATTTCTGGACTTGATTCATAAGCTCCGGGGATCCTTACATATAATTGGCTGGTTGGTTAAGTGTTGACGTTTGCTTTGATGAGGTGTGATGTGTTTCCTAACCTTCAGAAGCCAAAAACGGCGATAGATTTTTATGCGTATTCACTGTCTTTGGGTGAATTTATAGGGTATGAAGACTTGTCAGATCTTGATGAAACATAGCCTAGTGATAGAGGAGCTACATATGAACCAAAGTGTGTGAGCGTTTAGCGATATTTTAATTATTTTTCTTATAAGAGTACTTGCCGTGATGAAACACAGAAACTATTTCGATTGAAACTTTGAAGATGAATTGCATTTGAACAAAGTAAAATATTAAAAAACGCTCACACACTTTGACAGGCCATCATGTGCTGATTGACATTATGCAGCGGAATCGTCCGTAGGCGCGAACGCGGAGGGACATAAATTCACTTCTGTGAGACTCGTCTTTTTTGCGTTTGTTGCCTTAGCATTTACTGAAAATGTAATATTTCTGCAAAAAAAAACATTTCAGCGCATTCTACATTATATAACCTTTCCAGTGATATATAGGTTTCTATACTTTCCTTTAAAATGATGCGCGTGCGATTTTATTTGCGAGAGACTCCCGCGAAGGTATACGGTAACCTTAACTATTTAAGAGGCGAGTTAGGAATAGGATTTCAGAAAAACTTATCAATTGGACACAATGAAAACAAACTTCAGAATACTTGAATATAGTTTAATTAGTAAACAATATTCTGAACTCCTAAAAATTGCAGGTATATTTCATAAAAACCTAAAATATTGTCCATGTAGTTGTCCAAACTGTTAAAATACGTTTAAAAGCGATCTAATTTAATCATATAACTAGACTGGTGGTTGTGTAACAATGTTTATATTCGACCCATATCATGGCGGATCGTCATTATTACAACGCACGGATAAAATACTTGAAATGTGTACTGGCACTTGCTATAATGAGAGCGGATGAAAAAGCAAAAACAATGGTAAGGATCCTAAAATTATTTTATTTAAACTTTTAAAAGGCCAAGTTAGGGAGGTTGGGGGGAGGGGGGTGAGAAATATACCCATACAAACATTGTTTTACTACTTGTATGGAAGGAACGTAACGTGTAGGGAGGGGGAGCAGTTGCCCTACCTCTGACTAGTCCCAATTTTCAAGACCTCCCAATGCCCCTGCACTTTATCATAGTAATTGGAGTAATTATTTCTTACTGTAACCGTATTGTAACTTAATGTACCATAACTCTGTAATTTGATTGGATCTAGAAGACAAAAACAATAGGGAAACCACTTCAATGTCATGGCATGTCGCACAGTAACCGTGCCGTAAGTCATTGCCGTAACTTTAACTTGCCCACTCATACGAAATCTTCAGCTCTATGTAAGCTATCATTGGAGGTACTTGTTCTACTCTTTAGGGCGAGGTAAAGAAAAAGATTATAATAGTACATAAATTCATATAACAATTTTGAGTGGTCTGCAAAAATACATTGTTTTTAAAGTTCGTCTTTGACTTTCTACGACCTGTTGAAGTCAGCTTATTGTTTTGTTATCGCTTTTTTAGGGGGAGGGGGCAGCAGTTATGGTGAGTACTAGAACAATAAAACGTTTGTTTTTGGCCTGTAAAACTTGGTATATATAACCGCTGTGTAAGAAAAGCAGAAAAAAAGTGACCGTGCTTTTCAACAACCGTGAAACTGAATAAGGACTTCATACGTGCAACCTATGCAACTATTAGACACATTTTAATGATGAATAAAAAACCAGGCAGCCCGGACTCAGTTGCTAGTAATATATTTCTCTTTTTTCAATTGGACATTATCTTCCTTTGTCTTAAAACCTTTTGCACTAATTTCCCTTGATTCTACCAGTTATTTTTGTTTTTATCTTTTTTTGGGTCGTTACCTCAGTTCAGATAATATATTAAATATAGTTTACGGCCGATGTTCGATGTAAAGGTGACTCGATTTCTCGTTGGATTGCTGCACTATTCAAACTGTATTCAGCCAGTTTGACAAGAATAAAGAATCAGTTTTTCCTAAAAACGTGGAATAAATAATAAAGAGAACACGAAGACATGGAGTTTCCTTTATTTATAAACGCGGAAAATTGTATATGTCTCGTAGCTTGGTAGAATTCACTTAAGAACTCCCTAAGTTTAAACACGTATATAAATAACTCCCCGAGGAACGTGACACTCGTATATATCCGTTTAATTGAGTGAGTTTGCTGTAATTTTCGCCGATGCGAACTGATATTTTCAGTAGTTAAAACTACTTCAAACTGAAATCGGGTTTTATGAGTTTAAAATAAAAATAAAATGTTGAATAACATCCTATTAAACGAGCTGCAGTTGCTGCCACATTGGGATCGAAACACGATTAATAACCCAATAGACTGAAAAAATGTACAGAAAGGTTTACAGGTAGCACTAAAATATTACGACAGGGGAGAGGATACACGCAGCACTGTGATAACGCCAGTGTTTGCATGGTTTAGAGTGGCATTTGGCGTAAATACCGCAAGCAATATTTCGATTTTTTTTGTAATATTACCAACCGCTCGGTGTCACGAGTAGTTTTTATCTACAATCCTGGTCAAATGTCTTTGGGACACACTACTTCTAACGTAGTGATGACCAATTGCCTACAATATTAGACTAGTACGGTGTCACAATATCCCCCTCTCCCCCAGACATGAATAGGGGGAGGGGGATAAAAACTCTGAAAAGTCACAAAAAAGTGTCCCAACACTTTTGACCACGATGGTAGGTTTTAACTGGTTGATAGTCTATACACAGCAAGCAACGAAATATATATATATATATATATATATATATGTGTGTGTGTGTCTGTGTGTTAGACGTTAGTAAGGCTGAAAACAGTACGCATAGTGTCCAGCGAAGTCTAGTCCTGAAATATGGCTGATGCTGTAACAGAACAAGGGCCACCGTACTCCATCATTCCTAAAGCTGGGGGTGGCTTTGAGCAGCAGCAGGGTAGATCGGGGCTGATTAGGAGGTCTCTATATTTCAAATAAAAAACTACCTACGAGGTCTTTATTTTAAATACACAGAAACCTCCTAATCAGCCCCGATCCCCCTGCTACTTGCCTTTAGCAATGTACCAAGACCGCATCCCGGTTAGTTCAGTGGTTAAGCTCCGGTCTGTCGTGCGGGAGGTCCAGGGTTCAAACCCTGACCGGACCAACACCAAGGATATTAAAATAACTGAGTAGAAGGTGCTGCCTTTGTGAAACAATCTCGTTCTCAAACTGCAAATATGGTTAGACCTTCTCGTCTTCTTGGATAAGAACGTAAAATCGTAGGTCCCACATCGCCCTCAAGTTTATCAGTTACACCAAACTGTCACGAGTTACCGATTGCTTTACCTTTACATTTTACAACTTGGAAACAAAATAATTGAAGTGTGTCAAGTCTATAAATTAAATTAATCACGTACAAACCATGCTATTCTTTGTTGATATGATAATCTGCTGAGAAATCTGAAATGTAGCCGGCTGCCTGCTTTCTGATCAAGTTCTTTAAATACTTGTAACGTAATTATTAGATTATATATGCCAGAAATGTTCATATTTTTATAAAGCATTAAAAATATTTTCTTGCATTGCCAACAAAGATTAAAAGTATTACGTGAAGCATGGGAGCGTTATCGCCTAGGCGAGAGAGTACATATGCAGGGACTGGAGGGAGTCTCAAGATAATCAATCCAGGTCTGACGAAAGTATGATAGAATATGAAGGTGAATAAGTGTCTGATAGAGATTGGATAGACAAGAATGAAGAAAGTGAAGGCATGTCTAAAAAGAGGAAAATACCTGAGGATTTGCAGAAGTCCGAGGATGACGAAGAGTCTGATAAAGACTGGGAAAACGAGAATGAAGATTCGGAAAGTGAAGAAACAAGTGAAGACAACGTGGCTGATAACAAACAGCTTCTTAAAGATAGGAAGAAGACTACGCAAAACCTCAAAACAGAAGCTACCAGCAAGTCTAAAAACCGGATAAGGATGAAACGCCCTTGTCCATCATGCTCCAAACTTGTTATCCACTTGCCTCGTCATCTTAAAACTGTGCATGCAAGTGGCATGGAGTTCGTACTCGGAAAGCTGTAATCAACTATGGGTTGAAGAAGCCGTACTCAGCAAATAAAAAGGATTATCACCGTGCCCGGATGTGCCCAATTGCAGGTTGTACTTCTGTTGTTAAGCGCTTGTCACCTCAGAATGGTACCGATGAAAGCAAAGATAACCAGATATCATCCAAGAACAAAGGCCCCTCGAAAAAGATGAGAACTGATGCTGATTCAGATGAAAGTGTGAATTCGAAGTCTTTCCACATGCCAAAGATTACATCTTCTTAATAATAATAATAATAATAATATATAGAGCATTACACTAAGTCTCAATGCTTTACAATAATGAAAAACTACACTTAAATATATTAAAAAGCTAACCAATATACAATATGTTATAAAATAAGAAAATATTCACGAAAAAGGTGGGTCTTGAGAGAGGACTTAAATAAACTAAGAGTATCTGCACATCTAATGTGTGATGGCAGGGAGTTCCAGAGTTTGGGAGCAGCAACTGAAAAAGATATATCACCATAGGACTTAGTGTTCGATGTTGGTACTGTGAGAAGGTTTTGTGAAGCAGATCTGAGAGAACGTCGAGGTTGGTATACGATTAAGAGTTCTGATATATATGCAGGAGCTTGATTGTGAAGAGCCTTCTATGTGAGTAGTAAAGTCTTAAAGTCAATCCTAGCTCGTACAGGTAGCCAATGAAGGCTCTGCAGAACAGGAGTTATGTGATCATTCTTCTTTACACCTAAGATTAGCCTTGCAGCAGCATTTTGAACTCGTTGAAGCTTGTCAATTTGCGTGTCTGGTAGTCCAAAGAGAAGGCTATTACAGGAGTCTAGCTTGGATGTGATGAATGCGTGCACAAGCCTTTCACAGTTTTCTTGGTTGAGATGTTTTCGTATTCTGCCAATGTTCCTAATAGAGAAGAAGGCTGACTTACAAATGTTATTTACGTGATTCGTCATCTGTAGATGACAATCCACCGCAACGCCAAGGTTGCGTGCAACTGGCTTCGGAAGGATGATTGATCCATCAACATTGATTCCAGGCATAGGATCACGATGAGAGAACCGTGATGAAACATGAATGACTTCGGTCTTGTCTGGATTACACGAAAGTCCGTTGGTAGTACACCAAATAAGCATGTCCTTGACACACAACTCTAGCTTCGTCAGCACGGAGGAACGATCTTGATGGGAACCGATGGATATGTAAAGCTGCGTGTCGTCTGCATACATCATGCAATCTAGGTGATGGGCTAAAATCACATCTTCCAGAGGAGCAAAGAATAACGAAAAAAGAAGAGAGCCTAAGACGGACCCTTGGGGGACACCATACTGTAGTTCCTTATCAGACGAAGCAACATCCCTAACTCGGACTGAGTGAGAACGATTCAGGAGATAGGAGTGAAACCATTTCAGGGCTGTGCCACATATTCCATACCGATGATGAAGTCTTTCCAGTAACAGCATATGGTCAATAGTGTCAAATGCAGATGACAGGTCCAACAGGACCAGTACTACTTCCTGATGGTTGTCAACTGCACGTAGCATGTCATTAAATACCCGCAAAAGCGCAGTCTCAGTACTGTAGAAGCATCTGTAAGCTGATTGTAGCTTGGCTAGTAGACGATTAGTGAGAAGATAGTTCAGCGTTTGAGTGGCAGCTACGCGCTCGAGAGTCTTTGAAAGGAAAGCGACATTCGTGATAGGGCGATAACTTGGAAATAGCTGATGATCAGAGGCATTCTTCTTGATAGATGGATATACAACACCCTTCTTAAGGGTGGATGGAAATACACCAGACGACAGTGATGCGTTAACAAGACTAGTAATCGGTCCAGCGAGTACGTCAACGGATTCTTTCAGGATAGACGTAGGTATAGGATCGAGTACGCATGATTTAGGCTTAGAATGCTTCACAACATCGGTGACGTAGTTTTCAGATACGGTAGCAAAGTCATTAAGTGTGTATTGGCACGAAGGTGAATCGATTTCCACAGACATCTGCATTGATGATAGGCTTGAACTCTGAAGGTTATCCCTGAGGGTCTGTATCTTCATAGAGAAGTAGTCGCTAAAGTCCTCAACCAAAGACTGCAGTGACTCGTGTGCAGGTAGTGGCGGTACTGGTTTGACTTTGAAAAGTCCATCAATTACACTGAATAGCTGCTTCTGATCGGAATCCGCTATCTTATCCTTGTAATATTCAGATTTGGCATAGTTAATTGCAGTCGTATATTGTCGACATTTGTCTACATATATCTGACGGTGTACCTCAAGGCGCGAAGATAACCATTTACGCTCACGCTGGCGTCTCTGCCTCTTTAACTCTCTCAAAGAATCATTGAACCAAGGCGCATATGGTCGCAATGTGATCGTACGGTTACGTTCAGGTGCATGTTTGTCAATGAGTTCTTTTAGGACGTAGTTGTATTGATCGGTCAACTTGTTGGCGTCTATTGAGACAACGTCAGGAATAGATGAATGCAGCGCCGAGTCGAGGATGTCATCTCGCCACATTTGCATGTCAATACGTCGTAAATCGCGGTGACAAATCATCTTCTTTGTCGAGCGAGGCTTGGGCAGATCAGCAGTACAGATGACTGCGTTGTGGTCAGAAGGTAGGTCGCACTGGATCTCCACAGGGCCACAAAACAATGGGTCTTCCTGTCGATGAATAACAAGATCAAGTGTGTGACCACGCCTATGGGTGGGTCCAGCAACTATTTGTTGAAGACCAGCTGAATCCAGGAGATCGACAAACCTCGTTGTTTCATTGTTGCTAGTGTCATCCATATGGAAATTAAAGTCACCCGTTATTATTAGATGTCCGTTGGTTGCAGCAATGACCTCAAGTAGTCTAGAGAATTCTTGAAAAAACTGTTGAGCTGAGAGTTTATTTTTTTTGGATGGTGGAGGTCTATAAACCGTAATGAGGCGAATCGATGAGTTACATGCAGTTATCGAGAGATCAATGTACTCCATAGATGTAAACGAGACAGCATCATGTTGTTTCACATTAAAACCCTTCCTGAGTAGAACTCCAACACCTCCGCCTTTTCTTCCAAGAATTGTGTTACTTTTGGAAATCCAAAATGACCTTGACAATATCAGCGCTAAGGCATCTTCTAACTACATGAAACTTAACCCTAAGAAGTGTTAAGAAATTTGTGTCTTTTTTCATAATAAAAGTAAATTCCCAAAAAGTTCCTCGGCCTTATACTGCAGTGAAATGGTCTGGACAAAACGATGTGATCATAAAGAAGGATTCTAAACGTCTCTATATCTTGCGTGTTCTACGTCGAAGTGGTACACCTCCTCCAGATATGTGCCCTATTAATACGGTCTATTCTCGAATACTGCCGTTTGGCATTCCAGTGTTCCGGCCTACTGTACCTAATAGACCCTTTCAGCTTGCCTGTTTGTTGTCCCATTTCAGACCACGTGACTTTTCCCTAGAGTAGTGCGTTTTTATTTTTCTGTCCCAAGAGGAAATGTACGAATTTCTATAATTGGAAATCAAAGCACTGAATCCTCTGGAGAACTATCACGTGGTCTGAAATGGGGCAATATTCTATTAAAATTGATTACCATTGAATTCATGAATATTTGCAGGTGAACTAGATAACGGAGAGAGCCTCAAGTCCTTAATCCTTAGTTTGGAAGGCTTCTTTCGAGGTGACATTCCAGCAGCGCTCTTGGTCATTATTGGAGGAACTGGATTTGCCTTCCATTACAATCTGCTGTCTAACATTATTGGTGGAGTCTCCCCGACACTTGCTGTTGGTGATCCTATTTCAGGGAAGTCAACAGCAATGGAGTCTGCATTGTCACTCTTTAATGAAAGAGATTGTATCGGGTAAATAATGAAACAATGACATATTTTAAAGTCTGTAACAGTCTGTAAATACTTGCAGATAAGCTACATGTACACGTTTTTATCCAAAATATTGATTCCAAATAGGGGGTGTGGTTTCTCTTCAACAACACCTAAAACGGCCCCAAGCATTAACATAAATGAACAATAATTTATTTTAATGAAAATACAAGGGATACTACTACCGGTGTAATATTATATGTTGTAGTACAAATTTCATCTGTTTGTTTTTTTGGAACTAGATAACATTTTTAACTACATGTAGGAATTTTATTGGATTCACTTTTTCATTTTTTTACCAAGAGTAATATTGTAGTCACTGTGCCCACCCGCCCCCAAGTCAGAAACAATCATCCATCAGTGCTTGCCAGAAGATATATTTTGACTGTCTTGTATTTCATATTCAATGGGGTGTATATATACTACCCATAACCAAAATCTAAGTACTGAATGTAAGCTACATGTAGTACTGGTCATTTCTTTTCCAACTTTGCTTGCTTCTAAAAGAGGTATACTACTACCGAGAGTTTTTTGGTATTGAATATTTTGTTCCTCCACGAGAGAGAACATTCGTGATGCTAACTGCAAGAGGATCCACTGTTCTTCACTGTTTTCTTTCTCACTGTAAGAAACCTGAATATTTGAATTATAAATCATTTTCAGCAGTGTTGTAAGAAACAATACATGTATATATAAGTAAAAGAACAATAGAGTGTATTGTTGGTATGTGTATATATGCCAATGAAAAGTGCAAGAAAAAAGTTAAATAAGTGGTCATTGGTAGCAAAATCACTCATGGCATACTGGTAAGGGTTATTGACCGGTTAGGGTTTGTTTCGATTCTTTCCATGTGCTAAATATTTTAAAAATATAGTTTAGGGTAGCATACTTGTGCATATGTTTCTCAATTTTCGGGCTAAATATTTCTCTACTGTGTCACTTTAATTTCTATTATAAGGGGGGTCGTTACAAAGTCGGGGTCATTACATCGAGAAAATACTGTTTAGTATTTTATTGTAAACAGTAAATTTGTATAATTGATTTTTTTCACCTCTCTTTGATGAGTAACCACAGGCAGCCCAATCTATGGGTTTGCGAAAATATGACTGAGAGGATGTGTGGGGTTTCATAAATCCTTTCAAAATGTGTATAATGTATAAATAAACATATTTTCGCTTCCATGCTGTTTCATTTGTGGTTTTTCTTCTCTAAAAAATATGTTAGCGTGTTCTTAGGAGTTTTTCATCCACCTCGGCTCACCACCTAAGAATGAGTGAAGGCTGGAATTTTCTGAAGACTTCTGCCACAATCACCTACAATCTTCACATCTAAAATCTCACCGTTTTCGTCATCAAAATGTCACGAAACTCCTGTCGTCACTAGAATGATAAATGAACTATGTCCTCAATAATAAATCTGGAATAATTCCTTTGTACTTTAAAGCAACAATAATTTTATGTTTTTATCTATGATTTCTAGCTGAAAACAAATTTCAATTTCAAATTTCAATAGTTCAGTTGTTGATTCTTGTAGTTGAGTTAGAGTGAGGTTCTTCTATTCTAACCTGAGATGGAGCGATTTTGGAATTAAACCATTAACACCAAAGGGGTAACAAGGTTTGTTTGAATCTAGAATTACAGCCAGTACTAAATATACTTTTCTGTTAAATGGGGTGTAAAACTAATATTCCAGGGCATTCCAGGCTTGGCAATCTATCTACTCGAGTGAAGCCTCAATTTTAGAATACCCGTCCGCTAAAATTTGGGAGCCATAGCTAAATCATTTATACTGAAAAGTAAAATAACTAATATAGCTAGATAAAAGTCCTTATTAGTAAATCAAGTTAACGTTATGAATGATTTTATTCAATTACAAATAGTACTTTATAATATCTGTTTCAATTATAATCAGTAACATTATGCTTCTCGTGTATCAGGACTTTAATAAAAAGGTAAAGCTACCTTATGTAACGTCGGTAACTCGTCTTGTACGTGAGACTGATAAACTTGAGGCAGATAGGAGACCTACGATTTAACGTCCTTTTCCGAGAATACGTGAAGGTCTAACCATTTGCAGTTCGTGAACGAGATTGATTTACAAAGGCAGCACCTTCTACTAAGTTATTTTAAGACCCTGTGTGTTGGTCTGGCCAGGGTTTTAACCCGCAACTTCCTACACAACAGACCGGTGCTTAACCACTGAGCTAACCGGGAGGCAGTTAAATGCGTGTTTCTCTGATTTATTACACTAATCTCATGATTACCCTACATGTGCACATGTAGGAAGCAGTATAACAGTTGACAAAGTTATAAAACCAACAAAAGTTCTAATAAAAAAAGTATTGAAAACCAACAGAAAAGTAACACAGGAAATGTTAAATCTTTGCTGGCATGTATTAATTTATTAAAGTGTTTATTACAAAATGTAATGAATTGAAAATTTGATGATTAAGTTCACATTTGTAGATTACAGCTACAGTGTAATTTTGTTTAGAAAATACTAAGGTTATTATTATCTTCATGATATTGTAGGAATTGTTGTTTTTTAATGGTGATCAATATACTTATATATTGTCATGCTCTACAGGCACAAAAAGGTGACAATGAGCAAAGAACTCTAGCGCGAGTAGCCTTCTTATTGAATGCAAGAAATTCTAAATGCCATAAAATACGAGCGTTCATTTTCTAACCGACTTAGCATATGGTCACACCCACGAAGGAATCCAGACTTAGAGACTACTAATAAGGTATTCTCGTTCAAAAATCCTTGAAAGTAACCCTTGAAGAAATATTTCTGAAGTCTTTATGAACCATGTATCTTCATAATTATAGTTCTAATATGGGACTTTTTGCTTTAAAAGCAAGTAATGGTCATTTATCTCACAGGTAAACCAAACTGTAATCTGTAAATGGAAATATTTATTATACAGTATTTGTATTACCAGATTGTTATAGTCTTCCGTTGTGGTTAAAAATAAAATATATATTTTTTCTTTTTTTTTAAACAGTTCAACATTTTCAAACTAGTTTATTTTTCTAAAATCATTTCTTTTTAACTCGTGATGCACGCATGTGCAGTAACGAGTTATTGGGGGTAGATGGTTTTCATTTCCGAGCGTGGCGCAACTTATGAATCGAGCGCAGCGTTGACTTTCCGAATGCCGTTTCATTTTCCGAAGATATATTGACGTTTGTGATAGCTTGCTGTGAATGGGATATGCGATTTTCTTAACTGATATTAATAATACTCACTTAATATTACTGGCAGGTGGCTCAAATCTGGACAAACATGGTAGTGGATCCCTACCAATCACTTAGTGGTGATGACGTAACGATGACGTTGTCGGTCACGTGATTTTTAGTATATGCCAAAATAGCTCACTGATACTAGCTGGGGAGGAAATGTACAGTTTTTGTCTTAAAATGTGGGTCAGAAACATTATCTCATTAGCTAGCCCTCTATATAAAACAAACTGAAAGATAAGGTTGGAAGCAAGACCTACCTAAAGTTAAACTCAACTTTACAAGGTACATTGTACATGTCAGTAATACTTGTCTAACAATGGGTCGATGAAATACAGTTATTTTTATGTAGCTTAATTGGGAGCATTTTCTGCACTGGGGTAGTTAGTTTGTTTAACCTGATGCATTGAGTTACCTTGTGTCTCCCAGTAATATAGTAATTACCCTTCAAAACATTTCTCTGTCCACAACTAGGATATTTACAAGAAACGATAACTCAAAGGCTAGAAGGAAGAATGGTATTTGAACAATTCCTGGCAGAAGGCTCCAAAAGTGTCGGGGTTATTATCAAACTACATGAGGCCTTTCTTGGGATGACGAAATATCTTTTGTTCAAGGAAGTTGAGGGGATTGTACAGTCACTGGATCTTGATGTTAGATCACAGTCTAACTTTGCAGTTGCATTGTTTGCTACAGGAAACGTAAGTAAATTTAATCTCCCAGTAATATAGTAATTAGCCTTCAAAACATTTCTCTGTCCACAACTAGGATATTTACAAGAAACGATAAGTCAAAGGCTGGAAGGAAGAATGGTATTTGAACAATTCCTGGCAGAAGGCCCCAAAAGTGTCGGGGTTATTATCAAACTACATGAGGCCTTTCTTGGGATGACGAAATATCTTTTGTTCAAGGAAGTTGAGGGGATTGTACAGTCACTGGATCTTGATGTTAGATCACAGTCTAACTTTGCAGTGGCATTGTTTGCTACAGGAAAGGTAAGTAAATTTAATCTCCCAGTAATATAGTAATTACCCTTCAAAACATTTCTCTGTCCACAACTAGGATATTTACAAGAAACGATAAGTCAAAGGCTAGAAGGAAGAATGGTATTTGAATAATTCCTGGCAGAAGGCCCCAAAAGTGTCGGGGTTATTATCAAACTACATGAGGCCTTTCTTGGGATGACGAAATATCTTTTGTTCAAGGAAGTTGAGGGGATTGTACAGTCACTGGATCTTGATGTTAGATCACAGTCTAACTTTGCAGTGGTATTGTTTGCTACAGGAAAGGTAAGTAAATTTAATCTCCCAGTAATATAGTAATCACCCTTCAAAATATTTCTCTGTCCACAACTAGGATTTTTACAAGAAACGTTAAGTCAAAGGCTGGAAGGAAGAATGGTATTTGAACAATTCCTGGCAGAAGGCTCCAAAAGTGTCGGGGTTATTATCAAACTACATGAGGCCTTTCTTGGGATGACGAAATATCCTTTGTTCAAGGAAGTTGAGGGGATTGTACAGTCACTGGATCTTGATGTTAGATCACAGTCTAACTTTGCAGTGGTATTGTTTGCTACAGGAAAGGTAAGTAAATTTAATCTCCCAGTAATATAGTAATTACCCTTCAAAACATTTCTCTGTCCACAACTAGGATATTTACAAGAAACGATAAGTCAAAGGCTGGAAGGAAGAATGGTATTTGAACAATTCCTGGCAGAAGGCCCCAAAAGTGTCGGGGTTATTATCAAACTACATGAGGCCTTTCTTGGGATGACGAAATATCTTTTGTTCAAGGAAGTTGAGGGGATTGTAAAGTCACTGGATCTTGATGTTAGATCACAGTCTAACTTTGCAGTGGTATTGTTTGCTACAGGAAAGGTAAGTAAATTTAATCTCCCAGTAATATAGTAATCACCCTTCAAAATATTTCTCTGTCCACAACTAGGATTTTTACAAGAAACGTTAAGTCAAAGGCTGGAAGGAAGAATGGTATTTGAACAATTCCTAGCAGAAGGCCCCAAAAGTGTCGGGGTTATTATCAAACTACATGAGGCCTTTCTTGGGATGACGAAATATCTTTTGTTCAAGGAAGTTGATGGGATTGTACAGTCACTGGATCTTGATGTTAGATCACAGTCTAACTTTGCAGTGGTATTGTTTGCTACAGGAAAGGTAAGTAAATTTAATCTCCCAGTAATATAGTAATTACCCTTCAAAACATTTCTCTGTCCACAACTAGGATATTTACAAGAAACGATAAGTCAAAGGCTGGAAGGAAGAATGGTATTTGAACAATTCCTGGCAGAAGGCTCCAAAAGTGTCGGGGTTATTATCAAACTACATGAGGCCTTTCTTGGGATGACGAAATATCTTTTGTTCAAGGAAGTTGAGGGGATTGTACAGCCACTGGATCTTGATGTTAGATCACAGTCTAACTTTGCAGTGGTATTGTTTGCTACAGGAAAGGTAAGTAAATTTAATCTCCCAGTAATATAGTAATTACCCTTCAAAACATTTCTCTGTCCACAACTAGGATATTTACAAGAAACGATAAGTCCAAGGCTGGAAGGAAGAATGGTATTTGAACAATTCCTGGCAGAAGGCTCCAAAAGTGTCGGGGTTATTATCAAACTACATGAGGCCTTTCTTGGGATGACGAAATATCTTTTGTTCAAGGAAGTTGAGGGGATTGTACAGTCACTGGATCTTGATGTTAGATCACAGTCTAACTTTGCAGTGGTATTGTTTGCTACAGGAAAGGTAAGTAAATTTAATCTCCCAGTAATATAGTAATTACCCTTCAAAACATTTCTCTGTCCACAACTAGGATATTTACAAGAAACGATAAGTCCAAGGCTGGAAGGAAGAATGGTATTTGAACAATTCCTGGCAGAAGGCCCCAAAAGTGTCGGGGTTATTATCAAACTACATGAGGCCTTTCTTGGGATGACGAAATATCTTTTGTTCAAGGAAGTTGAGGGGATTGTACAGTCACTGGATCTTGATGTTAGATCACAGTCTAACTTTGCAGTGGTATTGTTTGCTACAGGAAAGGTAAGTAAATTTAATCTCCCAGTAATATAGTAATTACCCTTCAAAACATTTCTCTGTCCACAACTAGGATATTTACAAGAAACGATAAGTCCAAGGCTGGAAGGAAGAATGGTATTTGAACAATTCCTGGCAGAAGGCCCCAAAAGTGTCGGGGTTATTATCAAACTACATGAGGCCTTTCTTGGGATGACGAAATATCTTTTGTTCAAGGAAGTTGAGGGGATTGTACAGTCACTGGATCTTGATGTTAGATCACAGTCTAACTTTGCAGTGGTATTGTTTGCTACAGGAAAGGTAAGTAAATTTAATCTCCCAGTAATATAGTAATTACCCTTCAAAACATTTCTCTGTCCACAACTAGGATATTTACAAGAAACGATAAGTCCAAGGCTGGAAGGAAGAATGGTATTTGAACAATTCCTGGCAGAAGGCCCCAAAAGTGTCGGGGTTATTATCAAACTACATGAGGCCTTTCTTGGGATGACGAAATATCTTTTGTTCAAGGAAGTTGAGGGGATTGTACAGTCACTGGATCTTGATGTTAGATCACAGTCTAACTTTGCAGTGGTATTGTTTGCTACAGGAAAGGTAAGTAAATTTAATCTCCCAGTAATATAGTAATTACCCTTCAAAACATTTCTCTGTCCACAACTAGGATATTTACAAGAAACGATAAGTCAAAGGCTGGAAGGAAGAATGGTATTTGAACAATTCCTGGCAGAAGGCCCCAAAAGTGTCGGGGTTATTATCAAACTACATGAGGCCTTTCTTGGGATGACGAAATATCTTTTGTTCAAGGAAGTTGAGGGGATTGTACAGTCACTGGATCTTGATGTTAGATCACAGTCTAACTTTGCAGTGGTATTGTTTGCTACAGGAAAGGTAAGTAAATTTAATCTCCCAGTAATATAGTAATTACCCTTCAAAACATTTCTCTGTCCACAACTAGGATTTTTACAAGAAACGGTAAGTCAAAGGCTGGAAGGAAGAATGGTATTTGAACAATTCCTGGCAGAAGGCCCCAAAAGTGTCGGGGTTATTATCAAACTACATGAGGCCTTTCTTGGGATGACGAAATATCTTTTGTTCAAGGAAGTTGAGGGGATTGTACAGTCACTGGATCTTGATGTTAGATCACAGTCTAACTTTGCAGTGGCATTGTTTGCTACAGGAAAGGTAAGTAAATTTAATCTCCCAGTAATATAGTAATTACCCTTCAAAACATTTCTCTGTCCACAACTAGGATATTTACAAGAAACGATAACTCAAAGGCTAGAAGGAAGAATGGTATTTGAACAATTCCTGGCAGAAGGCTCCAAAAGTGTCGGGGTTATTATCAAACTACATGAGGCCTTTCTTGGGATGACGAAATATCTTTTGTTCAAGGAAGTTGAGGGGATTGTACAGTCACTGGATCTTGATGTTAGATCACAGTCTAACTTTGCAGTGGCATTGTTTGCTACAGGAAAGGTAAGTAAATTTAATCTCCCAGTAATATAGTAATTACCCTTCAAAACATTTCTCTGTCCACAACTAGGATATTTACAAGAAACGGTAAGCCAAAGGCTGGAAGGAAGAATGGTATTTCAACAATTCCTGGCAGAAGGCCCCAAAAGTGTCGGGGTTATTATCAAACTACATGAGGCCTTTCTTGGGATGACATCTTTTGTTCAAGGAAGTTGAGGGGATTGTACAGTCACTGGATTTTGATGTTAGATCACAGTCTAACTTTGCAGTGGTATTGTTTGCTACAGGAAAGGTAAGTAAATTTAATCTCCCAGTAATATAGTAATTACCCTTCAAAACATTTCTCTGTCCACAACTAGGATATTTACAAGAAACGATCAGTCAAAGGCTGGAAGGAAGAATGATATTTGAACAATTCCTGGCAAAAGGCCCCAAAAGTTTCGGGGTTATTATCAAACTGCATGAGGCCTTTCTTGGAATGACGAAATATATTTTGTTCAAGGAAGTTGAGGGGATTGTACAGTCACTGGATCTTGATGTTAGATCACAGTCTAACTTTGCAGTGGTATTGTTTGCTACAGGAAAGGTAAGTAAATTTAATCTCCCAGTAATATAGTAATTACCCTTCAAAACATTTCTCTGTCCACAACTAGGATATTTACAAGAAACGGTAAGTCAAAGGCTGGAAGGAAGAATGGTATTTGAACAATTCCTGGCAGAAGGCCCCAAAAGCGTCGGGGTTATTATCAAACTACATGAGGCCTTTCTTGGGATGACGAAATATATTTTGTTCAAGGAAGTTGAGGGGATTGTACAGTCACTGGATTTTGATGTTAGATCACAGTCTAACTTTGCAGTGGTATTGTTTGCTACAGGAAAGGTAAGTAAATTTAATCTCCCAGTAATATAGTAATTACCCTTCAAAACATTTCTCTGTCCACAACTAGGATATTTACAAGAAACGATCAGTCAAAGGCTGGAAGGAAGAATGATATTTGAACAATTCCTGGCAAAAGGCCCCAAAAGTTTCGGGGTTATTATCAAACTGCATGAGGCCTTTCTTGGGATGACGAAATATATTTTGTTCAAGGAAGTTGTGGGGATTGTACAGTCACTGGATCTTGATGTTAGATCACAGTCTAACTTTACAGTGGTATTGTTTGCTACAGGAAAGGTAAGTAAATTTAATCTCCCAGTTTTCTCGTGATCAGTTAGTAATGAGGTTCAAAATAAAATTTTCCTTCCTTCTTTTTTTAAGGAAGATGATGACATGGACAAAGCAATTCTGGAAGCCATTTCTCCAGTATTAATACTTAGTGGACCAGATTTGTTTGATCTGGAAATTTTGTATGTAGTTGCAGAGAAGAAAATTGAATGCGACGCATCAAGAGATGGCAAACTTTTAGATTCATTAATTTTATTACTTTCAACATATTTTGTATATAATTTTGATTACACTTTGCAGCGGAATCTGTTGGTTTTCCTTCAGACCACAATGTTGTCTCTGAGCCCTGGAAAGATACCCGTAAGTGTCACACAATTATTAAGTGCCCTGCAGACAGTAAATTAGAAATTGTAATATATTCATTAGGCAATTACCAAGTTTTTGCACGTGTTTGCAGTGACGAATAATTTTATTATTGTTTGAGCTCAAATTTTCATGCAAGTTAGCCCAATCACTCTGTTTGGTAATGATGCAAGGTGATTACGTAAAAACATAAGGCAATATAAAAACATCACTGAAAAACATCACTGACAAACTGATATGCAAACTTTGTACTGTCTTGCATCCAAATTCACAAATCCATTCAGCCAGTCTTTACTCAGAATGCAGGTTTTCAATGCCAAACTTGGATTGACTTCTGTTGACTTGCATGTTCATTTTCCCAGGACTGTAGAGTTTGTCAATCTTTTTAAGTTATATTTGAACCTTATCAAAGTGATTTTACCCAAAACAATTCTAAATTAGAAAATAGCTTAATTCACAAGCACGAAATAATTCAGCAAATGTTGGTGATGACATCTCGTCATTAGCATATTGAAAATATAAACCTTTATCTCAGACAAATCAAGACAATTCTACCATTGGATATATCAAATATAACTTATTTGGGCTTATATGCACTTTAACAGTTCAACAAGTATTAACATCATTTTTAAATTCAGAAAATGTTACTATTCAGCAATTATTTGCTGTTGTTTTCTTATCAAAATGAGACAGTTTAACAAAAGTTATACATATTTTATATTAGTAAAGTATCATGTTACAACAACAATTTATATTACTGCATGAGGAAATCATCAAATGTTACAGTTAACAATTTATCATTCGCTTGTATATATATTTTATGGAATTATCAAAATGTTACAGTTCAACAATTAACTTCTTTTTATATATATATTTACTAGAAGGTTAACACTTTTTAGAGCGAAGACAACGACACTCCTGTTGTAAAACCTGTTTTTGAATTATTAAATGGACAGCTCTTTAAACGTAATGTTGTATTCCTAAATTAAAATATAGTATGTTAAGCTAGTGATTGCATGGGGAGAAGAGTTGGGCAAGCTTAGATCTAAAAAAGTAATGGAGCCTAGAAACTACTACAAATTTCAATTGTCTTTTTATAGGGGCATTGTAGAAAAACGATTCCTATTCGACCCTTCAAGAACCATTAGAAATTACTCTACAAGAGTCAAAACTACTCTTTTGAAGAGTCCATTATTGATTAGACCCTTTCAAGATCCATTAGAAATGACTATCAAAAGAGTAGAAACTACCCCTTCAAAGAGTAGATTAGTGATTCGACCCTTTAAAGATTTATTAGAAATGACTACAAGAGAGTCAAACGACTCCTTTGAAGAGTAGATTATTGGTTCGACCCTTTCAAGAGCCATTAAAAATGACTATCAAAAGAGTAGAAACTACCCCTTCAAAGAGTAGATTAGTGATTCGACCCTTTAAAGAGCCATTAGAAATTACTACAAGAGAGTCGAAACGACTCCTTTGAAGAGTAGATTATGATTAGACCCTTTCAAGAGCCATTAAAAATGACTATCAACAGGGTAGAAACTACCCCTTCAAAGAGTAGATTAGTGATTCGACCCTTTAAAGAGCCATTAGAAATGACACTACAAGAGAGTCAAAACTACTCCTTTGAAGAGTAGATTATTATTCGACCCTTTTAAGAACCGTTTATCAGTGACTCTAGAAGGAGTCAAAATAACTCTTTGCAAAGAGTGGTAACTACCATTCCAGGGAGTAGCTGTAAAAGGGGTCAAAACAACCCTTTTCGAGGAGTCGTCCTGGAGTCAAAAAAACTACTCCTTTGAAGGGGTCAAAACAACTCTATTTTTTTTAGTGTGGGTAGGGGAATGCCGAATGTGTTTTGAAAGTACACCCCCAGGGGGTGTATCCCCCCCCCCCCCCCTCCCGTGGTGGAAACCATTGACTGGTGCATTGTTGTTAGCTGACTTTTAGTTAGTGCTTGCTCTCCTATTTTCCAACAATTGCTTTTGCATGAGCAAGGAACAATTTTATGTTGTAACCAGCTACAGGTTGAGTTGAACAGAAGTTACGTGACTCAACTGGTAACGTAAGCTTATTGTAACGCTAAATACAATTATCAAAAATCTACATTTACAATTCCTTCTAGAAATCCCATACAAACGCTAGTAAATATTATACATATCCTAAGCTTGTGCTACCTGTGGTAGCAAAACGGTTGTAATGTTTTCATACATTTTCTGTTAAAATTTCACTTTGGCGACTTTGGGTCACTCTCGGTCAGCCTTAAAATTACAGTAAACTATATGGAAGTTTGAGAATGAAATTGCAGGGTTTTCTGGAAGTTCATATTATCCAAACTTCCTCAGCTAAATCATTTGTATCTTGAGTTTTGGGGGTACAAATCTCCAGGAAATTACTTTCGGAGAAACATATTCGACATTGTATTCCACCTAATTGTATTCCACCTAATTGTATTCGACCTAATTGTATTCGACCTAGTATCAAGTATCAAGCATGGCAGCACGATTAAACAAACGCCCTTCAGTGGAAGTAAATAACTCCAATACGAGTACGCCAGTCAAGCCAAGTAAGAAACAATAAAGAAACAATAAAAAAATTGGTCAAAATGGTAGCGCAGATGAATAAGAAACTTGACAAACTTGATCTGATAGAAAGCTACCTGAAATGTGTAGATCAAGACATTTGTGACCTCAAGCAGTTGTACACTTTTGTACACGAAACCACGAAGGGATTGTACAGTCACTGGATCTTGATGTTAGATCACAGTCTAACTTTGCAGTGGTATTGTTTGCTACAGGAAAGGTAAGTAAATTTAATCTCCCAGTAATATAGTAATTACCCTTCAAAACATTTCTCTGTCCACAACTAGGATATTTACAAGAAACGATAAGTCAAAGGCTGGAAGGAAGAATGGTATTTGAACAATTCCTGGCAGAAGGCCCCAAAAGTGTCGGGGTTATTATCAAACTACATGAGGCCTTTCTTGGGATGACGAAATATCTTTTGTTCAAGGAAGTTGAGGGGATTGTAAAGTCACTGGATCTTGATGTTAGATCACAGTCTAACTTTGCAGTGGTATTGTTTGCTACTGGAAAGGTAAGTAAATTTAATCTCCCAGTAATATAGTAATTACCCTTCAAAACATTTCTCTGTCCACAACTAGGATATTTACAAGAAACGGTAAGTCAAAGGCTGGAAGGAAGAATGGTATTTGAACAATTCCTGGCAGAAGGCCCCAAAAGTGTCGGGGTTATTATCAAACTACATGAGGCCTTTCTTGGGATGACGAAATATCTTTTGTTCAAGGAAGTTGAGGGGATTGTACAGTCACTGGATCTTGATGTTAGATCACAGTCTAACTTTGCAGTGGCATTGTTTGCTACAGGAAAGGTAAGTAAATTTAATCTCCCAGTAATATAGTAATTACCCTTCAAAACATTTCTCTGTCCACAACTAGGATATTTACAAGAAACGGTAAGCCAAAGGCTGGAAGGAAGAATGGTATTTCAACAATTCCTGGCAGAAGGCCCCAAAAGTGTCGGGGTTATTATCAAACTACATGAGGCCTTTCTTGGGATGACATCTTTTGTTCAAGGAAGTTGAGGAGATTGTACAGTCACTGGATTTTGATGTTAGATCACAGTCTAACTTTGCAGTGGTATTGTTTGCTACAGGAAAGGTAAGTAAATTTAATCTCCCAGTAATATAGTAATTACCCTTCAAAACATTTCTCTGTCCAAAACTAGGATATTTACAAGAAACGGTAAGTCAAAGGCTGGAAGGAAGAATGGTATTTCAACAATTCCTGGCAGAAGGCCCCAAAAGTGTCGGGGTTATTATCAAACTACATGAGGCCTTTCTTGGGATGACATCTTTTGTTCAAGGAAGTTGAGGAGATTGTACAGTCACTGGATTTTGATGTTAGATCACAGTCTAACTTTGCAGTGGTATTGTTTGCTACAGGAAAGGTAAGTAAATTTAATCTCCCAGTAATATAGTAATTACCCTTCAAAACATTTCTCTGTCCACAACTAGGATATTTACAAGAAACGATCAGTCAAAGGCTGGAAGGAAGAATGATATTTGAACAATTCCTGGCAAAAGGCCCCAAAAGTTTCGGGGTTATTATCAAACTGCATGAGGCCTTTCTTGGGATGACGAAATATATTTTGTTCAAGGAAGTTGTGGGGATTGTACAGTCACTGGATCTTGATGTTAGATCACAGTCTAACTTTACAGTGGTATTGTTTGCTACAGGAAAGGTAAGTAAATTTAATCTCCCAGTTTTCTCGTGATCAGTTAGTAATGAGGTTCAAAATAAAATTTTCCTTCCTTCTTTTTTTAAGGAAGATGATGACATGGACAAAGCAATTCTGGAAGCCATTTCTCCAGTATTAATACTTAGTGGACCAGATTTGTTTGATCTGGAAATTTTGTATGTAGTTGCAGAGAAGAAAATTGAATGCGACGCATCAAGAGATGGCAAACTTTTAGATTCATTAATTTTATTACTTTCAACATATTTTGTATATAATTTTGATTACACTTTGCAGCGGAATCTGTTGGTTTTCCTTCAGACCACAATGTTGTCTCTGAGCCCTGGAAAGATACCCGTAAGTGTCACACAATTATTAAGTGCCCTGCAGACAGTAAATTAGAAATTGTAATATATTCATTAGGCAATTACCAAGTTTTTGCACGTGTTTGCAGTGACGAATAATTTTATTATTGTTTGAGCTCAAATTTTCATGCAAGTTAGCCCAATCACTCTGTTTGGTAATGATGCAAGGTGATTACGTAAAAACATAAGGCAATATAAAAACATCACTGAAAAACATCACTGACAAACTGATATGCAAACTTTGTACTGTCTTGCATCCAAATTCACAAATCCATTCAGCCAGTCTTTACTCAGAATGCAGGTTTTCAATGCCAAACTTGGATTGACTTCTGTTGACTTGCATGTTCATTTTCCCAGGACTGTAGAGTTTGTCAATCTTTTTAAGTTATATTTGAACCTTATCAAAGTGATTTTACCCAAAACAATTCTAAATTAGAAAATAGCTTAATTCACAAGCACGAAATAATTCAGCAAATGTTGGTGATGACATCTCGTCATTAGCATATTGAAAATATAAACCTTTATCTCAGACAAATCAAGACAATTCTACCATTGGATATATCAAATATAACTTATTTGGGCTTATATGCACTTTAACAGTTCAACAAGTATTAACATCATTTTTAAATTCAGAAAATGTTACTATTCAGCAATTATTTGCTGTTGTTTTCTTATCAAAATGAGACAGTTTAACAAAAGTTATACATATTTTATATTAGTAAAGTATCATGTTACAACAACAATTTATATTACTGCATGAGGAAATCATCAAATGTTACAGTTAACAATTTATCATTCGCTTGTATATATATTTTATGGAATTATCAAAATGTTACAGTTCAACAATTAACTTCTTTTTATATATATATTTACTAGAAGGTTAACACTTTTTAGAGCGAAGACAACGACACTCCTGTTGTAAAACCTGTTTTTGAATTATTAAATGGACAGCTCTTTAAACGTAATGTTGTATTCCTAAATTAAAATATAGTATGTTAAGCTAGTGATTGCATGGGGAGAAGAGTTGGGCAAGCTTAGATCTAAAAAAGTAATGGAGCCTAGAAACTACTACAAATTTCAATTGTCTTTTTATAGGGGCATTGTAGAAAAACGATTCCTATTCGACCCTTCAAGAACCATTAGAAATTACTCTACAAGAGTCAAAACTACTCTTTTGAAGAGTCCATTATTGATTAGACCCTTTCAAGATCCATTAGAAATGACTATCAAAAGAGTAGAAACTACCCCTTCAAAGAGTAGATTAGTGATTCGACCCTTTAAAGATTTATTAGAAATGACTACAAGAGAGTCAAACGACTCCTTTGAAGAGTAGATTATTGGTTCGACCCTTTCAAGAGCCATTAAAAATGACTATCAAAAGAGTAGAAACTACCCCTTCAAAGAGTAGATTAGTGATTCGACCCTTTAAAGAGCCATTAGAAATTACTACAAGAGAGTCGAAACGACTCCTTTGAAGAGTAGATTATGATTAGACCCTTTCAAGAGCCATTAAAAATGACTATCAACAGGGTAGAAACTACCCCTTCAAAGAGTAGATTAGTGATTCGACCCTTTAAAGAGCCATTAGAAATGACACTACAAGAGAGTCAAAACTACTCCTTTGAAGAGTAGATTATTATTCGACCCTTTTAAGAACCGTTTATCAGTGACTCTAGAAGGAGTCAAAATAACTCTTTGCAAAGAGTGGTAACTACCATTCCAGGGAGTAGCTGTAAAAGGGGTCAAAACAACCCTTTTCGAGGAGTCGTCCTGGAGTCAAAAAAACTACTCCTTTGAAGGGGTCAAAACAACTCTTTTTTTTTTAGTGTGGGTAGGGGAATGCCGAATGTGTTTTGAAAGTACACCCCCAGGGGGTGTATCCCCCCCCCCCCCCTCCCGTGGTGGAAACCATTGACTGGTGCATTGTTGTTAGCTGACTTTTAGTTAGTGCTTGCTCTCCTATTTTCCAACAATTGCTTTTGCATGAGCAAGGAACAATTTTATGTTGTAACCAGCTACAGGTTGAGTTGAACAGAAGTTACGTGACTCAACTGGTAACGTAAGCTTATTGTAACGCTAAATACAATTATCAAAAATCTACATTTACAATTCCTTCTAGAAATCCCATACAAACGCTAGTAAATATTATACATATCCTAAGCTTGTGCTACCTGTGGTAGCAAAACGGTTGTAATGTTTTCATACATTTTCTGTTAAAATTTCACTTTGGCGACTTTGGGTCACTCTCGGTCAGCCTTAAAATTACAGTAAACTATATGGAAGTTTGAGAATGAAATTGCAGGGTTTTCTGGAAGTTCATATTATCCAAACTTCCTCAGCTAAATCATTTGTATCTTGAGTTTTGGGGGTACAAATCTCCAGGAAATTACTTTCGGAGAAACATATTCGACATTGTATTCCACCTAATTGTATTCCACCTAATTGTATTCGACCTAATTGTATTCGACCTAGTATCAAGTATCAAGCATGGCAGCACGATTAAACAAACGCCCTTCAGTGGAAGTAAATAACTCCAATACGAGTACGCCAGTCAAGCCAAGTAAGAAACAATAAAAAAATTGGTCAAAATGGTAGCGCAGATGAATAAGAAACTTGACAAACTTGATCTGATAGAAAGCTACCTGAAATGTGTAGATCAAGACATTTGTGACCTCAAGCAGTTGTACACTTTTGTACACGAAACCACGAAGGGATTGTACAGTCACTGGATCTTGATGTTAGATCACAGTCTAACTTTGCAGTGGTATTGTTTGCTACAGGAAAGGTAAGTAAATTTAATCTCCCAGTAATATAGTAATTACCCTTCAAAACATTTCTCTGTCCACAACTAGGATATTTACAAGAAACGATAAGTCAAAGGCTGGAAGGAAGAATGGTATTTGAACAATTCCTGGCAGAAGGCCCCAAAAGTGTCGGGGTTATTATCAAACTACATGAGGCCTTTCTTGGGATGACGAAATATCTTTTGTTCAAGGAAGTTGAGGGGATTGTACAGTCACTGGATCTTGATGTTAGATCACAGTCTAACTTTGCAGTGGTATTGTTTGCTACAGGAAAGGTAAGTAAATTTAATCTCCCAGTAATATAGTAATTACCCTTCAAAACATTTCTCTGTCCACAACTAGGATTTTTATAAGAAACGGTAAGTCAAAGGCTGGAAGGAAGAATGGTATTTGAACAATTCCTGGCAGAAGGCCCCAAAAGTGTCGGGGTTATTATCAAACTACATGAGGCCTTTCTTGGGATGACGAAATATCTTTTGTTCAAGGAAGTTGAGGGGATTGTACAGTCACTGGATCTTGATGTTAGATCACAGTCTAACTTTGCAGTGGTATTGTTTGCTACAGGAAAGGTAAGTAAATTTAATCTCCCAGTAATATAGTAATTACCCTTCAAAACATTTCTCTGTCCACAACTAGGATATTTACAAGAAACGATAAGTCAAAGGCTGGAAGGAAGAATGGTATTTGAACAATTCCTGGCAGAAGGCCCCAAAAGTGTCGGGGTTATTATCAAACTACATGAGGCCTTTCTTGGGATGACATCTTTTGTTCAAGGAAGTTGAGGGGATTGTACAGTCACTGGATTTTGATGTTAGATCACAGTCTAACTTTGCAGTGGTATTGTTTGCTACAGGAAAGGTAAGTAAATTTAATCTCCCAGTAATATAGTAATTACCCTTCAAAACATTTCTCTGTCCACAACTAGGATATTTACAAGAAACGATCAGTCAAAGGCTGGAAGGAAGAATGATATTTGAACAATTCCTGGCAAAAGGCCCCAAAAGTTTCGGGGTTATTATCAAACTGCATGAGGCCTTTCTTGGAATGACGAAATATATTTTGTTCAAGGAAGTTGAGGGGATTGTACAGTCACTGGATCTTGATGTTAGATCACAGTCTAACTTTGCAGTGGTATTGTTTGCTACAGGAAAGGTAAGTAAATTTAATCTCCCAGTAATATAGTAATCACCCTTCAAAATATTTCTCTGTCCACAACTAGGATTTTTACAAGAAACGTTAAGTCAAAGGCTGGAAGGAAGAATGGTATTTGAACAATTCCTGGCAGAAGGCTCCAAAAGTGTCGGGGTTATTATCAAACTACATGAGGCCTTTCTTGGGATGACGAAATATCCTTTGTTCAAGGAAGTTGAGGGGATTGTACAGTCACTGGATCTTGATGTTAGATCACAGTCTAACTTTGCAGTGGTATTGTTTGCTACAGGAAAGGTAAGTAAATTTAATCTCCCAGTAATATAGTAATTACCCTTCAAAACATTTCTCTGTCCACAACTAGGATATTTACAAGAAACGATAAGTCAAAGGCTGGAAGGAAGAATGGTATTTGAACAATTCCTGGCAGAAGGCCCCAAAAGTGTCGGGGTTATTATCAAACTACATGAGGCCTTTCTTGGGATGACGAAATATCTTTTGTTCAAGGAAGTTGAGGGGATTGTAAAGTCACTGGATCTTGATGTTAGATCACAGTCTAACTTTGCAGTGGTATTGTTTGCTACAGGAAAGGTAAGTAAATTTAATCTCCCAGTAATATAGTAATCACCCTTCAAAATATTTCTCTGTCCACAACTAGGATTTTTACAAGAAACGTTAAGTCAAAGGCTGGAAGGAAGAATGGTATTTGAACAATTCCTAGCAGAAGGCCCCAAAAGTGTCGGGGTTATTATCAAACTACATGAGGCCTTTCTTGGGATGACGAAATATCTTTTGTTCAAGGAAGTTGATGGGATTGTACAGTCACTGGATCTTGATGTTAGATCACAGTCTAACTTTGCAGTGGTATTGTTTGCTACAGGAAAGGTAAGTAAATTTAATCTCCCAGTAATATAGTAATTACCCTTCAAAACATTTCTCTGTCCACAACTAGGATATTTACAAGAAACGATAAGTCAAAGGCTGGAAGGAAGAATGGTATTTGAACAATTCCTGGCAGAAGGCTCCAAAAGTGTCGGGGTTATTATCAAACTACATGAGGCCTTTCTTGGGATGACGAAATATCTTTTGTTCAAGGAAGTTGAGGGGATTGTACAGTCACTGGATCTTGATGTTAGATCACAGTCTAACTTTGCAGTGGTATTGTTTGCTACAGGAAAGGTAAGTAAATTTAATCTCCCAGTAATATAGTAATTACCCTTCAAAACATTTCTCTGTCCACAACTAGGATATTTACAAGAAACGATAAGTCCAAGGCTGGAAGGAAGAATGGTATTTGAACAATTCCTGGCAGAAGGCCCCAAAAGTGTCGGGGTTATTATCAAACTACATGAGGCCTTTCTTGGGATGACGAAATATCTTTTGTTCAAGGAAGTTGAGGGGATTGTACAGTGACTGGATCTTGATGTTAGATCACAGTCTAACTTTGCAGTGGTATTGTTTGCTACAGGAAAGGTAAGTAAATTTAATCTCCCAGTAATATAGTAATTACCCTTCAAAACATTTCTCTGTCCACAACTAGGATATTTACAAGAAACGATAAGTCCAAGGCTGGAAGGAAGAATGGTATTTGAACAATTCCTGGCAGAAGGCCCCAAAAGTGTCGGGGTTATTATCAAACTACATGAGGCCTTTCTTGGGATGACGAAATATCTTTTGTTCAAGGAAGTTGAGGGGATTGTACAGTCACTGGATCTTGATGTTAGATCACAGTCTAACTTTGCAGTGGTATTGTTTGCTACAGGAAAGGTAAGTAAATTTAATCTCCCAGTAATATAGTAATTACCCTTCAAAACATTTCTCTGTCCACAACTAGGATATTTACAAGAAACGATAAGTCCAAGGCTGGAAGGAAGAATGGTATTTGAACAATTCCTGGCAGAAGGCCCCAAAAGTGTCGGGGTTATTATCAAACTACATGAGGCCTTTCTTGGGATGACGAAATATATTTTGTTCAAGGAAGTTGAGGGGATTGTACAGTCACTGGATCTTGATGTTAGATCACAGTCTAACTTTGCAGTGGTATTGTTTGCTACAGGAAAGGTAAGTAAATTTAATCTCCCAGTAATATAGTAATTACCCTTCAAAACATTTCTCTGTCCACAACTAGGATATTTACAAGAAACGATAAGTCAAAGGCTGGAAGGAAGAATGGTATTTGAACAATTCCTGGCAGAAGGCCCCAAAAGTGTCGGGGTTATTATCAAACTACATGAGGCCTTTCTTGGGATGACGAAATATCTTTTGTTCAAGGAAGTTGAGGGGATTGTACAGTCACTGGATCTTGATGTTAGATCACAGTCTAACTTTGCAGTGGTATTGTTTGCTACAGGAAAGGTAAGTAAATTTAATCTCCCAGTAATATAGTAATTACCCTTCAAAACATTTCTCTGTCCACAACTAGGATTTTTACAAGAAACGGTAAGTCAAAGGCTGGAAGGAAGAATGGTATTTGAACAATTCCTGGCAGAAGGCCCCAAAAGTGTCGGGGTTATTATCAAACTACATGAGGCCTTTCTTGGGATGACGAAATATCTTTTGTTCAAGGAAGTTGAGGGGATTGTACAGTCACTGGATCTTGATGTTAGATCACAGTCTAACTTTGCAGTGGCATTGTTTGCTACAGGAAAGGTAAGTAAATTTAATCTCCCAGTAATATAGTAATTACCCTTCAAAACATTTCTCTGTCCACAACTAGGATATTTACAAGAAACGATAACTCAAAGGCTAGAAGGAAGAATGGTATTTGAACAATTCCTGGCAGAAGGCTCCAAAAGTGTCGGGGTTATTATCAAACTACATGAGGCCTTTCTTGGGATGACGAAATATCTTTTGTTCAAGGAAGTTGAGGGGATTGTACAGTCACTGGATCTTGATGTTAGATCACAGTCTAACTTTGCAGTGGCATTGTTTGCTACAGGAAAGGTAAGTAAATTTAATCTCCCAGTAATATAGTAATTACCCTTCAAAACATTTCTCTGTCCACAACTAGGATATTTACAAGAAACGGTAAGCCAAAGGCTGGAAGGAAGAATGGTATTTCAACAATTCCTGGCAGAAGGCCCCAAAAGTGTCGGGGTTATTATCAAACTACATGAGGCCTTTCTTGGGATGACATCTTTTGTTCAAGGAAGTTGAGGGGATTGTACAGTCACTGGATTTTGATGTTAGATCACAGTCTAACTTTGCAGTGGTATTGTTTGCTACAGGAAAGGTAAGTAAATTTAATCTCCCAGTAATATAGTAATTACCCTTCAAAACATTTCTCTGTCCACAACTAGGATATTTACAAGAAACGATCAGTCAAAGGCTGGAAGGAAGAATGATATTTGAACAATTCCTGGCAAAAGGCCCCAAAAGTTTCGGGGTTATTATCAAACTGCATGAGGCCTTTCTTGGAATGACGAAATATATTTTGTTCAAGGAAGTTGAGGGGATTGTACAGTCACTGGATCTTGATGTTAGATCACAGTCTAACTTTGCAGTGGTATTGTTTGCTACAGGAAAGGTAAGTAAATTTAATCTCCCAGTAATATAGTAATTACCCTTCAAAACATTTCTCTGTCCACAACTAGGATATTTACAAGAAACGGTAAGTCAAAGGCTGGAAGGAAGAATGGTATTTGAACAATTCCTGGCAGAAGGCCCCAAAAGCGTCGGGGTTATTATCAAACTACATGAGGCCTTTCTTGGGATGACGAAATATATTTTGTTCAAGGAAGTTGAGGGGATTGTACAGTCACTGGATTTTGATGTTAGATCACAGTCTAACTTTGCAGTGGTATTGTTTGCTACAGGAAAGGTAAGTAAATTTAATCTCCCAGTAATATAGTAATTACCCTTCAAAACATTTCTCTGTCCACAACTAGGATATTTACAAGAAACGATCAGTCAAAGGCTGGAAGGAAGAATGATATTTGAACAATTCCTGGCAAAAGGCCCCAAAAGTTTCGGGGTTATTATCAAACTGCATGAGGCCTTTCTTGGGATGACGAAATATATTTTGTTCAAGGAAGTTGTGGGGATTGTACAGTCACTGGATCTTGATGTTAGATCACAGTCTAACTTTACAGTGGTATTGTTTGCTACAGGAAAGGTAAGTAAATTTAATCTCCCAGTTTTCTCGTGATCAGTTAGTAATGAGGTTCAAAATAAAATTTTCCTTCCTTCTTTTTTTAAGGAAGATGATGACATGGACAAAGCAATTCTGGAAGCCATTTCTCCAGTATTAATACTTAGTGGACCAGATTTGTTTGATCTGGAAATTTTGTATGTAGTTGCAGAGAAGAAAATTGAATGCGACGCATCAAGAGATGGCAAACTTTTAGATTCATTAATTTTATTACTTTCAACATATTTTGTATATAATTTTGATTACACTTTGCAGCGGAATCTGTTGGTTTTCCTTCAGACCACAATGTTGTCTCTGAGCCCTGGAAAGATACCCGTAAGTGTCACACAATTATTAAGTGCCCTGCAGACAGTAAATTAGAAATTGTAATATATTCATTAGGCAATTACCAAGTTTTTGCACGTGTTTGCAGTGACGAATAATTTTATTATTGTTTGAGCTCAAATTTTCATGCAAGTTAGCCCAATCACTCTGTTTGGTAATGATGCAAGGTGATTACGTAAAAACATAAGGCAATATAAAAACATCACTGACAAACTGATATGCAAACTTTGTACTGTCTTGCATCCAAATTCACAAATCCATTCAGCCAGTCTTTACTCAGAATGCAGGTTTTCAATGCCAAACTTGGATTGACTTCTGTTGACTTGCATGTTCATTTTCCCAGGACTGTAGAGTTTGTCAATCTTTTTAAGTTATATTTGAACCTTATCAAAGTGATTTTACCCAAAACAATTCTAAATTAGAAAATAGCTTAATTCACAAGCACGAAATAATTCAGCAAATGTTGGTGATGACATCTCGTCATTAGCATATTGAAAATATAAACCTTTATCTCAGACAAATCAAGACAATTCTACCATTGGATATATCAAATATAACTTATTTGGGCTTATATGCACTTTAACAGTTCAACAAGTATTAACATCATTTTTAAATTCAGAAAATGTTACTATTCAGCAATTATTTGCTGTTGTTTTCTTATCAAAATGAGACAGTTTAACAAAAGTTATACATATTTTATATTAGTAAAGTATCATGTTACAACAACAATTTATATTACTGCATGAGGAAATCATCAAATGTTACAGTTAACAATTTATCATTCGCTTGTATATATATTTTATGGAATTATCAAAATGTTACAGTTCAACAATTAACTTCTTTTTATATATATATTTACTAGAAGGTTAACACTTTTTAGAGCGAAGACAACGACACTCCTGTTGTAAAACCTGTTTTTGAATTATTAAATGGACAGCTCTTTAAACGTAATGTTGTATTCCTAAATTAAAATATAGTATGTTAAGCTAGTGATTGCATGGGGAGAAGAGTTGGGCAAGCTTAGATCTAAAAAAGTAATGGAGCCTAGAAACTACTACAAATTTCAATTGTCTTTTTATAGGGGCATTGTAGAAAAACGATTCCTATTCGACCCTTCAAGAACCATTAGAAATTACTCTACAAGAGTCAAAACTACTCTTTTGAAGAGTCCATTATTGATTAGACCCTTTCAAGATCCATTAGAAATGACTATCAAAAGAGTAGAAACTACCCCTTCAAAGAGTAGATTAGTGATTCGACCCTTTAAAGATTTATTAGAAATGACTACAAGAGAGTCAAACGACTCCTTTGAAGAGTAGATTATTGGTTCGACCCTTTCAAGAGCCATTAAAAATGACTATCAAAAGAGTAGAAACTACCCCTTCAAAGAGTAGATTAGTGATTCGACCCTTTAAAGAGCCATTAGAAATTACTACAAGAGAGTCGAAACGACTCCTTTGAAGAGTAGATTATGATTAGACCCTTTCAAGAGCCATTAAAAATGACTATCAACAGGGTAGAAACTACCCCTTCAAAGAGTAGATTAGTGATTCGACCCTTTAAAGAGCCATTAGAAATGACACTACAAGAGAGTCAAAACTACTCCTTTGAAGAGTAGATTATTATTCGACCCTTTTAAGAACCGTTTATCAGTGACTCTAGAAGGAGTCAAAATAACTCTTTGCAAAGAGTGGTAACTACCATTCCAGGGAGTAGCTGTAAAAGGGGTCAAAACAACCCTTTTCGAGGAGTCGTCCTGGAGTCAAAAAAACTACTCCTTTGAAGGGGTCAAAACAACTCTATTTTTTTTAGTGTGGGTAGGGGAATGCCGAATGTGTTTTGAAAGTACACCCCCAGGGGGTGTATCCCCCCCCCCCCCCTCCCGTGGTGGAAACCATTGACTGGTGCATTGTTGTTAGCTGACTTTTAGTTAGTGCTTGCTCTCCTATTTTCCAACAATTGCTTTTGCATGAGCAAGGAACAATTTTATGTTGTAACCAGCTACAGGTTGAGTTGAACAGAAGTTACGTGACTCAACTGGTAACGTAAGCTTATTGTAACGCTAAATACAATTATCAAAAATCTACATTTACAATTCCTTCTAGAAATCCCATACAAACGCTAGTAAATATTATACATATCCTAAGCTTGTGCTACCTGTGGTAGCAAAACGGTTGTAATGTTTTCATACATTTTCTGTTAAAATTTCACTTTGGCGACTTTGGGTCACTCTCGGTCAGCCTTAAAATTACAGTAAACTATATGGAAGTTTGAGAATGAAATTGCAGGGTTTTCTGGAAGTTCATATTATCCAAACTTCCTCAGCTAAATCATTTGTATCTTGAGTTTTGGGGGTACAAATCTCCAGGAAATTACTTTCGGAGAAACATATTCGACATTGTATTCCACCTAATTGTATTCCACCTAATTGTATTCCACCTAATTGTATTCGACCTAATTGTATTCGACCTAGTATCAAGTATCAAGCATGGCAGCACGATTAAACAAACGCCCTTCAGTGGAAGTAAATAACTCCAATACGAGTACGCCAGTCAAGCCAAGTAAGAAACAATAAAAAAATTGGTCAAAATGGTAGCGCAGATGAATAAGAAACTTGACAAACTTGATCTGATAGAAAGCTACCTGAAATGTGTAGATCAAGACATTTGTGACCTCAAGCAGTTGTACACTTTTGTACACGAAACCACGAAGGGATTGTACAGTCACTGGATCTTGATGTTAGATCACAGTCTAACTTTGCAGTGGTATTGTTTGCTACAGGAAAGGTAAGTAAATTTAATCTCCCAGTAATATAGTAATTACCCTTCAAAACATTTCTCTGTCCACAACTAGGATATTTACAAGAAACGATAAGTCAAAGGCTGGAAGGAAGAATGGTATTTGAACAATTCCTGGCAGAAGGCCCCAAAAGTGTCGGGGTTATTATCAAACTACATGAGGCCTTTCTTGGGATGACGAAATATCTTTTGTTCAAGGAAGTTGAGGGGATTGTAAAGTCACTGGATCTTGATGTTAGATCACAGTCTAACTTTGCAGTGGTATTGTTTGCTACTGGAAAGGTAAGTAAATTTAATCTCCCAGTAATATAGTAATTACCCTTCAAAACATTTCTCTGTCCACAACTAGGATATTTACAAGAAACGGTAAGTCAAAGGCTGGAAGGAAGAATGGTATTTCAACAATTCCTGGCAGAAGGCCCCAAAAGTGTCGGGGTTATTATCAAACTACATGAGGCCTTTCTTGGGATGACGAAATATCTTTTGTTCAAGGAAGTTGAGGGGATTGTACAGTCACTGGATCTTGATGTTAGATCACAGTCTAACTTTGCAGTGGCATTGTTTGCTACAGGAAAGGTAAGTAAATTTAATCTCCCAGTAATATAGTAATTACCCTTCAAAACATTTCTCTGTCCACAACTAGGATATTTACAAGAAACGGTAAGCCAAAGGCTGGAAGGAAGAATGGTATTTCAACAATTCCTGGCAGAAGGCCCCAAAAGTGTCGGGTTATTATCAAACTACATGAGGCCTTTCTTGGGATGACATCTTTTGTTCAAGGAAGTTGAGGAGATTGTACAGTCACTGGATTTTGATGTTAGATCACAGTCTAACTTTGCAGTGGTATTGTTTGCTACAGGAAAGGTAAGTAAATTTAATCTCCCAGTAATATAGTAATTACCCTTCAAAACATTTCTCTGTCCAAAACTAGGATATTTACAAGAAACGGTAAGTCAAAGGCTGGAAGGAAGAATGGTATTTCAACAATTCCTGGCAGAAGGCCCCAAAAGTGTCGGGGTTATTATCAAACTACATGAGGCCTTTCTTGGGATGACATCTTTTGTTCAAGGAAGTTGAGGAGATTGTACAGTCACTGGATTTTGATGTTAGATCACAGTCTAACTTTGCAGTGGTATTGTTTGCTACAGGAAAGGTAAGTAAATTTAATCTCCCAGTAATATAGTAATTACCCTTCAAAACATTTCTCTGTCCACAACTAGGATATTTACAAGAAACGATCAGTCAAAGGCTGGAAGGAAGAATGATATTTGAACAATTCCTGGCAAAAGGCCCCAAACGTTTCGGGGTTATTATCAAACTGCATGAGGCCTTTCTTGGGATGACGAAATATATTTTGTTCAAGGAAGTTGTGGGGATTGTACAGTCACTGGATCTTGATGTTAGATCACAGTCTAACTTTACAGTGGTATTGTTTGCTACAGGAAAGGTAAGTAAATTTAATCTCCCAGTTTTCTCGTGATCAGTTAGTAATGAGGTTCAAAATAAAATTTTCCTTCCTTCTTTTTTTAAGGAAGATGATGACATGGACAAAGCAATTCTGGAAGCCATTTCTCCAGTATTAATACTTAGTGGACCAGATTTGTTTGATCTGGAAATTTTGTATGTAGTTGCAGAGAAGAAAATTGAATGCGACGCATCAAGAGATGGCAAACTTTTAGATTCATTAATTTTATTACTTTCAACATATTTTGTATATAATTTTGATTACACTTTGCAGCGGAATCTGTTGGTTTTCCTTCAGACCACAATGTTGTCTCTGAGCCCTGGAAAGATACCCGTAAGTGTCACACAATTATTAAGTGCCCTGCAGACAGTAAATTAGAAATTGTAATATATTCATTAGGCAATTACCAAGTTTTTGCACGTGTTTGCAGTGACGAATAATTTTATTATTGTTTGAGCTCAAATTTTCATGCAAGTTAGCCCAATCACTCTGTTTGGTAATGATGCAAGGTGATTACGTAAAAACATAAGGCAATATAAAAACATCACTGACAAACTGATATGCAAACTTTGTACTGTCTTGCATCCAAATTCACAAATCCATTCAGCCAGTCTTTACTCAGAATGCAGGTTTTCAATGCCAAACTTGGATTGACTTCTGTTGACTTGCATGTTCATTTTCCCAGGACTGTAGAGTTTGTCAATCTTTTTAAGTTATATTTGAACCTTATCAAAGTGATTTTACCCAAAACAATTCTAAATTAGAAAATAGCTTAATTCACAAGCACGAAATAATTCAGCAAATGTTGGTGATGACATCTCGTCATTAGCATATTGAAAATATAAACCTTTATCTCAGACAAATCAAGACAATTCTACCATTGGATATATCAAATATAACTTATTTGGGCTTATATGCACTTTAACAGTTCAACAAGTATTAACATCATTTTTAAATTCAGAAAATGTTACTATTCAGCAATTATTTGCTGTTGTTTTCTTATCAAAATGAGACAGTTTAACAAAAGTTATACATATTTTATATTAGTAAAGTATCATGTTACAACAACAATTTATATTACTGCATGAGGAAATCATCAAATGTTACAGTTAACAATTTATCATTCGCTTGTATATATATTTTATGGAATTATCAAAATGTTACAGTTCAACAATTAACTTCTTTTTATATATATATTTACTAGAAGGTTAACACTTTTTAGAGCGAAGACAACGACACTCCTGTTGTAAAACCTGTTTTTGAATTATTAAATGGACAGCTCTTTAAACGTAATGTTGTATTCCTAAATTAAAATATAGTATGTTAAGCTAGTGATTGCATGGGGAGAAGAGTTGGGCAAGCTTAGATCTAAAAAAGTAATGGAGCCTAGAAACTACTACAAATTTCAATTGTCTTTTTATAGGGGCATTGTAGAAAAACGATTCCTATTCGACCCTTCAAGAACCATTAGAAATTACTCTACAAGAGTCAAAACTACTCTTTTGAAGAGTCCATTATTGATTAGACCCTTTCAAGATCCATTAGAAATGACTATCAAAAGAGTAGAAACTACCCCTTCAAAGAGTAGATTAGTGATTCGACCCTTTAAAGATTTATTAGAAATGACTACAAGAGAGTCAAACGACTCCTTTGAAGAGTAGATTATTGGTTCGACCCTTTCAAGAGCCATTAAAAATGACTATCAAAAGAGTAGAAACTACCCCTTCAAAGAGTAGATTAGTGATTCGACCCTTTAAAGAGCCATTAGAAATTACTACAAGAGAGTCGAAACGACTCCTTTGAAGAGTAGATTATGATTAGACCCTTTCAAGAGCCATTAAAAATGACTATCAACAGGGTAGAAACTACCCCTTCAAAGAGTAGATTAGTGATTCGACCCTTTAAAGAGCCATTAGAAATGACACTACAAGAGAGTCAAAACTACTCCTTTGAAGAGTAGATTATTATTCGACCCTTTTAAGAACCGTTTATCAGTGACTCTAGAAGGAGTCAAAATAACTCTTTGCAAAGAGTGGTAACTACCATTCCAGGGAGTAGCTGTAAAAGGGGTCAAAACAACCCTTTTCGAGGAGTCGTCCTGGAGTCAAAAAAACTACTCCTTTGAAGGGGTCAAAACAACTCTTTTTTTTTTAGTGTGGGTAGGGGAATGCCGAATGTGTTTTGAAAGTACACCCCCAGGGGGTGTATCCCCCTCCCGTGGTGGAAACCATTGACTGGTGCATTGTTGTTAGCTGACTTTTAGTTAGTGCTTGCTCTCCTATTTTCCAACAATTGCTTTTGCATGAGCAAGGAACAATTTTATGTTGTAACCAGCTACAGGTTGAGTTGAACAGAAGTTACGTGACTCAACTGGTAACGTAAGCTTATTGTAACGCTAAATACAATTATCAAAAATCTACATTTACAATTCCTTCTAGAAATCCCATACAAACGCTAGTAAATATTATACATATCCTAAGCTTGTGCTACCTGTGGTAGCAAAACGGTTGTAATGTTTTCATACATTTTCTGTTAAAATTTCACTTTGGCGACTTTGGGTCACTCTCGGTCAGCCTTAAAATTACAGTAAACTATATGGAAGTTTGAGAATGAAATTGCAGGGTTTTCTGGAAGTTCATATTATCCAAACTTCCTCAGCTAAATCATTTGTATCTTGAGTTTTGGGGGTACAAATCTCCAGGAAATTACTTTCGGAGAAACATATTCGACATTGTATTCCACCTAATTGTATTCCACCTAATTGTATTCGACCTAATTGTATTCGACCTAGTATCAAGTATCAAGCATGGCAGCACGATTAAACAAACGCCCTTCAGTGGAAGTAAATAACTCCAATACGAGTACGCCAGTCAAGCCAAGTAAGAAACAATAAAAAAATTGGTCAAAATGGTAGCGCAGATGAATAAGAAACTTGACAAACTTGATCTGATAGAAAGCTACCTGAAATGTGTAGATCAAGACATTTGTGACCTCAAGCAGTTGTACACTTTTGTACACGAAACCACGAAGGGATTGTACAGTCACTGGATCTTGATGTTAGATCACAGTCTAACTTTGCAGTGGTATTGTTTGCTACAGGAAAGGTAAGTAAATTTAATCTCCCAGTAATATAGTAATTACCCTTCAAAACATTTCTCTGTCCACAACTAGGATATTTACAAGAAACGATAAGTCAAAGGCTGGAAGGAAGAATGGTATTTGAACAATTCCTGGCAGAAGGCCCCAAAAGTGTCGGGGTTATTATCAAACTACATGAGGCCTTTCTTGGGATGACGAAATATCTTTTGTTCAAGGAAGTTGAGGGGATTGTACAGAAATGACTATCAAAAGAGTAGAAACTACCCCTTCAAAGAGTAGATTAGTGATTCGACCCTTTAAAGATTTATTAGAAATGACTACAAGAGAGTCAAACGACTCCTTTGAAGAGTAGATTATTGGTTCGACCCTTTCAAGAGCCATTAAAAATGACTATCAAAAGAGTAGAAACTACCCCTTCAAAGAGTAGATTAGTGATTCGACCCTTTAAAGAGCCATTAGAAATTACTACAAGAGAGTCGAAACGACTCCTTTGAAGAGTAGATTATGATTAGACCCTTTCAAGAGCCATTAAAAATGACTATCAACAGGGTAGAAACTACCCCTTCAAAGAGTAGATTAGTGATTCGACCCTTTAAAGAGCCATTAGAAATGACACTACAAGAGAGTCAAAACTACTCCTTTGAAGAGTAGATTATTATTCGACCCTTTTAAGAACCGTTTATCAGTGACTCTAGAAGGAGTCAAAATAACTCTTTGCAAAGAGTGGTAACTACCATTCCAGGGAGTAGCTGTAAAAGGGGTCAAAACAACCCTTTTCGAGGAGTCGTCCTGGAGTCAAAAAAACTACTCCTTTGAAGGGGTCAAAACAACTCTTTTTTTTTTAGTGTGGGTAGGGGAATGCCGAATGTGTTTTGAAAGTACACCCCCAGGGGGTGTATCCCCCTCCCGTGGTGGAAACCATTGACTGGTGCATTGTTGTTAGCTGACTTTTAGTTAGTGCTTGCTCTCCTATTTTCCAACAATTGCTTTTGCATGAGCAAGGAACAATTTTATGTTGTAACCAGCTACAGGTTGAGTTGAACAGAAGTTACGTGACTCAACTGGTAACGTAAGCTTATTGTAACGCTAAATACAATTATCAAAAATCTACATTTACAATTCCTTCTAGAAATCCCATACAAACGCTAGTAAATATTATACATATCCTAAGCTTGTGCTACCTGTGGTAGCAAAACGGTTGTAATGTTTTCATACATTTTCTGTTAAAATTTCACTTTGGCGACTTTGGGTCACTCTCGGTCAGCCTTAAAATTACAGTAAACTATATGGAAGTTTGAGAATGAAATTGCAGGGTTTTCTGGAAGTTCATATTATCCAAACTTCCTCAGCTAAATCATTTGTATCTTGAGTTTTGGGGGTACAAATCTCCAGGAAATTACTTTCGGAGAAACATATTCGACATTGTATTCCACCTAATTGTATTCCACCTAATTGTATTCGACCTAATTGTATTCGACCTAGTATCAAGTATCAAGCATGGCAGCACGATTAAACAAACGCCCTTCAGTGGAAGTAAATAACTCCAATACGAGTACGCCAGTCAAGCCAAGTAAGAAACAATAAAAAAATTGGTCAAAATGGTAGCGCAGATGAATAAGAAACTTGACAAACTTGATCTGATAGAAAGCTACCTGAAATGTGTAGATCAAGACATTTGTGACCTCAAGCAGTTGTACACTTTTGTACACGAAACCACGAAGGGATTGTACAGTCACTGGATCTTGATGTTAGATCACAGTCTAACTTTGCAGTGGTATTGTTTGCTACAGGAAAGGTAAGTAAATTTAATCTCCCAGTAATATAGTAATTACCCTTCAAAACATTTCTCTGTCCACAACTAGGATATTTACAAGAAACGATAAGTCAAAGGCTGGAAGGAAGAATGGTATTTGAACAATTCCTGGCAGAAGGCCCCAAAAGTGTCGGGGTTATTATCAAACTACATGAGGCCTTTCTTGGGATGACGAAATATCTTTTGTTCAAGGAAGTTGAGGGGATTGTACAGTCACTGGATCTTGATGTTAGATCACAGTCTAACTTTGCAGTGGTATTGTTTGCTACAGGAAAGGTAAGTAAATTTAATCTCCCAGTAATATAGTAATTACCCTTCAAAACATTTCTCTGTCCACAACTAGGATTTTTATAAGAAACGGTAAGTCAAAGGCTGGAAGGAAGAATGGTATTTGAACAATTCCTGGCAGAAGGCCCCAAAAGTGTCGGGGTTATTATCAAACTACATGAGGCCTTTCTTGGGATGACGAAATATCTTTTGTTCAAGGAAGTTGAGGGGATTGTACAGTCACTGGATCTTGATGTTAGATCACAGTCTAACTTTGCAGTGGTATTGTTTGCTACAGGAAAGGTAAGTAAATTTAATCTCCCAGTAATATAGTAATTACCCTTCAAAACATTTCTCTGTCCACAACTAGGATATTTACAAGAAACGATAAGTCAAAGGCTGGAAGGAAGAATGGTATTTGAACAATTCCTGGCAGAAGGCCCCAAAAGTGTCGGGGTTATTATCAAACTACATGAGGCCTTTCTTGGGATGACGAAATATCTTTTGTTCAAGGAAGTTGAGGGGATTGTAAAGTCACTGGATCTTGATGTTAGATCACAGTCTAACTTTGCAGTGGTATTGTTTGCTACTGGAAAGGTAAGTAAATTTAATCTCCCAGTAATATAGTAATTACCCTTCAAAACATTTCTCTGTCCACAACTAGGATATTTACAAGAAACGGTAAGTCAAAGGCTGGAAGGAAGAATGGTATTTGAACAATTCCTGGCAGAAGGCCCCAAAAGTGTCGGGGTTATTATCAAACTACATGAGGCCTTTCTTGGGATGACGAAATATCTTTTGTTCAAGGAAGTTGAGGGGATTGTACAGTCACTGGATCTTGATGTTAGATCACAGTCTAACTTTGCAGTGGCATTGTTTGCTACAGGAAAGGTAAGTAAATTTAATCTCCCAGTAATATAGTAATTACCCTTCAAAACATTTCTCTGTCCACAACTAGGATATTTACAAGAAACGGTAAGCCAAAGGCTGGAAGGAAGAATGGTATTTCAACAATTCCTGGCAGAAGGCCCCAAAAGTGTCGGGGTTATTATCAAACTACATGAGGCCTTTCTTGGGATGACATCTTTTGTTCAAGGAAGTTGAGGGGATTGTACAGTCACTGGATTTTGATGTTAGATCACAGTCTAACTTTGCAGTGGTATTGTTTGCTACAGGAAAGGTAAGTAAATTTAATCTCCCAGTAATATAGTAATTACCCTTCAAAACATTTCTCTGTCCACAACTAGGATATTTACAAGAAACGATCAGTCAAAGGCTGGAAGGAAGAATGATATTTGAACAATTCCTGGCAAAAGGCCCCAAAAGTTTCGGGGTTATTATCAAACTGCATGAGGCCTTTCTTGGAATGACGAAATATATTTTGTTCAAGGAAGTTGAGGGGATTGTACAGTCACTGGATCTTGATGTTAGATCACAGTCTAACTTTGCAGTGGTATTGTTTGCTACAGGAAAGGTAAGTAAATTTAATCTCCCAGTAATATAGTAATTACCCTTCAAAACATTTCTCTGTCCACAACTAGGATATTTACAAGAAACGGTAAGTCAAAGGCTGGAAGGAAGAATGGTATTTGAACAATTCCTGGCAGAAGGCCCCAAAAGCGTCGGGGTTATTATCAAACTACATGAGGCCTTTCTTGGGATGACGAAATATATTTTGTTCAAGGAAGTTGAGGGGATTGTACAGTCACTGGATTTTGATGTTAGATCACAGTCTAACTTTGCAGTGGTATTGTTTGCTACAGGAAAGGTAAGTAAATTTAATCTCCCAGTAATATAGTAATTACCCTTCAAAACATTTCTCTGTCCACAACTAGGATATTTACAAGAAACGATCAGTCAAAGGCTGGAAGGAAGAATGATATTTGAACAATTCCTGGCAAAAGGCCCCAAAAGTTTCGGGGTTATTATCAAACTGCATGAGGCCTTTCTTGGGATGACGAAATATATTTTGTTCAAGGAAGTTGTGGGGATTGTACAGTCACTGGATCTTGATGTTAGATCACAGTCTAACTTTACAGTGGTATTGTTTGCTACAGGAAAGGTAAGTAAATTTAATCTCCCAGTTTTCTCGTGATCAGTTAGTAATGAGGTTCAAAATAAAATTTTCCTTCCTTCTTTTTTTAAGGAAGATGATGACATGGACAAAGCAATTCTGGAAGCCATTTCTCCAGTATTAATACTTAGTGGACCAGATTTGTTTGATCTGGAAATTTTGTATGTAGTTGCAGAGAAGAAAATTGAATGCGACGCATCAAGAGATGGCAAACTTTTAGATTCATTAATTTTATTACTTTCAACATATTTTGTATATAATTTTGATTACACTTTGCAGCGGAATCTGTTGGTTTTCCTTCAGACCACAATGTTGTCTCTGAGCCCTGGAAAGATACCCGTAAGTGTCACACAATTATTAAGTGCCCTGCAGACAGTAAATTAGAAATTGTAATATATTCATTAGGCAATTACCAAGTTTTTGCACGTGTTTGCAGTGACGAATAATTTTATTATTGTTTGAGCTCAAATTTTCATGCAAGTTAGCCCAATCACTCTGTTTGGTAATGATGCAAGGTGATTACGTAAAAACATAAGGCAATATAAAAACATCACTGAAAAACATCACTGACAAACTGATATGCAAACTTTGTACTGTCTTGCATCCAAATTCACAAATCCATTCAGCCAGTCTTTACTCAGAATGCAGGTTTTCAATGCCAAACTTGGATTGACTTCTGTTGACTTGCATGTTCATTTTCCCAGGACTGTAGAGTTTGTCAATCTTTTTAAGTTATATTTGAACCTTATCAAAGTGATTTTACCCAAAACAATTCTAAATTAGAAAATAGCTTAATTCACAAGCACGAAATAATTCAGCAAATGTTGGTGATGACATCTCGTCATTAGCATATTGAAAATATAAACCTTTATCTCAGACAAATCAAGACAATTCTACCATTGGATATATCAAATATAACTTATTTGGGCTTATATGCACTTTAACAGTTCAACAAGTATTAACATCATTTTTAAATTCAGAAAATGTTACTATTCAGCAATTATTTGCTGTTGTTTTCTTATCAAAATGAGACAGTTTAACAAAAGTTATACATATTTTATATTAGTAAAGTATCATGTTACAACAACAATTTATATTACTGCATGAGGAAATCATCAAATGTTACAGTTAACAATTTATCATTCGCTTGTATATATATTTTATGGAATTATCAAAATGTTACAGTTCAACAATTAACTTCTTTTTATATATATATTTACTAGAAGGTTAACACTTTTTAGAGCGAAGACAACGACACTCCTGTTGTAAAACCTGTTTTTGAATTATTAAATGGACAGCTCTTTAAACGTAATGTTGTATTCCTAAATTAAAATATAGTATGTTAAGCTAGTGATTGCATGGGGAGAAGAGTTGGGCAAGCTTAGATCTAAAAAAGTAATGGAGCCTAGAAACTACTACAAATTTCAATTGTCTTTTTATAGGGGCATTGTAGAAAAACGATTCCTATTCGACCCTTCAAGAACCATTAGAAATTACTCTACAAGAGTCAAAACTACTCTTTTGAAGAGTCCATTATTGATTAGACCCTTTCAAGATCCATTAGAAATGACTATCAAAAGAGTAGAAACTACCCCTTCAAAGAGTAGATTAGTGATTCGACCCTTTAAAGATTTATTAGAAATGACTACAAGAGAGTCAAACGACTCCTTTGAAGAGTAGATTATTGGTTCGACCCTTTCAAGAGCCATTAAAAATGACTATCAAAAGAGTAGAAACTACCCCTTCAAAGAGTAGATTAGTGATTCGACCCTTTAAAGAGCCATTAGAAATTACTACAAGAGAGTCGAAACGACTCCTTTGAAGAGTAGATTATGATTAGACCCTTTCAAGAGCCATTAAAAATGACTATCAACAGGGTAGAAACTACCCCTTCAAAGAGTAGATTAGTGATTCGACCCTTTAAAGAGCCATTAGAAATGACACTACAAGAGAGTCAAAACTACTCCTTTGAAGAGTAGATTATTATTCGACCCTTTTAAGAACCGTTTATCAGTGACTCTAGAAGGAGTCAAAATAACTCTTTGCAAAGAGTGGTAACTACCATTCCAGGGAGTAGCTGTAAAAGGGGTCAAAACAACCCTTTTCGAGGAGTCGTCCTGGAGTCAAAAAAACTACTCCTTTGAAGGGGTCAAAACAACTCTTTTTTTTTTAGTGTGGGTAGGGGAATGCCGAATGTGTTTTGAAAGTACACCCCCAGGGGGTGTATCCCCCTCCCGTGGTGGAAACCATTGACTGGTGCATTGTTGTTAGCTGACTTTTAGTTAGTGCTTGCTCTCCTATTTTCCAACAATTGCTTTTGCATGAGCAAGGAACAATTTTATGTTGTAACCAGCTACAGGTTGAGTTGAACAGAAGTTACGTGACTCAACTGGTAACGTAAGCTTATTGTAACGCTAAATACAATTATCAAAAATCTACATTTACAATTCCTTCTAGAAATCCCATACAAACGCTAGTAAATATTATACATATCCTAAGCTTGTGCTACCTGTGGTAGCAAAACGGTTGTAATGTTTTCATACATTTTCTGTTAAAATTTCACTTTGGTGACTTTGGGTCACTCTCGGTCAGCCTTAAAATTACAGTAAACTATATGGAAGTTTGAGAATGAAATTGCAGGGTTTTCTGGAAGTTCATATTATCCAAACTTCCTCAGCTAAATCATTTGTATCTTGAGTTTTGGGGGTACAAATCTCCAGGAAATTACTTTCGGAGAAACATATTCGACATTGTATTCCACCTAATTGTATTCCACCTAATTGTATTCCACCTAATTGTATTCGACCTAGTATCAAGTATCAAGCATGGCAGCACGATTAAACAAACGCCCTTCAGTGGAAGTAAATAACTCCAATACGAGTACGCCAGTCAAGCCAAGTAAGAAACAATAAAAAAATTGGTCAAAATGGTAGCGCAGATGAATAAGAAACTTGACAAACTTGATCTGATAGAAAGCTACCTGAAATGTGTAGATCAAGACATTTGTGACCTCAAGCAGTTGTACACTTTTGTACACGAAACCACGAAGGAATTGAAGAAAGGTCAAAGTAAGCATGACTCTCTCATAAATAAAATCAATCAGAAGGTTGAAAACATCCAAGTTGTGCATACCAAGCTCCAGCGGGAAATACTAGATATCAGAACACATTCCATGAGGAGTAATCTGATATTTTATAACATTCCAGAAAAACCCAAAGAAAACCCATTTGAGGAAATCAACAAGCTGCTGATTCAAAAGTTAAATATGACAGGAGTGGTTGAGATTGAAAGAGCACATCGAATGGGAAAACCGAAGGAAAACGACAAACCGAGACCACTCATACGGAAATTCCTTCGTTATCAAGACAAGGAATTCATCCGCAGATCCGCGCACATGTTAAAGGGAACCAACTTTTGAATTTCGGAGCAATTCCCAAAAGAAATCGCAGACAGGAGAAAAGTCTTATATCATAAACTTAAACAAGCAAAGAAAGAGGGACGCAAAGCAGTGATGATAAAGGACAAACTGATCATCGAGGCCAAGTTTTCAACGAAAGTTATTGAGATAAACCAAGGTCCGACCTTCATAATACTTAACTAACCTATGATCATGCAATCACTGATAACGCAAATATTTGTTCCTCGTGTACTAATAGAATAATTAAAAATCAAAACTACATGAAGTGTCAGCTGTATTATAATCATTACCATCTTAAAACCACATGTCTACGATTAAAAAAACATTTTAAAGTCACATAACATCACAAAAACAAACTGATACATGTTATCAATGTCTTGAATCTTGCCTTGCATTCAATAGTTTAAATGATAAAGACTTTCATACAACTATAAATAACCTTAAGAGGAACTTAACAGAAAAAGATCGATAGTCTCGTCTTTAATCCATTTCAAACTTTTCAAGATAACCAAACTAAAACTGATTTAAATCATATATGCAGCAAAGAAACTCTCGAATAAGTTTAACCTCCCTACTGTTCAAGCTGCGCCTCAGGTTTTCTGCCCTGAAGTGATTGAAACTGCAACCTTCTCTTTCTAAACTGTATCCACTACTAAAGTAAGAAACATTATCATGAGTATGCCATCCAATAAATCTCCTGGTTATGACAAGGTTGGTATGAAAGTGATAAAAGACAGCGTACCGCACATCCACCAAGTCGTAACGGACATGATTAATGATTCCTTTACGAAGGGAGTTTTCCCTCAAGTTTGAAAACAGCTAAGTTATTCCTCATCTAAAGGAACGGGACCACGAATTGGCAAGTAACAATCGGCCTATATCTATTCTTCCAGCTCTAGCGAAAGTTGCAGAACGAATCGCTCATGAACAATTTGTTAACTACCTCAGCTCTTCCAACAAGCTCTCAGTCCACCAAAGCGGAAATAAAAAACTTTATTCCACAGAAACCCTGATTATGTTTACCAGTCATTTGTACAAAGCTATAGATGAAAATAAGGTCACGGCCGTTCTGATGCTAGACCTAAGTAAAGCCTTTGATAGCATTAATCACGGAACTTATTTCGAAAGCTTAGTGAGCTGGGTGTATCCCCTAAGGCACTAAAGTGGTTTGTAAGTTCTCTGTCGGACAGCGCGTACGTATCAACACCTCCTTCTCCAGTCCCCACAGGGTAAAGCATGGTGTGCCTCAATTTCTATACTGGGACCACTATTATTCAATCTTTACATCTATGATTGACCTTCTGTCTGTGAAACCTGTAAGATTGAATCATGTAGATGAGTTCAAGTTGTATACCTCCTTTCGTATCAAAGATACTGACGAAGGCCTAGAATATCTAAGGCGTGATCTATTATGTCTTGCAAGTTAGTGTTGTTCTAATCACCTTCTGATAAACCCGGACAAGACTAAATTTCTTATATTTGGAACTCGTCAAATGCTAAGGCACTGTTCCACCAATGATGTTTCTTGGAAAAGAACTTTCTACGGTGGACTCGACAAAAGACCTAGGGGTAGTCCTGGACAGTCAACTCTCGTTTAATAAACACTAACTCTCTAGTTTCATCTCTAATGAGTAAACTGTGTATGATAAATTAGGACTATCCACTTGTTAGACTACTCAACTTTATTTATAGCATAAACTCACTTGTTTTTGGTGAACTTTTTTATTGTTCTGGTATATGGTCTGGCACCAGTAAGTCTAATATCTCTAAGCTACAATTAGTGCAAAACGTCGCTGCTCGTATATTATCTAGGAAAAATAAATGTGAGCATATTACTCCCACATTGAAACAACTTAAACTACTACCTATATCGGATTTATTGTATTTAAGAGACGCCACTATGATGTTTAAGTTCATTAGCACCAGATTTCTTATCATCTATGTTTATTAAGCGATCTGATGTCCATGCTCGCAACACACGTTATTGTGGTAATTTACAAATTTCTAAATGTAGAACCACTACTTTACAGCAGTCTTATTTATAGAGCTTTTTCTCCATATACTGCACCCTAATCACCAATTTTTAAAACTCTTAATGATTTCCTCATAAGCTCATTTAATTTTGATCTCAAGAATAAAACATTACCCTGCTATTTTGATAATGATGCCATTGAAAATATTCAAAGACACGAACATAATACAAGAAAATCAAAGAACTTACACAAAATATTCAACAGAACAAACTACGGTCGTTTCTCAACACGGAATAAAATGATCAATGTATGGAACACTTACCATTACAAATCAAGAACTCCTTTTCTCGCACGAGCTTCAAATGTAAAATGAAATTGTTTCTCCTATCTGAATATTACTAATGATTACTATATATAGTACTCACCTTACATATACCCAAAATACAATCCATATTATCTATCATCAAATAATGAAATAGTTATCAATACTGCCATCTGATACGATATAAACATATATATATATAAGGGGACTACCTTGTAAAAGCCCGTAAGGGTTTATTTAGTCCTCCTCCCATTGTATTTTCCTATTGTTTTATTGTAAATAAACATGTGTAAGTATAATTGTGGGAAAATTAAATAGAATACAAACACTGTAATTTGAGACGTGTTTGCCTACTCGCCCAAGTTCGCCCGAAAACCGTGAATAGTACAAAACGTAGCAAAGTACATGCATTTACACGGAGCTAAAACGCTAAATTTACAATTTTAGATGAATTTTGCAGCTAAGATGGCTACAGACCACGATTTTCGAGCCCTTGGACTTCAAAGGATGGGTTTGAGAGCCTTTGCAAGACTGAAAACAAAGGAGAAATGAATCCAGCAATGAAAAGAAAAAGGAAACTTCTTGAATTAAGCCAAACTTCGATGTTAAAGGTATCACGGAAGAAAGCAAGCTGCAAAGGAAAATCACCAGCCTATTCTAATGAACCTCCACTGAATGATGTGAGGAACATTCAAGTTGGTTGGCAACACTTTGACAATGATAAGAATATATATGTTTCTGTTCACATGACAAATGGTGGAGAGACACGTGACATTAGTGCACCACTGAATGCATCAGCCAGTGAATTACTTGAATGCGTTGAAGGTGTTATTCTTTACAAATGAGAAAACTGTGTTTGGTGACATTTCCAATATGGATTTTCACCTTGGGAACTATCCTCGTGATTCTCTTCGACCCAGGACCGAAATCCCGTCCACACCAGTCTCATAAGGGCTTCATACATAAGCTTATGAAATCTCACGGCGCGATACCTGCGGCCATCCAGAACTGCCGAAACGCATCCTTCTGCAACCACACCTGACTCAACACAAATATCTCTTAACCCAACGTCTTGGAAATATTTTCCAATAATTGACAGCAGGATGCACGCTGTATGAAATATGCCCAACCTTTCTCGATTTGTTTCCACTGGATCTCGGTTGCTTTTGCGTAAAGCACCTGGTCAAAGACAACGATACTCTGCAGCTTGAGCGTGTTCTTTATCTTAAGGGACTGTACGAGAACTTCATGAACTGTTGCCATGTCAGTAGCAGGTGCATCAATACTCGGCAGATATCTAACGTTGTCTTTTGAGACTTGCACTTCATTGCGGACGGATATGTTAAATCCAGTCCAGCCACTTGCTTTTCGTTTCTCTCTTGCACCAATGTCCAAAGCAAATTCTTCTTTCTTGCGATTGCTAGCACCTGTGCAGAAGTTACTTCCACGAATTTCCTAGCACGAGGAACACAGTGATCGCCGACATTGTAAGGAGGAACTTCAGTGCTTGTTAAGGGTCAATGCTTCTCTTTCTTGTTCTGGCTACCTCAAGTGTCGGCTCTGGAGGAAGTTGGGGACCAAAGTGTCTAGCCTGCATGTACAGCGATTCAATTTACTCTATGCGACGTTCCTGCTCCAGAGAGGGTCTCTTCTAGTGTGTCAATATTGTCCCACGCGAGCGTCGTACTTATATACGGTTGGATATTCTCGGGTAGGGGAATATCGTTTTCAGGCGTCAAGGCCATTTTCTGAAGACAAAGTACTGTGTTCATTTCTTCTATTTGCGAATAGGCAATACTGTGTCCACACCGGTTTAACATCTGGATAAGTTCGTCGTTGTTTGTCAGCGATTTAACTGCGTATGACAACAGTATTTGCTTGGGAGATTTCTGTCGTCTCCCACTCACGCCATATATAATGTCCTATCCGAAAGAGTTTGCTAGGCGCTGCACTCTTTGAGGATATTCCGTTGGACTGTCGGGATTTCCAGTTAAAACAGTACAAAGAAAGGCCTTGAGTACCTCTGGGATATTTACCGCGCTGTCACATAGTTCTTAAGGTTGGGGAGGCCATGACATTTGTGTATCATTTGCACGAAATGCATCTCGAATGTACATACCAGCTTGTTGGATTTCTTTGATCCTAGATGGCGCATTACTGTTCTGCTCTTGTTGCACGAGACGGACCATGTCTCTACTTGGAGTCTCGAGAGGTTATTGGTAATAACAAAAAGTTATTGTTCTCCAGTAGATCCTCAAACTGCAGCAGACTGCAACAGATGTGGAAGCTGTTCAGAGAGTTTTTTTCTGCAAGGATTCGTCATTCAGTAGTTATCCCAAGAACTGGTATTTGCTGAACTCGAACTGAACTGACAGTGTCTTCGACTCGACTCGACTACAAACCTCCTGCGACTACAAACCGTCAGTTATCAAGTGAGCAAGTTTATGCGAACCTCGATATGTGAGCAATTTTCAGCGGAATTCGCCAAAGCTAACGTTTCAACTCTAATGAATGAAAATGGCGGCCATCTTAATCCCGACAACCGGCTCTTTAAGAATAAAGAGGCCACCATTGCTTCTCCATTTGGACTACAAACCTCCTCGAAGAGCCGGAAAATCGCAATGGATATGAAGCCGCAGAGCAAAAAATGTCCACCGTTAACCGTCAGTCAGAAGTATTCGATGTCAAAACACAATCTCCAAAGGTAGAATTCACACAGAATGACATCAAAAGATTTTGAAAGCGCGCTCACGATCAGTCTTATGATCGTGTCCATGATGGAAATGGCGGCAAAATTGCAGTCCAACAAAATACATAAAGGTGAAGATGATATTAAGGCAGTGTGTAGAACAGAAAGCGATGTTTGTGAGAAGTACCGAGTTCCTTTGGCTTCAGTTATCGGTGCAAAGATAGAACACGGAGACACATAGGCGAAATAGCTGAACAAGTCTTCAAATATGGGGGAGTAAAGAAAGCATTTGACGTCATCCTAGGGAGCACTGTCCAAGCTTATCTGGAGTCATTGAGAGTTCCAGACTGGACTTTGCTCTACTTTAAGCTCGAAGCAAGAGTTTCAGATGAAGGCTGGCAAAACATAATTAATTTTTCAAAGTTGAGAAGAACAGGGGTAAGTTGAAAATCTAATGCACCTATCAAAGCTTGGGAGGGGGGTGAAGATTAATTAGGAATTGTAGCAGAATTTGAACCAGACTCAGCTCCATGGTGGAATTAGACTTCAGACTTCAGTTTATTCGCACATTTTCTAGTTAACGTGGTAGTAGGATAATTACAGGATAAATAAAAACGAATCCATAAAACAATAACAATAGTAACATTTACACCGCACAAATAATTGATTATAGTTTCTTCTCGCAGTGATCAAAGTACATGTACTTGTAGCAAGAAGCATTCGTGTTGATCCCTGCCTAAGTCTACCATAGCTAGGGGGAAAAAGAAGGACAGACGTGGATAAAAAGTTCAGCCTCAATAAATGTAAAGAGTTATTGTCAAACATTATTAAAGTGTCTGTGAGATAAGGAGAGATTGAGTATATTTTTTCCTAAATGTAGAGGTTGAATTAGACTGTTTAATTCCAAGATCGATGGTTTCCCAAATTTGTGATGAAATAAATTTAAATGTTACCATTCCCTGATTTGTTTGTGCTTTACAAATGTAGGTCTGCTAAAGTTCTGTCTGGCGGCAAATCTAGTATTATAGGAGTGTCAATCTGATGTAATCTTAATAGTTTCACAAAATATTGTTGGGACTTTACTCTTTTCATTTAGAATTTTATATGCAAAAGTAGCAATTTTTAATTTGAAAATGTTATCGCTTATAAGCTACTTCAATCTATCATATTCAATGTTGTAGACTTTCTTTTCAAAATTCCCGCTTGTTTTCTGTTGAAATTAAGCTTTACACAAGAGGACTTGATAATTATTGCTTTGTTTATATTTGGTTTCCATGGTTACGGGAAAAGAAAACTCGAAAAAAAAGGCATTTTCGGTGTTTTTTTTCGCCCCTGGACTATTTAACTTGGGGTCCCTGTGTAACAGCAACATATCTGGTACTGGGAACCATCCATAAGGCCACAGGAGCGCATTGTTGTGTCATTTACCTTCGTAAATTTTCATCGTGAGTTTATAGTTCTTGGATTTTGCCGTCTTTATTGTGAAATTATGTTGATTTTCCGGCTTCGTAATGCCTCGAGGTTCAAAGCAGGGAGTAAAGTATCGCATCGAGACCAAAGTGAAGGGAAAAGCGCGCTTTAAAGGTAAACGTTTTGTGGAAACTCGAAGCGAACAAGCCGAAACTCGCGAAAGTGAACGAGTGGAAAATGGCGCCGCCGATGCTTGTGACTTGTTGCACTCTGGCGTTAGTCGTTCACTACCTAAACCTTGTGATGAGATGGGAAGAGCAGATGAATTAGAGAAATTTGAAGGCATCAATTCAACTTCTGCCAAGAAATTGGAACGTGCGAGTTCAACAAAGTGCGAGGAAGAGAAAACAATGGAGCCATTGAATGTAACACTTCAAACACGTTTCAACGCCAACAAGCCTTACTATAATGAATCCGAACCTGAAGGATACCGGATAATTTACCTTTCAAACTTTAAAAAAGCCATGGAAGCGATGCACAAGTGTAGGAATGGAAACATTTCTATTGTTGAAGATGTTTCTAAACGTGCTGGACTGAGCAGTTCACTTTATTTTGAATGCTCGGCGTGTAAACAAAGAGTCTACATGAACACGTGTAAGAAAGTTGATGAAAAGGCACGCTCGTTTGATATAAATCGCAGGGCTGCATTTGCCATGGGAGAGGTAGGACTTGGACGTGAGTCACTTGCCACTATCTGCGAGATTCTAAATATGCCACCTCCAGTTAGTGATAGTGCCTTCCAAAGGCACAACAAATCAATAAATGCTGGAACAAATAAGGTATTACAAGACAAGTTGAGTGAGGCTGCTCATCGACTGAATGTGATATTGACAAGGCCATCCAGAAAATGCAGACTGCTATCAAAGCAGTGCTGTATCACAGTGTCAAGATGGAGAATGACCAAGACAGACACAGATATTGTCCTCAGGGCAGGGACTCTTGGTGTTCTTTTCAGAAAAGCAAAGCTGCTGGTACTGCAACATTCGTCAACACAAGCCTCATCATCTTGATCTGGTTTTCCTAAAATTCCTCACACCATTGTTTGACCGACTATTTGATAAGAAGCTGCTGAAGAGATGTTTACCAGGGTTTTCACAGAATGCAAACGAGTCAGTGAATTCTCTGGTGTGGAACAGATGCCCCAAACATAGATATAGGGGGTTTACCAGTGTCCAGACGGCTGCTGGATCTGCATCATTACAGTTTAACGTTGGTGCGACTGGTCGCCATGGCATCATGGAGGAGCTTGAAATTCCATGTGGGAGCCACACACAACAGGGCAGTGAAAGAAAAAACAGAAGGAGAGTGAAACAGTCTGAAAGTAGGGCAAGCCAGAGGTTTCAGGCAGCAAGGCAGAAAATCCGGCAAGCAAAGCTGAGGGAAGAGGACAGACTAAAAGCTGCAGAGGGTGTCACGTATGAGAGTGGGGGGTTTAACGATGAGCTTTTGGGTAGTTCTGCTACTAAAAAGAGAAAGAGGGGTCCAAAATCTGATTCTGCAAGAAGTGCAAAGTCTTCTAGAAGGCAATAAGGTCTAGAGCAAGTTAAAAACAGAGTTAGACATGCTTATAATTATTCTTGGACTTTAACTGCTATTTTCTCAAAACAAGGTCTTTTGAGAGGTCGTAGTGGCCCCCCCACTTTTTTTAACCAGCATTTTGATAGAAATTAACCATTTTTGGCACAGATGTTCCTTACAGTATGTAGCATGCACCTATGAGCCACTTTTTGATATTTTATTTTGAAGGCTAGTTATGAATGGATTTCTTTCATACAGTTTCTTTCCCCGTAACCATGGCAACCAGCAGTGATATAGAAAAATGGCTCATAGCGGCATAGTTTGATGTTTCATCTGTTATCAGGTACATTTTGATTTAAATATATTCAATATTGAAAGAAATGTGTGGGGGGGAATTTGTTGTGTAGAAAATTGTTTTTTAAGACCAATGAGTTTAGAGGGATCATATTACAATTTGACGGCATGAAATCCAAAAAAAAGTATCCCAGCAAGTAGCCAGTGAGCTATAGTTGTAAAAAAGTATAACTTTGTCATATGTGAGTATTAAAGAAACATGTTTTAATTATGATCAAAGTGGTGTCCATTTTGTCCAAAATTGGATTGAAGGAGATTAAAATAAGGAGTGGCATTCTCTCTCTTTCACACAAAAAACAATATTCTTTGTAAACAAAATAATGACAAAATCTTGTTTTTTAGTACTTCTTGAAAAATTAATGAAAAAGGCTTACATGGTACCATTTTCATCACCTGGTACCCATGGTATTTTTCATATTTTTTTCTAGAACAGTGCTATTTCTGATACAAATTACACAGTACATGCCACGAGCCTCCCAAAATATTAATGTACTGTCACATATATACATCTGTACATGTAAACACATTTAATATACTCTTTTAAAATCTTGAAAACAGCTAAACCGAAATAATCTTTTCAGGTAGGTACATTTAATACTATCAATAGTAAATTGTTTCAAATACATGCAAACAAAAGACTGATAATTAATTAACTTTGGGCATGTTGTTTTGACATTATCTAATTTCAGATGGAAGGGGTTCAGGGATGATCTTCTTTTCCTACTTGATGAGGAACTGTCAATGTCAATCTGTGCGCTTTACACTGCGAGCTTAGGAATACCGAGCAGCTACTTAGTTCTCTTGGGCTATTTGCATATAACTGTGGAAGCCTTAAGGAGTGCAACTCTGTTCTGTCAGAGTATGGCCCTGAGAGCATGAATGACAGGGACAGAATAATGGTGAAAGTTAAACCAGGACAAGAAAGTAGGATTGAAAAGCACAACATCCAAGTAGCTTCATTTTCAGGTAATTTTACATGAGGTAATAATTATTATTGCCTTATTAGGGTTTTTCATTCTCAAAGCCATGTGTTTTTTGGCTCATGATAATTTCATTTTGTTTTGTTTTTCATTAATTTAGAGTTTCTTGATTTGTGGGTATGTACAATGGTGAAGATAAAGATGGATAATATATTTGATAAAGATGTATTTTTAATTAGCTAAATCTTAAAATGGTAGAAGATTTAGAAGTTATTTAGAAGTTCCCTGCTGGCAGTTATGATAAAATTAGATGCTGTAAGACAGTGTAAGTCTGTGCCTTTTCCTGGGCTAGATACTATACAATACAGATACATGTACAATGCATTACTCGTTTAATGTTGGTTAAGTGTTTGATACTGTATAATGTACATGTATGTGTATATATGTCAACTTTTTTGTATTTCCTGGATCAACAGAGCGCAGGTTTTTAGATATCATTGAAGATATTGTTGTCAAGTCTTTACCTGTAGAAAAGTTGAAAAGTTACTACAAGAAAAGGAATGCAGCAGAATCCTACATACTGGGAAAAATTACATTCTGTGAGGAAATGATACAGGTTTTCCTTGACTAAAACTGTTACACAGTCTAGAGTGAAGTCACTTTATTAAACGTCGGTAGCCCCTTCAGTCTAACAGAATTGTATCCATGGAGGCTGACAGTACACGCAACTTTACCCTCTTCCATGTCAGGGCTCCCAATTATGGACCGTCTACGGGGTCTATGGCACCGTTGCCATCTATGGGGGACGTGGTTGGCGGAGGGTCTTCGATACCTGTGTTCCATGCACTCCCGGCTCACGCCTCCAACCCTAAACGTACGCCCACCTCGATCACTGTCCTCCAGGAGAGTCGGGGCCAGCCAGCAAGGCGGCGGCGGTCTCATCCCTATCCGTTGGAATGAACTCGGGCGTTACGGGCCCATCAAGAATCAAAAGGGCGGGCTATTGCCCTTAGCGGTGGCCCCCTTGGCCGTCATGGCGGGCAAAGCTCTGGCCGGCACCGTCTCGGGGGCGATGGCTAAAAAAGGAGGAAAAAGATTCTCGCTCACCTGATAAAGAAATTTGGCAAGAGGGTGGTGAAGCAAATCGTGAAGGACGCGAGTCAAGGGGCGGCCCGCGTGCTCGGCAAGAAAACCAGTAAAAAGTTGGTCCAAGGCCTGGAAAAGATAGCCGGGGTGGCCCCGAAAAAGAAAAGGACGAAGAGGAAGCCTGCAGCCACGGCCATAAAGAATAAATAAAGAAAAAACAGCCCTCCCCTCTCATTCCCTCAACGTCCGTCAAGCGTACACGTGTCGAGAGAGATATATTTGACGACGATTATTGAAAACCATGGCGACGGTGGCAGGAATGGGCAAACCGCCCCTGCCACACATGTTGGGTGGCTACAACACCCATTTGGATTTTTTCGGAAAGGAATTGGCCCAAGCGGTCGAAGAAAGAGGCTATTGGTCGGAGCACGCCCCCAAATCGGCTCTCTTGCCTGGGGCACCCGTGGAACTTTACCTCCCGGCCAGTCCCTATTACACCGTACTGCCTAGAAGTTACTTCAAGGTGACGGCCAACATCGAGAAAGCTGATTTAGGGGATTTGACCGCCGATTTGAACTTGGGGCCAGTCAACAATTGGTTTCATTCCCTCCGGTCGCAAATAGACATGGCCTTGAACGGGGAATGGATACTATGAGCACCAAAACCTACCCCTACAAAGCCATTTTCAACACCCTGTTCAACTTTACCCCGGACTCAAATAAATCCTACCTGACCTCGGGCCTGTACTACAAAGATCGATTTTAGGCCCTCTTCTCTTTTTGATATACATAAATGATTTTCCTGATTCTTTAACACACTGTACTCCAGGTATATTTGCAGATGACACATATATAACTACTGCAGATACTGATATCAAACATATAGAAAAGCATATTTTTGAGGATTTAACACAAACTGAAAAATGGCTAATTGCCAATAAGTTAAGTTTCAATGACACTAAGACTAAATATATGGTAATAGGTTCAGCAAATAGATTAAAACAGCTTGCTCCTAATCCGTCACCAAACTTCTATGGTCTACCTATTGAAAGGGTACAGGAATTTAAACTTCTTGGTGTATATTTAGACGAAAGTTTGTCCTTTAAAGCACACATTAAACATGTGATTGGCAACGTATCAACTGGTTTGAAAATGTTATATCGTACAAGACAATATGTAGACGATAGAAGTGTATTACTTTGTGTATATCATTCCCTTATTGAGCCATATTTTGACTATTGCAGCACTGTTTGGGGAGGTTGTTGTAAGGGTCTAAAGGAAAAACTCCAAAAGCTTCAAAATAGAGCTGGGAGGATTATTACTAAATCTGATTATACTGTGCGCTCTCATTTTATACGAGAACAATTAGATTGGCTTCCACTAGACGAAAGAAGATTAAAAACAGAATCAGTTATGATGTATAAATCTCTTAACGGTCATGGGCCAAACTACCTAAGGCAATTGTTCTCTTATTCTGGAGAAGGTCACAGTTATAATCTTCGAGACTCTACCACAAACCTTAGTTTACCAGCCCCTAAAACAAATTTTGGTAAACGTGCATTTGCTTACAGTGGAGCAGCATGTTGGAACAATTTACCTCAAACACAAAAGCAGAGTGAAACATTGATGATTTTTAAACGTAGATTTAGTGATGTAGCTTTTAATAGTATTATTTAGGCTTAGCATTTAGGTTAAAATAATTATTTCAAGTATTTAGTAGTTATCATTAGATTTATTAGTATTTATGACAGCTATTCTTGTATTTTTAAGACTTTTGTATTGGACACGGCTCGTGTGAAAACCAACCCTGTTGATGACGATTACCGTGTATAAATAAAGATCATTCATACTACAAAGACATGGCCGGGTCCATGGATGTGTTCAACATCGCCGGGGCCAACGTAGGGTTGAAGGCGCGGGCGGCCTACGTCGCGGAAAGCAAAGTGGTGGAACTGACCGGGATGTTTGACATTGACGCGGCGTTCTCCAACAAACTGCTCCTCAACCGGGTGCCCCTAGAATTCCGGCTCACCCCTTCCAGCAACGCCTTCGCCCTCATGGGGGACAAAGCGGCGGCGGAGGCCGCCAAAATCGTGCTGAAACGGGTCACCTTCTTCCGCCGCGCCAGCGTCTGCAACAAGGAATTCATGAAGAACACCGAAGTGAAACTCGTGTCCCAGCCCGTCCTCTACCCTTACAACAGTGAAGAAGAACGGATGTTCACCATTTCCCAGGGGGTCACCACCTTTGAGAAAACGGATTTCCTGGGCGGTCGCATACCCCGACGCATGCGTATTGCCTTGGTGGAGAGTCTCGGCAGTTTGGGATGCCCCGCGCGATGGTGACGGTGGACGGTATCCCCACCCCCTTCTCCCGCCTCGAATTTGCGGCCGGGAAAACCCTGGACGGTTACAATACCCTGTTCCTGGCCCAGGGCGCCATGAGCTCCAACCATGGGATTGACATTACCTGCACCGATTGGAATAAGGGATACGCCATCCTGAGTTTTGACTTCACCCCGGACGGCAGTGGCAACGCCTCTCACATGAACATACAACAGTACGGGATGCATCCTGCTTCAGTTTGCTACAGGCGTGGCCAAGACCCTATCGCTATACGTGAACTGCGAGTTTGACGCCACGTACGAAATCAACAGCAGCCGGGAAGTGAAAAAGTTGTAAGCAGGGGGATGACGACCTTCACGTCGCAATTGACGGTCTTGGCACGCCAAGATTGGTGGCTCCGCGCCTCGTTTCGGGGCGTGTTTCCCATGGACCTACAGCCCCAGCGCGTGACACGTCACGCCTCTTTCATTCTCAATACCGACAACGCCGACGGACCAGGAACCCATTGGTTGGCCTTTTATTTTCCGCGTCAAGGCCTGAATGAATTCTTCGACAGTTATGGCTTTCTTTTCTTGCGAAAGACCAGGTTGCACAGGGAGGCGAGTGTCACGGTCCTGGTAAAGGGGTCTACCCCTGCCACTTCCATCATCATAGAGCGAAAGGCTAAACACGCCCGTTGTAATATGGCTACGTCCCGATGGCAGTAGAGGGCCAATTCGTTTTGGAAATCAAACACAGTGCCGCGTTCCCGTACGGTGGCGTGCCAGGCCACCAACTCTTGTTTGCCTTGGGGACTCAAGGAATCCGGTTCGTAGTACTGCAGTTCCGGCAGGGGACCCACGTACTGTTGGTGCTCTGGGGTGTTAAAAAAGTTAGGGAAATCCAGCTTGTTGAGATTTTCTGCTTGAAAACCAAATGTGACGGGAAATTGTTTGAGGGCCAGCGGAATGAAGAGGAGTGAATCTTTGATGACAATCTTGTAGTCTGGGATGGTCACCACCATAGCCTTGCCGCCTCGGAAGAGCACTTTGGGTTTGATGGCGTTCTTGAATAGATACTCCAGGATAGGGTAGAAATCGTACCCCATGGCATTGTGTGCCAACACACGTAGTTTTCGTGGTCCCCCGAAAAAAGACAATCGCAGAATTGGGACAGGGCCGTGGGGCCTTTAAATTCTATTTTCCGGGGTCCACATTGGGGGCAGGTGGTCCAGTCTGTGGACACACAGAGCTCACACACTTTAGAGACCCCCGCAAAATTGACCACATTGCTGTGCGCCTCCAGGGGCATGGCTTCAAAGTCGAAGAAGAGGTAACGGAACTTGTCCTCGCTCCCCTCTTCTTCTTCTTCTGTGACAGCGCTCTCCAGGCCCTCTTCATCCTCATCTTCTTCTTCTGTTTCGAGCCTCGGTGTCTTCTGGTCAGCCGGTTGCATGTAACACCGATGGTCCGGGGGGACAATGGATTTACAACTACTGTGTTCCCCACATACGTGGACCACTGGTTGTTGCTGCCGCCCCCGAGCCATATGGTCCACGGTGACACTGCACTGCCAACAACGAGTGTACCACTCACAATAACTCCACTCCATCGAGTAAAGGGTACCACGTCCCGTTCGGTGGGGTTGGCGACGGCGGTGGTTCTCGTAGCAGCCCTCACTCAGGAACCACCGATGGCATTGTTCACATTTTTTCCAATCCCATTTTTCTCCTGGGGGGCGGGGAGAACAATTCTTGATGCCACAGCAAACACACGTCGTGTCACACAGGTGTTGCCTAGGTCTTTCGTAGGTCTTTTGACAAAGAGGGCAAAAGTACTTGGCGTTCAACAGTCCCCTCCCCGCATGTTGGTGATCACATCGTAGTGGTGGTCCTACGTTTGGTACAGGTAAAGACGGCACTGCGCCTCGGGGAGGTGGCCTGAATAAATGATACTATTCATGTGAACCCGTGAGCCCAAATTTACTTCCACGCCTTGTTCTGCCAAATACTCCTGGAATTTCTTGAGTTCGGATAGCCCACACGGTTGAATAGGGACCTAATCTCACCCTCTAAAAGCCTACCCAAAGCCCTCCTTGTTCCTCCAAACTAGATCCACTAAGTAAACTAGGCCAACTAGGAAAACTAGTCAAACCAGTTTATCCCAGAGCAAGGTTAAGGTCAACCAAGGACAAGGTCACGCCAAGGCACGCGCTTCGTGATTGGTGTTTTTTTTTTCGATCCGATTTTCACAAAAAGGGAACTTTTAGGTTAACTTGATTTAGCTGGCGCGGGGTTTCGGTAGGAAAATGAACCCTTTCCCGGGTCGAATGAGGCGGGAAATGACAGGGAAAACTAAGAAGTCCTTAGGGGAAAGCTACCAGAAAATTTTGGAAGTTTCCACTTAGGTTTTAGGGTAGAAATTGGGGTTCTTGGTTCACCCCAAAAAAGTTTGAGCTAAAAAAGCTAAAAAAACGGATTGAAATCCACCACTCGCGGCGCGCGCTCCGTTTAGCGAACCAATCCCAGGCCAAGAAAAGTGCACCAATCAGAGCCCAGGATTTGTCCCATAAACACTGAAGGTTGAATGGACTTCGGTGCCTTTGAACCAAACACTCCGCCAGGTAAGATGACACGAAATTCAACACGTGGTTGTATTAAGCCTCGGGAATTGAGTGATAACCATGAGCCACAGCACGTATCTCTTAAAGGAGCCTCAAAGGGAGCCCCAAAGGGAGCCCCAAAGAGGGCATCAAAGGGAGCCAGAGGCCCAGGCGATCCCTGTCGTGGGATTTGAGGGGAGACGGCCTGTGTCACCAGTTGTCAATACGGAAGTTAAATTTGATACGGATATTGTTCTACTTATGGATTCTAACCGTAAATCCATTCATGGAAAGGGGTTATATCCTGGTCAGAAGATCAATTTTAAAGTGTGGGAATTTAGAAACTGCAAAAAAAAAATTTTGAGTAACCCACGCTTCAATGGCCCCAAGAAGCTTGTAATACATGTTGGAGTGAATGATGTGGAATTCGCTACAGTCCAGGTCATTTGTGACCGTTTTCATGAGGTGGTTGCTTTAGCAACTGAAACTTTTCCACTATGAAATTTTACCCCACGATCCTTGTTAAATTTCAAATCGCTATTGCCATGCTACTTTCCGCTTGGCCAACCAATGACGCATGCGTAATAGTGCGAAATACCTTTGTGATTTCCATGAATACTGCCGACAATGATGGTTGTTCGCGAATTGATCAACACAATTTTCGTTTTGTATATGTCGGATAATCGCAAAGTTTCAAGGAAGAAACACATGCATCCTTAATTACAAACAGGGGCAACTTTTCGTACCAAAAGGCCATTTTTGATGTGTTTTGTGGGACAAAACTTCGGGCGAACTTGGTGTGAAATCGGTTGGCATTGTGTTTGCCGGTGGAGCTCGCCACACTGAGCCTTCAACGTGGGAACTGGGTAATTCTTTTACCATTCTGGAATACTCTCTTAGCAATGAAGTAAAGAACTGCTTTGTAGTTGCTGCCGACAAAATGAGAGGCTCTTCGCTTTACCCTCTACAAGGCTCTTCGATGGTCAAATTCAGCTCAGAGCCAGAGGGAATTCACACAGCCACAGCGTATGATATTTACATGTGGGGCGGATTGAATACAAAAACCATGACTTGTACTTCAGAACTCGTCAAGATAGCTATATTCCAGAAAGGAGATGCAAAGAGGGCAAGACCTAAGAGGGCCGAGGCAGCTGCTACTGAATGTTTTGCCTTTAACATAGACTTGACTGTGTATGCTAGTGAAACTGACAGTGGCAATAAGTTTTACCGGTATACCATCAGCCAGGACTGGACACTCACTCACCATGGTGTCAGAGCATTGTGCCATTTTGTTTGGAGGAGTAGAAATGGAGGACAGAGAGCATGGTGTATTCAGGCAGACATGTAAAGATTGCAAACTGTATGTTCTGGACTTACAAGAAGTGAAATGGTCCTGTTTGAGTGAAGAATTGGGATCTCCCCGTGCTTACCATACAACGGTTTTGGGGTCGAACAGAACACTTTTTATCATTGGTGGGATTCAGCTTCCAGAAACTAGTTCTGTGCAGTACTACAATATAGGGGAAATTATGACTGTCAAATTTGACCTTGATTTTAAAAACTTTACCCACAGTTTTTTGGACATTTCAATCGTTCCTCCTCTCTTTTTGACTTCACATGCTGCTCATCTGTCAGACAATATACTGTATGTTTTTTGGTGGCTATCAAGCTAAAGAGGAGGTTATATGTGCCAAGCCAGCCACAAGTGGAACTATGCTGGTGATTGACTTGCACAATCAAGTAGCTGTTACAAATAGTGCAAGTGAGGAACACGCCACTTCAGGACACTTGTTATTTATGCTAAGTGATGCAGCTATTTTGATTTGTGGTGGGACAAAAAAGGAGATTTTGTTTTTCACTAGTTTAATGCCTAAAGCAGAGACTTGTGAACTTGATGATAAATGTATTATCAACACTACTGGTGCAACCTTCCCAGTCCCCTGGCTGAAGTGCGATGGTGTGTGTAAGCGGTGGATACACCAGGCTTGCAGTGGGCTACATGTTATTCCAAAGGATAAATATATTTGCAGAGATTGTAAATCGAGCACAATTTCACACAAGTAGTTATTTTCATGTATATACATGTACTCATAATTTATTCAGTACAAGTCAGTCAACAGGTACATTTTGGATACAAGAACCCTTTTATAACAATGAAACAAAGTCAAATTAAATAACTAGTTAATGTTATCAGATAATTATGTATGTTGAACATTTGGACAAAGTCACAGGCAGCTCATTATTATGCAACTGTCTTTGATGAGCGATTACACTTTTCCCATTAATTACTATGCACCATTCTCTCACAATTTAGTCATTCCAATGAACTTGGGCACTATCATGGGCACTGCAATGATGCTATAGACCTTTCAGCTTGCCTATTTGTTGCCCCATTTCAGACCACGTGACGTTTCCCTTGAGTAATGCTTTTTTTGTTTTTCTGTATCCCAAGAGGAAATGTACCAATTTCTATAATTGGAAAACAAAGCACTGAATCCTCTGGATAACTATCACATGGTCTGAAATGGGACAACAAACAGGCAAGCTGATAGGGTCTATTAGACATTACAAAATAATGTAGCTATTATTTTTGATTCTTTAGAGGCATCCCAATAAACCTGGGCACTGCTGTTATATTGTCAGGCTAAGTGCAACAACTCTATCTATAATGTGATGGTCTTTCATTGTTGAAAACAGTAAATAAATGCACAGATAGATAAAGTGATTATCTCTGTATGTTACTTTGGATTTGTTGGACATAAAATACAGTTCAGGAGCAAAAAGAATTCGAGCATAATTTCCAGGCATCATTAAACTTGAATTAATTCCAATTGTTTCCTTGAAATGCTTATCTAACTTATAAGAAGCATTTTGAATGAAATGTTTAATATCCCTTGATTCCTCCCACTGTGTCACCCCAGCAATCTCTCTGACTAGAAGCTTGTAAGTAAACTTTCCAAGATTGATCTTAGCATGTGTGGCATCCACTTTGTGCTGCGAGTGTTCAATATTAAGAACTGGGTGGGTTTTGACGCCTTTAGCAACAGCAGATAACTGAGATGGATTTAGCTTTTCAGGATTGAAGTGCAGCAGGTCTGCCATCTGCCTAGTCTCATCAAGTGTTCTAGATTTGGCAGTTTTCTGTGTTGCATAGCACAAGTCGCACATATATGTTGAGCCAGCACCCTATAGACCTCCATCTGCACGTGTTCGTTTCTCATCTTCCATAGAATTTACAAACATTAACTTAAATTTCCTCCATTTGCCTCCCATTTTTACCCTCATGATGCTTTTTGACATTTCCTCACGCTCATGTTCAATTGGAGAAACACATACCACCATGGTTGCAGTCTGGTTTTAATCGCATATTGCCTCTATAAGACACTTGTTTGTCCGTACTGAACCTGGAGCCTCCTCCCACACAGTTTTCATTTTGCCATTCTCTTCTATTTTTAAGTTCATGATGCAAAATGAATACCTGAATGCCTTGTCAGAAAGGTAGCGATCTCCCTTTTCCTTGTATAAAGAGACATCTCCCAGCCCATCCCCACCATCCTTGATTAATACGTGTAGGGTAACGTCATCCTGACTTCAGAGAGAGCTTTGGCAACAGCATCCTTATAATTCCAGCGAACACCAACAACATTGGGGGTTGCAAAATTTGGAAGAGCATCTTGAAAATCAGCCATCAAGTTTATTGGCTTTTGGACAGACTCTTTATGCGAGTAGATAACACTGCTGTCAGTCAATTCAATAAGTTCATATGTAACAAAGGTATGTTTTTCAACACTGTCAACCTGGCTTGGAGGCTTAAATACAAATTGACCCTTTGAATTTAAAAAGTCATTGAGCTTCATGGGGGAAGAGTAGTGAAGCCTTCAAGAGTTCTGTATAGCCATTAGCAGAATACGTACACCTCACTGTTAAAAACTCAAATATTGTAAGCATTTGTTCATTTAAAGGCAAAATATCTTCAATGTCAGCAACTTGCCTGCACGGGTGCAAACTCCACTACTGAAGGTCAACCACTTTGTTATACAGTGCTCACAAAAGACATGGCGGCACCCTGCAAGTATCACAGCAGTAGTCGGTACATCTAAACAGATGGCACACTGAAATATCTGGACAAAATCTCTCTCAACAAACCTATCCAAGGGGATACCAGTTAAATAATCTTCCTCAGACAGTTCAGCACTGGTCCTGGCCTAGGTTCATATGTGGCAGTCTTTGATGTTGAACTTGTTGAAGGCCCTGCTTGAGTAAAAAGGTGTCTAAAACAGCCTTTTTTCCCATCTGACCCACTGCTCTCCTCTGCTGCAACTAATCTCTTTCTTGGGCTCTGTCTTTGTGTGTAAGAACATACAAAGCAGCTACCTACATCATGTAGGTATTCTTTATGTGTCTTGAAATTAAAACAGTTGCCTTTATCTCCAGGAAGCTTGACTTGATTTTTGTTCTTAGCTTTTTTGAACTTTTGAATTTTGAAACACAGCAACGGCACAAGAAAGGAGGATGACTGTATTTGTTGTCACTGGATATATCAATATTGTCAATCAGAAGGATTTCCTTTGCGTACTTTGAAGCAGGCCGAGGCTTGTGTCTGTCCGAATCATGTTTAAAAGGAGTCCCACATCTTCGACAAAAAGTCTTCAGTTTGTCTTTGTGAAACTCGGTCTCCAGCTCCATTAGCCGAAAAGTCCTCAAAGTGCTACTTTTGGGAGAGAATTGTGAACATGTTCACACGTGTGCATACCCAAGCGAAAGTTCTCAGTAGCTTCGATAGGCACTGTAAAGCTTCATTTAAGCGAAGATTTGGGCCGGAGAAATCCGGAAAACTCAACAAATCCAAGTTATATAGACCTTACTTCAACTCTGTGAAGGCATTTGACTTCGATTTCCAGTAAAGTTAAGCGAAAACGTAGAATATACAGCGCGAACGAGCAAGCACTTATTTGGCAAACAAACCACGGGGAAGCGAATGGTAAGTAGTGCGCATGCGTACAGTTAGTAATTTTTCTTACAGGCGTTCTACGCATCAGTGAGGTTGAAGAATGGCGGAAGTGTGACCTGGATTTTTGCCCAAAAAAGTACTGGGGACTAGTAATTAGCATATTTGAAATGTAATAAGAACTTTTCATTGTGCTTTCCCGGACACAAAAATTCTCATTTCTGAGATTACACCAAGAGGAGACACCCTGCAGGAGAACATTAGTCAAATTAATCGGTTTATTGGACACAATTTTAATGATGTGATAAAAATCCTGATATTGGCAGGGAATGTCTTTTTGATAATAAGCATCTAACGAGAGCAGTAGGTGTCAAGCGTCTTGTGGCAAACATGAATCATGCGCTAGGTGCTGGAACGCCGAATAACGGGTCGCCTGATAGGAGACAACCGCGGCAGCAGCGAGACCCTCGATGTGCCAGCCAACAGCAGCGGTATGTTTCTTCGCCTCTCGTACCAGACAGAGAGAATAACGGACAGGAAGAGCTGATGAGGCAATTACTGGAACAACTCAAACAAGTATCGTCTGTCATGCTCAACCTTCAGACGACTGGAACCGCAGCCGCTCAGCCCCAGCAGTACAAACCTGTACCAGCTAATCCTGTTACTACCTCAGTGAACTCTTGTTATACTCCTGTGGTGTACCCCATGTACAATAACACGTGGCAAACCGTACAGGAGTATCCAACAGGAGGGTATATCCGCCCGTCATAGTTAGTAAAGTAAAAGATTAGGGTTTTGTTTTATTTACTATTCATTAGTTTAATATTTTCCCTCCGAGACATAAATAGTTGCAGTCTTTTATATATTTTTTTCTTCTTCAGCTCATTTCCCCCCTCTTTTAGTGTGTGATATGACCCTTAAGTCATCTCTAGCCTTTTGCTCGTTTAACGTAGAAGGCCTTATTGGAAAGCTTGAAGATCCGCATTTTCTTAAAGTCATTTCAAAGTATGATTTTATTGTTCTCGTTGAAACCTGGCTCCCAAATAACTTTCAAGTTCAAGAACCAGGTCTCTATAGTTTTTCTAAAACAAGACCCAAACATCCTAAAGCCAGGCGTTGTTCTGAGGGAATCACCATATTAGTTAAAGACGCGTTGAGGAAAGGGATTAAGTTCAATTCTAAAGATAATGATTTTTTGTGTGTGGTGTAAACTTGAGAGGCTTTTTTGGCTTGAATAGGGATGTGTACTGTTGTGCAGCATACATCCCACCGCATAATTCTAGTATTTTCTTAAAGAACCTGGTTGACCCCTACGTTATTTTCCAGAAACAGTTACTAGATTTTGAACCAAAGGGGCATCATTCTATGTGGCGATTTCAATTCTAGGACAGGGGCACTAAAGGATTTTACAGAGCCAGTGACCAACCTTGTCCTTCCTATGGGTTTTGGTGACGACGATTGCCCACCCCCTATTAGAAATAACCGGGACACTCATTTATCCCGTTTTGGTAGGGCCTTGATTGAGACCTGTATAGCTTTCAATTTGACCAGGTGATTTATCTGGTCAGTTTACATGCTTCACTTCGAATGGTGCTAGTGCAATTGATTATACTACTGTGAGTCGACGCCTTTTAGACGAAATTGAGTTATTTACGGTTAATCCGCCAAGTTTTAATTCGTGTCACGCACCCATTTCATTTATTATGAAATCAAAGAGGCCTGATACAAAAGTTACAAATGCTAATTTAACTCCTTTTCCTGTAGCTTTTAAGTGGGATGATTCTTCTAAACGTATTTTTTCCTCTGCCCTTCAGTCTCAGGACGTTTTAAATAAATTATACTTATTCGAACAAAATTTTAAAGTTCAAGACGCCGATCTTGAGCGATGTGTTTCAAATTTTACGGAAATTCTTGTTTATGCTGCGAAAGATGCTCTGGTACTAAAGAGACGCAATAATTCAAAACAAAAGGGAAATAGACCCAAGCCTCAGAAATGGTTTGATAAGCCGTGTTGGGAAGTGAAGAAAAAAGTAATCCAAGTTAGTAAGTTGCTTTTAAAGCACCCTACTTGCCCTTTTTTAAGAGGAGAGTTTCATACTTTGAAAAAGGCTTATAAAAAGTTAACAAAATATAAGAAGAATAAATTCAAGAATGATTTGTTGATTAAAATTCAAACGCTAGAATCAACCAACCCCAAAGAGTATTGGCAGATAAAGTCGTTACGATTCAATGAAAGTAAACAAACAACGAAAGTATCAACTATTGAAGCGGAAGAGTGGTTCTCGTATTTCAAAAAATTAAAATACAAGCGCATCTGATGCGAGTGGGGATCCTTTCGTTGGTGGTATAGACGCCTTTGTTGCTAACGTGGAGGTCTTTGCAACAACATTCAATGCGATTCTAGACAAGCCATTTACTATTGATGAGTTAACTAAACTTAGCCGCAAATTGAAAAACAATAAGGCATCTGGGCTAGACTCCATCAGTAATGAAATGATTAAGTGTTTTATAGATGTGCATCCGAAGCATTTGGTTAATCTGTTCAATGTAGTTTTTCTGTCCCGCCATTACCCTCAATATTGGAATAGTGGTTGTATTTCCCCCATATTTAAAGCAGGTGTTGTTGATGACCCCAACAACTACCGGGGTATCACAGTTAATAGCTGTGTAGGGAAATTCTTCACTCTCGCTTTGAATGAGAGACTTATTCAATTTCAAAATTGGATAATTAAGCCAAACCAAATTGGCTTTCGTAAATCATATAGAACAGCAGATCACATTTTTGTTCTTAAAACTATATTAGATTCTTATTTTAATCAAGGTAAAAAAGTTTATGCATGTTTTGTCGATTATAAGAAAGCATGTGATTCTATTTGGAGACATGGTTTATTTTATAAGATGATACAAGTTGGAGTTAGTAATAATTTTTTGGCTATTATTGTAGATATGTATAGGCATATCAAAGCATGCGTTGAAACTGAGGCAGGTTTAACTGATTTTATTTCAGTCCTTTGTTGTTGCTAAACAAGGATGTAACCTAAGTCCAAACCTCTTTAATATTTTTGTCAATGATATACCTGAGATTTTTACTAACGTGTGTCGACCAGTAACTTTAGGGAATTTAAAGTTGAACTGTCTATTATATGCTGATAACTTATTACTTGTATCAGAGAGCGAGGAGGGCCTTCAATCTTGTCTAGATAGGTTTTAGGGTATACTCGGAAAAGGCAACTACAAGTAAATTTGAAGAAAACAAAAGTAATGGTTTTAATAAGACAGGCCGTAAAATTGGCATTAATTGTACTTTCGGTGGGACTGATGTTTCTACAGCCGTATCTTATACGTATATTGGTACTGTCTTGACACCCTCTGGTTCCTTGGCTGTTAATCAATCAAATTTATATAACAAAGGTATTAGGGTATTATTTAGTCTTTTGAAGGTGTTTCATCCACGACTAGGAACTCCCTTAAAAGTTTTTCTCAAGTTATATAACGCTTTAATTCGTCCTATAGTGTTGTATAATTGTGAAATATGGGGGGCATATTCAAAACTTTTAGTTCCTTCGCATCTTACAAGAAGACGTTGTTTCACTCTTATTGGTTATGTCAAAAGTTGAATATTAAGATGTACAAAATGCTACTAGGTGTGAGCTCCAAGTCTACTAATTCAGCAGTAAGGTCTGAGTTAGGTGCCTTTCCTCTACATGTAACTATTTACAGCGTGTTGTTGAAATTATTTTTTCATCTGCTTGAACACATTAACAATCCATTTTTAATGGGGGCCTTGAAATGTGAGCTGTCACAAAAAGGAGCATGGTCTTGGTTCAGCCAGATGTCCCTTTTATTTAAAATACTTAACATTAGAGTTAATAATTTTACCATTGTATCCAATTTAGATTTTAAATCAATTTTTAAATCATCTAAGCCAAAATTACATAGATGGTTGGAATGAAGAGAGAGCAGAAATTGTAGTAGGAAATAAAGAATCGAAGTTAGAGTTATTTTATAGAAAAAAGAACAATAATATTTTTGAAACCTATTTAACCAAAGTCAACAATTTTGAAACACGTAGAGCTGTAACCAAGTTACGAATCTCAGCCCACTGTTTCCCGATTGAACAAGGTCGTTATAAAGGTATCCCTAGAAGTGATAGAATCTGCACCACTTGTACATCTGGTGAAGTCGGTAATGAACACCATTACCTTTTCCAATGTGATAATTCTCACATGGTGCAAATTCGTGTTTCATTTATGAATAAGTTATTCTTGATTAATCCTTCTTTTTCTAACATAGTTTTATCATTATTGGGTTTATACCGATGTACACGTTGTTTGTAGCAAAGTACCGACCCGATAGTTGAATTTGGTGGGAATCTTAAAATAATCCAGTTACAATGTGCAACCGGTGCCGTCCACCTAGCAAACGAGTTCGATTTTTACAGTAGTAACAGAACATGAACGCTACGAAAACCTCGGAACTCAATGTTCCTTTGAACGTTCATATTATCTTGAATAAATACAAGTTATTAAGAAGTTTTAAAATGTGTATCGTTATTAAACTCCGTTTTGCAAGCTAAAATGCATAGCTGGGCAAATTGCGTTCAAAATGCAACGCTAGGTTTTCGCCGAACACCTAAAAGCACATGAGATTCCTAGGTCACTTCTGCTATGTCTGCCTCAGAATAAAGATAAGAAGCGTCTAAAGAAACACTTAAAACAGTTTTTCGTAAACGGGTGCAAATTTTCACCACGGGTGCAAATTTCCTGTGACACCGGTACGACTAGATTCGCACAATAATTTCCGCCGCAATCACACTGAAACGAACATAACCTTCAACTAAAACAGTTAAACTGACCCAGCCCCTTCATGGTCATTTTATTAAACTGGTGGTAAAGCTAGAAAGTTATAAACAGATGGACCGCCTGTCATAAAATGTGTAAGTCGATCGGTAATGCGGACTGTTCACAATTCATCATAGTCTTGAATAAGGCAAGCCAACACGAAACGGATTTGATTATACGAATAATCTGCCTTTAAGTCATCCCTAATTGTACGTAGTACGTTAGCTCTGATACAGGCACTAATAACGCTAACTGTTCCTTGTTAATTTCTAAATATCCAGCCATCATTCCGTGGTCAATGGGAAATTCAGCACCAAAGGCATCTATCCCGTATATCTCTACCGTAGTCTTTGCCACCCCCAGCTCCTTCGTTAATTCGTCGAAGTTTTTGCCGATGAGAAGTTGCTGAGCAACGTAGGCTTTCCTCTGCGAGTTTTTATTTTTACCGTAGAGTCTGTAGAGCAACGTCTTCTGCAAACAGAAGACAAATAACTGTAAGCTAGCTGTGACTCGATCCGCATGCAACGAGTATATTATGGAGTAATATACCGCCAGGAACAGCTCAAATATTCTTGCGTGTTGAAACACTCACTGACCGATTTACGTTCTCCTTGACGAAAATGCACACAGTGACACTGCAATCACTACAGATCTAGATTTGCTGTACACATTACCTATTAATGAGGCTCACATACCCTGGGACTAAGCACCATTCGTTTGCTTTCAGCCTTAGCTCCGACTTCACTATTCGCTCTTGCATGTTTTCTTGAACTGTGAACCAAGTATGATAAAACACAGTTCAGATGCGAAAACAAAAGCAAACAAAAGCATTGAAGTCAAAAACAGATATACAGCAAAACACTCACCTTTCAGCCATTGTAACGAAAACACATCTACATTTAAATATGTACCTCTCCATTAAAAACATTTGAATCACTACCCTTTTTTTACCGGAATCGCTTGTAATCCAATCAGAAAAATCCATTTTTATTTCGGTTTTCCGTGCGGGATGTAGCGCATCTCAACCAATAAGCAGGCTAAATAATTACTCGATATCTACAACAATCGTAACATCCCGCGGCTTAGCCAATGAGAAGAGGCATCAATTCACATCTGGTATCTCATTTCCGCTCTAAATAAAACGTAAAAATAAATCCACACTCGCAAAGCATAATGGTCGACAGTCTTTAACATTTGCCGAAAATCTTCTTAGTTGTCACGTAAGGCGGAGGAAAAAAAAAATCAGTATCCCGCCATGCAAAAATTGAAGACGAAATCCTACATGGCCAAGTAACAAACTGAACAATACTCCAATAACCAATACAACATGATTGTAGTAGGGAAGAGAGGAGGGGAAAGACCTAGCAATTCCCAAATGTGCCAAGCAATATGTTTGCATATTTAAGGAAAATTAGTGCAAACGGTCTCAAAACTTTTAAAATTGAGAAAATGACTGAAGGAAACTAAAACCCATTCTCGTTCCCAGTGCCTCCTCAACTAACTGAAAATTCGGAGGCTCTCGTTAGACACAAACCAGGCTCTAATTTGATCTAATTTGATCTAATTTGATTGGCTAGCCAAATCGGCTGCGCGATGAAGAAAAATAAAACAGTTGCTGCGCATAGCGCTTTCTTCCGGTTTTACGACATGAGAACGAGTATTTTGTAGTAGTAGAAGTTGTGTTTAAAAATATGACTGAACAGAAGCACCCAATGGAACTATAGTTGTCTTTCCAGATTTCGAGCAAGTGACGCGTTTCTGTGTCGTCCCACCGCATCATTTTACCGCCAACATTAGATGTCGTTTGGCTCTCGGCTTCAGGGACAAAAATTAAGGGTCCCCCACTGGCTGCAGGACTGCCGCTACCATTGCCAAATTGGGGCTGTGGGTTAGGATACTGCGGTTGTGGATTGGGATGATACTGGTAGGTCGGCGGTGGGGGAGAGTAGAAATTTCGGCTATGATCTTGCCAGCGATTTGGTGCGGCTATGGCTGAAGTCGTAGAAGTCATAGTTGGCCGGTGGAAGTTTACCACTGTGGTCGGGTACGCTCTCGGCGGTTCATCACTCCCCGGCAATTGCATAATAAATGGAATTAGCATGAAATCCTTGGGACTTCGTGCCTCAGCACCAAAAAGCCGAATTGGCACAATTACAAATACGTCATTTGCGTCCGGCAAGGAGAATTTCTTGCATGGGTTTAGGATAAAAATGATAAAAACTTTGGATTAATGTACCTTTACGTGCCACTAAAAGCCTAATTTATTTTTATAAAACGACTTACATTAGCTAGCCTGGTAACTAGTAGGTTTTACTTTTTGTTTTCCCTCTTCTGGTTTGTTTCTCTCTCTTAAAAGATAGAAATTTGGCCTATAACTACCCTTGGCACGGAAATCGGCGGAAATCGCCTGAGATATAAAGGTTATATCTACTATTATGCACACAATAGTATTGACGTTAAAGTAGACGATACTAGATGTAGCTTTTTTTAGAACTTCGAGCAACGCGCCGCCAAAAATACCATAACTTCTTTTTCGAAATGACGAAATCGATCTAAAATTGAGCGCGTGTTAGTGCGTGTGGTTATAAACACTGTAATTTTCCCGGTTCATTGGCATATTTCGCATATATTTAGAACAGAGGATGTTGAATTTTCACTGAGGTAATATTAAAGATATGTGGAGTTCGGATACCGACTTTAATGTACCGATTCGATGTGAAAATGAAGCGAGAACAAATGCCAAAGCGAAGCCGTTGGAAGCAAAAATGTGGATTACGATCTTCCCAGAGGTTTGGAGCTGGAAAGAAAAAAAAACCGGAAAAGAAGAGGTAAGACTTAATTGTGCTTCCTTTTAGGCTATCTTTAGGCTTTATTTTTGATTTTGTTATAAATGCACGCTCGAGAAAAAATCAAAACAAAACGTATCGGTGATTCTTTTTCGCGAGTTGAATATGGAAAGCAGAGACGATTTCAAAGAATGGGAAGACAATTTGTCCGACCATGAGTTACTGAGTTATGTAGAAGAAGAGGAAAACAAAAGTCGCTTTCCAAAACTACAAGAAAAAGATTTGGAGGATTTAGTATCGGCTTCGTACTCTAAATCGACTAAAGCGACCACAAAATGGGCTGCCAAAGCATTTGAAGGTGAGAAAAGCAATGCCCACATTCTAATACAGTGTTATTCATTGACAATTTAATATGAAAATTGATTGAAAATAAGGGAAATGTGTATTTTCTAACAGCCTGGTGTAACGAGAGGAAGGTGGCAACAAAATTACAAGACATGACTCACCAAGAACTCGACGAAAACTTGCGTCAGTTTTATGCTGAAGCCAGAACGGCGAATGGCGAAGAATACAGTCGTGTTTCTCTCCTTTCATTTAGAAATTCATTTGAGAGGTTTCTGAATGAAAATGGTCGGGCGATAAAACGATAAAACTCGCCGAAGCGGCTCAGTAAATATCCACCACTATTCACCTCCACTTCGGTGAATAATTGTTAAATATACCTACGTTGTAATAGGTTATACTTCCATTTTTCTTACAGATTTAAAGAACTTATTTAGAAATATTGATCAAGCTTGACCATTCAAGGAAGCCAGTATTTATATGCCAGTACAGTGTATATCACAGAATAAAAACAACATTGGACATTTTATCAATTACAGACTGGGCCAAAATGTAGACTCCTATTGAAGCTGTTTGCTGCACTATACATGTAATAGCTAAAAGAGGTTCTTAATTACTTGATACCAGTATGCACAAGTTTCATAGTGGTACGAAATCTAGATTATGGCATTTACATGTGAGGAGGTTCATTTAAGGCCGTATGTTTACATGATACTGGTACGCAATGTGGTCATTAACAACATATTTCATGCAGATATGCAACTTTTGTACCAGTATGAGAATAGGAGAATAGGAGTGAACTCATACCAGTATCTCTCATCCCAGTCAGGGATGTACATGTAGTCAGTAGATAATTTTAGAGGGACATGTAGCAGGACCAGACATAGTTATAGAGGGGCGCAATTAGAGATACAAGTAGGAGGACCAAGCATAGTTATAGAGGGACCATTAGAGATAACAGGACCAAACATAGTTATAGAGGGGCAATTAGAGATACAAATGTAGCAGGACTAAACATACCGTAAAACTCTATTAAGCCCTCCGGGAGCTTATTTTATTTTGGACCTTGAGAGGGGGACTTATTTAATAAACGAAAACATACCTGGTACATGTTCAAGTTCAAGTAAAATGGCATTATCACATATGTTCGAGGGGCCTTATTTAAAAATAATAAGTTTTGAGTTGCTCTGTGCAATCAGGGATCTGATTGGCTTTCAATTGATCTCCAATATCAGTAAGAACTGTTTCGCTTGTCAAAATTTTGTGCCCCCATTTCTGAGCAAATGCTGCACACCCCAGCCTGTTAAGCAATAATCTTAAAGTTTCCTGCTTTGAAGCCTTGATAAAACATGCTGAAGTTTATGGGCCTCCTTCCCCGACTGTCACATTCCTATTTGTACCTCTGGTATAGTGCAGTATAATTTTGTCTAAGCCATTTCACTGGTTGCTGGCCCCCACCCAATAGTTCACTGATCCATGATTTTCCCTTTCCTTCACAGGATTGTGTCTTGTAGGATGAGTATTCTACACTATCTGGATGATGAATGAAGTCCAGAACAAATTCAATTGTTTCTGATGAAAGCCTGTGGCTGTATGGACGACACTCACGAACTGGAACTGCTGCACCAGGACCATGAACTTGTGCATGGATACGAGCTTTTGTAATTTCATAGTTGAAGTTGGAAATTTGAAAAGCTCCTTTAGCTTTTTGTTTTCATAGTTCAAAGCAATGCAGCTTAACAATTCTATGCGTTTAGCACTGCCAGGTTTCTCTCTGTAGTATGACAAAGCCAGGCCAGCAAGAATGTTTTCCTCTGTTTCCTCTAATTTATTCAAATGGGGTTTCATTTTTATTTCCAATATACAATATGAAATGTTTATTTTGTATGATTCTGTCTGGAAAAATGTTTAAGAGATAAAGTAGCAGAGTGAGGATCATTATGAACAGTAAGAGAGGCAAGGGAAAAGGGGATATAGTGTGTCAGAATTTTAAAGATACTCTTAAAGTATCTACAAATCGAAATTTAAGTTGATCTCATTTGAGATGCAGAAGGATGGTGTTTTCTGTTTGTCAATATCTCATCTCGTTCCAGAGATATTCAGGTTTTTGCAATATTCAAATAAGATGTACTGACGTCATTTGATGGACACAACCTTGAGACAAATCGCAATATGAAGAATATCTCTGCAAAAAGAGGGTAAGCTTTGCATGTGTGGTACCAAGGAAAAACTCTTGGCCCCATATTTTACAGATATGGCATCAGAAGACTTGGAATGCAGGCATTGTATGCAAGTCATTTTTGTTTCTGTAACCAAAAAAAATAAATTTTATCTGCAAGGTGAATGGAGCCTGGGGTAAAAAGTGTTCCATGACAACATCATGTAAAAACATTACTGTGCCAGATGATAAAACCAAAAGCAGTGGATTTCTCTATAGACAAATACACTGTTAGTGTCAGTACTTGCAAGCCTGCTGGTACCAGTACATGTATTTACATGTATCCTTTGATGAATGTCCTGCCTTTGATGAGGATCAGATTGAGTTGCGCACCCATCCCCTAAGACTTCATCGTTTAAGAGTCAATCAAAGAGAAGACAGTGCAGTGTTTGCTGCTGGTAGAAACAGTTTGTCAGTTAGAAATAAAACAACAATAAGGTTGGGTTACCCCCTGTCCCAAATCCCCTTCAAGGAATGCCATGAGATAACAGATTTCTATGATTGCTTATGGTTGTACATTGTAGAGTGGTTTTAATTAACCAGTAAGTGTATATTAGTCTAATATGTATTTCACAGGTTAAGTTAATCACTCTACATGTACAGTATGCCTGTATGCTAACCAATAATAATTTACAAGTTATATTATCAATTAATAGATAAACAATGTATGAGGCATACAATTCCAGCAGTGCCAATGGATAGCCCTCCCAGTAATTTGTTAAAAGAGGAACCAGAGCATCCTTTTGCCAATGGATAATGCCCTGGGTTCTGGCATTATTCACTCACTACTCTGTTACATTCTTGTTACCAAGAAAATGATACAGGCATCACCGATCAGTATTCACTTTTGATCCCTGTATTAAAAAAATACCGTTTTCACTGAAGTGCGACTATGGAAGTTTCAAGTCTGATTTGGAAAATTGCATTTAGCCAACCATCAATCAAAATTCAATGAAGTCTAGGCGGTGAAATCTTTGTATGAGACTAGACTCGGCATTTGATTTTTGGTCGGCTACAAGCAATTTTCCAAACGCAACTTGGAACTTTCAGGGGCACGCTTCAATGAAAATGGTAATAATGCATTTAGGGTGGAGTGGTTTTAATCAAACTATGAAATGAAATCTAAAAGTCAGTCAAGATGCCCTACATTTCCCATAATAATTTCTAGGTCATAGCAACGACTGCCTAAGATTGCGAGGAACAAGCAAATATCACCATTTCTACGTAACTGATAAACCTGAAGGTCGAAACTACGAGAAACGTCTATAATTGTTGGCGAGTGTACTTTCTCCAGCATCTCAACAACAGATCGACAGTTCGGGAACAAAACCATTCGTCGTTCTGAGGGTCTGTTTAGAAGACTAACGTGACCAAGAAGCCCAGTCCATTCTACGAATGGTAAATCTTGAAGAGGAAGGTGTGTTTCGGTATCGAAATCGATACAATGACTATTGGACTTCAGAGTCTTCGAGTTTTTCGGGTGCATATCATTTGTAATTTCTCGCAGAGAGTCGGTAGCACTGCATTGGAGCACAAAAATAAAAATTATTAGGGGAAAATGCATCTTAAGATATGAGATATCAATTCGAAATAGAACTTAGAAACCCATAGAACAATAAGAAACTGTCAAGGAAGTTAATAACATGTTACCTCCCCCCGACCAAGTTCTCGTTGTGTTTCTGTTCCCTTCACTTTCCTCCATCTTGTTTTGATCGAAACTTATCAAAGTGGAGCTTCGATGGGGGTAAAGACCGTTGATAATATGGTTTGACCGCAATGCATGATGGGAAGGGTGTAATATCCTCCTTGAAAATTTGATGTCCTTAACACTAGCATATAAGCCCACAAACTTCGTTATAGGGATTATATTTGTTGTAAGAACATCAAATTTCCGCGGGCAACTATCAGCCGTTATAGTTCACCACAAAATTCTCTCCGATTCTGATTGGATGAAACTGATTACGTGACGTGATAGTTGTCGTCCGCAGAGGCAAATTATCACGCGATAGTGCCCGCTGAGAGAGAGAATTTGTTTCATACCGTTGTGTTTTGATACGAAATACTTACAGGAGCACATCATTTCTATTATAAATATGGCCTCTCGCTTCGTAGAGGTCAGGGAAGAGGCCATAAAACAACTTGTAGAAGACGCAACACCTCACAAAACCAGACAAGCGACTTCATACGCGGTAAACGTTTTTGAAGGTTAGTTTCAAAACTGCTACATGTTGTTTCAAAGTTTTATTTCAGAGCCTTGTGGAGACCAATTAATAACAAATACATTTCAAATTTGATGTAAATATCTTTTTCGTTTAAACTTGGTGCCAAGAAAAGGGAATTGACGAGAAAATAGAAGATTTAACCCCTGAAAATCTGGCACAAGTGCTGCGAAAGTTTCACATGGAGGCCCGTACAGTCTCTGGGCAGCACTACTCGCGGTCTGGAGCGTTTCCTGACTCAAGCTCCGCACAGGAAAACATTTTCGATTACCCGAGATAAAGTATTTGCTCCTGCCAATGAAGCGTTAGACTCACACTTAAGGAACTTGGCAAAGAAGGTACTCATCTCGTCAACAAAACACAAACAAGCCATTGCCAAAGAAGATTTCAAGAAGCTGTATGCGACAGGTCAGCTAGGAAACAAAAGCCCGGAGAGTCTTCTACAAACTGCATGGGTTTACTTAATTTTATTCTTTGGAAAGCGAGGACGGGAAAACCAGCGGAACAGGATTAAAGAAGACATCGTTTTGGGCAAGTCAACAAATGGAATAGAGTACATTACCTTACGAGACCGAGCGACCAAAAACCATCCTGGAGGCTTAAATGACAACGAAGACAACTCGCAAGCCATAATGTGCGAGTGGCTTCAGAATGATGAGAGGTGGCCAGTTAAATGTATTAAGAAATACTTGCAGAAGAGAAATCCTAAATGTACAGCTTTGTGGCAGAAGCCAAGAAATGACAGTAGCGATAAGTTTAACTCTTTGTCGTCCGATCGTGTGTGAGCTCAATTGGTGAAATCCTGAGTGCTAACTCAACCCTCCCCCCTCAGTTCAAGTTTGGCTAGCCCGGGGTAGTTAAATACTGCTGACTTTTTAAGCCGAGGGTTCAAACTTTCTCTACAATGCCATTCGGGTGAATTCTACGAACTGGTCGACGGTAGGTATTGCAAATTCTGTAGGGTTTCCAATGAAATGTGCTCTAATTTTGGAGAAAAATGCCACTGTCAGAGAGCTTGAGGACATCATTAAGTCTGAGGACGGCTGAAAATTACTTGGTTTGCTTTTAGTAGGCCTTGTGAGGGGATTTCACAGGGTTTTTCCGTTGTGTTTGTGCTTTCAGACACAGGAAAAAAAATATTCACTGAAATCCTTGAAATCCTGCAGTTGGCAGTCTTTTACCCCTGCTTCAACCTATTAGGATGTGTTTTTGTCACTTTAAAGCAACGGCTTGAGTCCAAATCACCGCTCTAGGCTGTAGGGGTAAAAGACTTATAAAAAAAACCTACCGGAGTCCCAGAGGGGGGGACCCCTTCTGGGATTTGTGTCCATTACCCAGCATGCAATCGGAGGTGGGAGAAGGAAAATGTGGTCGAGTGAAATGCAGTGCAAACATCGGCGTGGTTCACCGTCGCTTGGTGTGTTTTGTGAAAACAAACCTGCTGGTTGGAAAGATTAAACAAGGTACTGTAACGACTGAGTGGTTATTTTGCGTTTGCTATTGATTTCAAGTGCGAATGGGAAGGTTTTTTTGAGCCGATTTTCAGCTCCTCGAAATTCGTGAAAATCGAAGAAACGAAACAATCGCCAAAACAAATGGGCTTTTCCCCATAGTGAAAGAGTCGAGCGATCCCTGTTATAGCTCTGACTTTGAAGCCATACATCCCTTCGCATAATATCGCAACATCGTCTTTCCAGCATGTCTAGACGTGATGCAATGTTTCTAGTAGCGGACTCATGCGTCTCCTATTTACAGGCTCGGACGGTAAAGAGTTAATGAAGACGACCCGGTTTGGTACTGCAATGTTCCTTTGGGGAAAAACACACTCGACAACTTGTTGACCCATATGAGCATGTCTGTTTCACCAGCCCGCCTCGTGTAATCGCAGAGTTAATTTTTGGTGTGTTTCACAGCCAAGGCGGGCCAGACAGCCAAACCCACTAGCCCGAGTCATGTAATGGCAAGGCATTTTTGCGCGGAAGACAATTTTGTGTTGAACAATAACGCAAATAGACTGTGTCTGTTACGGACCTATCGGCTTATAGTTTCGCTTGGAAATGTGATGTTCTTAAAACTAGCATATAAGACCTCGAACTGCATTCTCGGGCTTATATTTGTTTTAAGAACATCAAGTTTCCGCGGGCAACTATCAGCCGATAGTTCCTCGACGGACACAGTCTATTTGTATAATAGTTCCTCAACATACACAGTCTATTTGCGTTATTGCTCAACACAAAATTGCCTTTCGTGCTCAGTGGGCACTATCGCCTGATAGTTTGCATCCGTGGACGACAAATATCACGTCACGTGATCGCTTTTGGCCAATAAGCACGTGCCAAAATTTTGTGGTGAACTATAACGCCTGATAGTTTGCCTCCGCGGACGACAACTATCACGTCACGTGATCGCTTTTGTCCAATGAACGCGCGGCAATTGTTTTGTGGTGAACTATAACAGCTGATACATGTAGTCTCTCAACATGCAGACACCATTTCATTGACAGTAGTTCTAAATGTTTTTTACTAATATTCTCCTTATCTTCCTGACTCCAGAACAATGCATGTCGTTTACGTGAAGTAACATCATGTTCATGTCGTGGAGCGTGTAACCACCCCCCTCCTTTGACGATATGGATGATGAGGAAAGGACTTGGAGGTAGGCACATTTTGAATGCCTAGTATAGATCATGTCAATTCAACTTACTTTTTGATAATAACTAAAGACCTGGTCAGTATTTATTCTAGAAATCAAACTAAGTGGATGTGGGTCCCATTGCTTTTTAAATTTTGGGACATTTGTCATATCAAATTGAACGTTTTTGGCGGTTAGTCAATGTTTACAAAATGGCAAATATGTTGCGTTGGGTTAATTGTAATTCTACTTGTTGGCTCACCAAGCCGAGCTAGCCCGTAGATCGCGATTACATTAAGTGGGTTAGCCCGGTTTTGCCTGTTTGACCAGCCCGCCTCATGCAATCCGCAGAGTTAATTTTTGATGTGTTTCACAGCCAAGGCGGGCCAGACAGCCAAACCCACCAGCCCGCCTCATGTAATGGCAAGACAATCTTAATTCATATATTTAAAGGCACTTCTACGAGATCGGTAGTGTTATTAGCAAAACCTGTTTGTAAATGCTATTTTCCACCTCCAATAAATTTTCGATCTTTCTACAACAGTGTTTTTTTAAAGATAGCTTGCCATCCAGCATCCATGGCAACGCCTTTGCCATGGGGATCACGAGCTCAATTCATTCGTTAACGAAGTATTACATAAGCATGTGACTGTTTCCTGCAAAAGGCCTATTTATGCTTTTTAATGATTATTTCTATTCCAAGTATGTCACCTGACACAGTATGTACGAAATGTCAAATCTAAATTGATTTGGACCCTAAAAGAAATACGTTTTACTTACAGGAGCTCTAGCGAGTTGGAAAGTACAGCGATTTCACCTCCTCTTACAACCCTCAATAACAGTCTTGACGAAGATCGTAGGGTAAGCAGTCGAGTTATCTTAGAGAAAAAAAGAATGTGTACAACCAAGTGCTTATAATGACGGTGACTGATTTTCACAATAATTTGTTGCAACATAGAATATGTTCTACGAGCCTGTCGCCATAAGGAAGCCAATATACTCCACGACTAGCACCAGCACTTTCGTCAAGAAAAGAGACGGCAAAGTATCCAAAGTGTCAAGGAAACGAGTCATGGCCGATGTACAGGACGATAAAAAACAATGCTGCAAAAGAAACTGTTTGACAATTACTTTAAGCAAGAGAGAGATCACGGAAACAAGAGAATACAGGGAGAAAGCAGAGAAGAATAGGGACAGTGGTTACTTAACCTTTTCAAGATCAGCCAGAGGGTAAAGTAAGGAAAGACAACGTTTGACTACTATGTTAAGGGCAAGGAGATATGCCAAAAGGCATGGATTTCCAGTCACGGGATGGCATATGGAAGGTATATGTTGTAAGAATCAATTACATTTTATAAATTAATGCTATTACCATGGAAAGGCTAGTCACCTGCAGCCAGCTTTAAGTATAAATGAAATTAAAAAGGACTTTTCTGATGTTGTGGTGTAACATTCATTAAACTATTATACATTTGACTAACTCCTAACATTACGTGTTGTCCATTATACCACCAAATGCTAAAACCTTCAAGTAAAATGTTTAGAAAATGAAGAGCAAAAATTGGTCACAAGAGATAAAAGCTTCCCCTTCAAAAAGGGTTGTGCACACACAAGAGAAGTACAACTTGTGATTCGCCTGCATGCGACTTTATTCTTCTTCCTCAGATTTCACAACTGGAAGAGTGCCTTCACCGTGCGGGGACTGACCTGCCCAATTCATGCTCGCACTGGCATGTTACTGGATTCTAAAAGAAGCGTGGAAGCAGAACTCCGGCTCGGTGAACTGGTTACCTCAATAGCAAATGTAATGCCTGATGTGAATCGCAAAGATTAACAGTCAGCAAGATCTATCAGATGTACAGGGAGACGGCACTCAAAAGTAGTCCTAGCAAACCTCTCAAAATGACACAGTTTCGCCGCATGTGGAAGCGTAGTTTTCCTGAAGTGATAATTCCTAGGGTGAATATGACCGATGGGTTTTAGTATGGGGAATTGGGTTTAATTAACATGTTGTATATGTTGAGTAAGATATAGTATTAGACAGTTTAAGCCTAGTTTTCACAAGCGATGGGAGCAGAAACGGAAGTGTAAGCATAAGAAACTTATGTTCTAGTGAAAATCAACACGACGGAAGCATGAACCTCGTTCAGAAGCGAAAACCTCGCTTGCATGCTATATTTACATTGCTGAAGACATGAGAATGAGCATTGTGATTGGTTACATTCTTCTGCTTCACTTCTTCTTACGTTTAACTAGTTTTCACTGGAACAAAAGCGACGAAAGCAGAATGCTTCCATTGAGCTTCCTCTTACCGGTTTCCGTTTCTTGATTTTCATTAGAACGTTAGGCTCCTTATATGCTTCCGCTTCTACTTCCGTCGCTAGTGAAAACCAGCCTTTAGTGTGTAAGTATGGCCAGATATTTTTACAAGTCAAAACACAAAAAACCGCCACACTACATGCACTCCCTAACAAGATATTTATTATCCAACTTTTTCTCTCTAAATGTAAAAAAATACGGCTTTTCTAGAGTACAAATAACCCAGTATAGATATCCTACAGGAGTTATTTTTGTACATAAAAAAATCATTTAGAGAGAAAAAGTGGCTTACCAGGCTATACTGAAAGTCAAGATATTTCAATTCGCAGTAATGATGGTAGGAGAAAAAGTACAATCTTAAGTACAATTTATTTTATCTTTAGTAATTACCGAAAGAACTGCCATTGATAAAAACTACAATGTGTGTTTAAAATAGTGCTTAAGGCAGAAGAGAAGGTCACGGTTTTTTTTTATATGGACAGAGAAATCGATTTAGAAAGTGTGGTGTGTGTCTGCTAATCAATGAACACATTCGAGCAACAAGAAATAAAGAGAAGGGAATGACGTGGACCCAAAGAAAGCAACTCCATATGGAACAACAAGCATAAGAATTATGAAGACCTTTGCGTCTAATGAGGATATGATTTGTTTATATTTTGATGATATCAAACCAGACCCACTAATCTTATTTGAAATAGTAATAATAACTTAGCAAACTCCGTCCTGTGATATTCCTCATAAAGCTATAACTGCAAGCTTTTACCAATTATACTCAATTCTGCCAAGACAGAACTTGTGCATTTTTTAAAGTAACAGTTTATATGGGCATGGAAACGAATTTTTGTTACAGAAAGTTTTAAGAACTCATCTACATACTCTTGAGTTGAATGGTTCTGTGTCCAAAAAAAAATACAAAATTAACAACGCGCTTCTGAAACTCGTACCGAAAAAGAGACACATTTTGTGCGTGCCACTAAATATTGTGCATTTGCAGGTTTCATTACAATTCCTGCACAATAAAAAGAACGTTAAAAGCAATAACGTCAAAGGTTGAAGGGAGTAATTGATATGAATATTTAATTTAAACTGTTATTTCTTTACACCGCAGTGGTGAGCGAAACAAATTATATAAAGATCAGAAAAAAGCAGAACAGCAGCCAGACAAAAATCTGTCACTTATTATTGATGGGATGGACCAGAGTAAAACACATCTTCCCCATTGGATCGAAAAGTCAAAGGTAATGCATGGATTATTTGTGATGGATGAAGGCAGGTAGAATCACTTACAAGCACAGACACTTTGTAAGTGATCTGTCGAGGATACTACAATGTTTGAGCAGTTTCAGTAAGCTGTATTTCCTTTACAAATACTAATTAATAAAAATAGTTATGCGTCATGGAGGAACTGAAACTAAATAATACATTTGTGCTAAAATCGAGTACTTTTATTTGACTTATAGTTGGAAGGCGAATCTGATGAGTTTATCAAGACGCATGTAACTGGCATCCTGTCTCACGGGCATAAATTAGCCTGGTGTTTTTTAGACTTCCTGAGATGGCCCCAAGATGCAAACCCAACCGTCAACTGTTTTATGTCATGCTTTCGACATATTAAACAAACGGTAAGGAAATAAAGGAAACTCCTTGTAACGCATTTAAGTCTGGTAAAAACAAATTTGGAAAGAGATTCAGTGCCATGTTAGGAATCTTGGTTTTAGTGACCTTATTGAAAGCAAAAGAGAAGTACAAACAAAGCAACTTCACATTTCGTATCTTAGGCTAAATGAATCTTCTACATTTAACTTATGAATTGATGTGCAGTATAACGGCACCGAAGATTCGCTGAGGTAAATGTCTCTTCCATGTTTCTCTAGAAGAAACATTTGCCGCCTACCCTATACTTGCAACTCGATAACTGCCACCATGATTGTAAGAAAATCCATATGTTGGGGTTTTGCGCCCTACTGGTGAAAGCTGTGTTTTTAAGACAGCTCTTGCATGTGGATAGTAAACCTGTTGCCAATGCATTGCTCCTTATTTATTTCTGTTGCATTGAGTAATGCAAAAACTGTATTGCTTAACTGATACTGTACGGATATATTTTAGTACGGTGCAACAACTACTTCGAGCTAATCTCAGTTATTAACTTTAATTTTCAGGTGCGACGTTCCTATTTAATGGTAGGACATACCCACGAGGACATAGATCAGGTGAGTTTATTTCAGGCTTAATTACATTATACACGGAGCACTTGTACGAGGATCTGGTTCTAGCTATAACACAGAAAAGAGAACGATAACCAGTCAGAGAAGAAGTATGAACTTTGACAGAAACCTCGGATACCTTCACGCATCTCTCTCCTGGTTTTCCAACAAATATTAACATTATCCAATTGTTATTTATTTTTAATTAGTTATTATTATCGCTATTACCGTTGTTGTTATTATTATTATTATTATTATCATCGTTATAATGTATTAATAGTTTTATGCTCCTGAAGTATCTTAAAGTGCCACTACGATCAAATTTTGACATATCAATGTTTTTGCATGTTCATAAAGTATGCACACTATTTCGCGCCATTAGGTTGTCGTTGTCGTACGACATCACTTCCGCTGAATACTGAGAACGGCTTCCAGTTAATGGTGGACAGGATTTTACGAGTAAACTCCCCTAAAATTGTGTGGTTTAACATGCCCATTTGGGATTTTTTTTTTTACTATTTCGGATATTTCTAATACTGATTGACCTACATATTGACACTAAAAAAAGGCAAATCGAAATGGTAAATTTAGTCGTAGTGGCACTTTAAGAGAGCAACAACTTGATTTCACCAACGTTCTGTATTTATCAGATGTTTAACCGAATATCTGTAGCCTTGGCCAAATCTGATGCAGTAACTCTTAAGGTTTTAATCCAGGTCATCAAGAGAGCGTACAGCCCCACTCATGCAACATGTACTGTGGAAAACATTTATCATGTGAAGACTTGGCTTGGCCCATTCACAGCCACATTTCAGCACCATAGTCATCCCCACGCCTTTCGTTTAAAATGGAACGAAAACGGAGAGGTGGAGATGACGTACCGACCCTGGGCGAAGTCATCCAGAAAGGAATGGTTCCCAAAGGCAAATTCCAACGGGAAAACCGGCAGTATTAAAGCCAGATTTAAAAAAAATGTCCAACCGTAAAAACGTTCAGAGATTCAATAGGGAAACTAAAGATAAGAATGTCAACAGCTGAGCACGAATGGTGGGAGAAAATGGTTTCAGAGGAAGAGGAGAAAGTTCAGCGGTGGGAATCTCTCAGTCCAGAAGATTATCGCAGAGCTGGGGAGACTTTCGACCTTATGGAATTCAAGTACCAGAATCCAGACCCTGTACCAGACCCCGAAGATGATGAGTTCCACAAAAGAGCAGAAAAGTTACTCCATCTGATGGGAAAAAAGAGAAAATTATCTGCCAGTAAGTAACATAAGTGTTATGTATCCCTTGCCTGGACCAATGATTGTTTCCAAAACTTGCTGATCTCACCAAAATCTGGACCAGGAGGTACAACATTCGAGTATACTAACTAAAGCGCTGAATAAAAAAAAGTGATGTTTCAGAAGACGGTAATACCATGGTCGGTATGGTTTTCTTTGTTCTCAGAGGAACATTATTTTAATGTCTAACATCCCTCATCGGCATGCTAACTTCACTAAATCTCCCTCATTAACATGCATCAGAGGGACATTTCCTGCTGCGTCGGGAATTCCACAAATCCTCCATTTAGTAACTAATCTCCCTCATGTCATGGTATTACTTATAACAGTCAAGATCCTCATTCCTCATTTCAGGGAAAAACTTTAACATAATTTGGTTGGTGGGTGAAAGCTTATTCAGTAAAAATGGAGAGGTATACGTGCATGTAAGTCGCATCGTTAATTTAAAAGTAATAAACCACGTTATCCTGTTGCAGAAATGACATCCCAATCTGTATTTCTAGGGCAAAATTATGAAGCAGGCAAAATTACCGCACACTGAAGACGATGCAGTTACTATTGCAGAGACCAAGGTTAAAGGAAATCAGCAAGAGAGAAAGGGAAGAAAGCGACTACCATTGGAGCATGATACACTAATTTGTATCTTACCTCTGTATCCCAGATCAAGGGTTGGAGCTGGCGAAATCAGTTCTCTTCGGGTCCGCGTTGCAAATTATAGAGCATATCATACTGGAAAATGGGGTTCTGCATCTTTTTTTCTCCCGTCAAATCAAATTACAAAAGTTATGATATGGTACAGCCACAACCTGTTCATATATGCAATCGAGAAAACTACTGATATTTTATCAAAATCGCCTGCATGTGAAATAAAAATTGGCGAACGGCTAAATCGAAAAGAGCGAGTTTCGTTTTAATATGGCTAAGTAACGCTTCGGATAAGAACTCGAGCAAGAGCAATACCCCCGTGGAAGTGTAAATGTTTAAAGTTAAACTTCATCATGTTACTAATTCGATTTATTTACCTTGTGCGATTGGCTGAAGCATCCAAGAGCGCGAAGTTTGAAAGTTTTTTTTCAATTTTATCATAGAAGAATCATTAACATTTAAAATTTATTTCTTATCATAAGCTTGAGTACACAAGTAACCTATTTACTGGTTATCAGAAATATTTGCATTGGGAACTGAGAGAAACTTGGCTTTCAATAGCTCCGGTTACACTATCCCAGATAAAGTAGTTTACCCAGTAAAACTGGGCCAATACAATTCATATGGGGTTTGAATTTACCTGGTTGCAGCGGTTACATGAAGACCGTTGAATATCACGCCCCTGTAACTTTGTGGCGCGAAGGCCTATTGTACTGTCAGATCCCCGAAATTTCATTGGCTGAACTATCTGTGGTCGGCAGCTACCCCTAAGACTTATCTGGGGTGCTATCAAGGGAAAGTTCCATTGTTCTTTCTTTCGTAACTATGGAAATATACCTAGGTACGTTTTCTCCTGGGTAATTCGGGTAGACATGAAAACTCCAATATACCTAGTAAAACTGGGCTAGTGTAACCGCAGCTAATATGTACTAATAAACGTTCCGCAGCTAATATGTACTAATAAACGTTCCGCATCGAAGCATTGATGATCTTAAGGTATCTAATCATGATGCCCTTCCAGTACAGTTACAATTTTTTTGTGTCAGCCAAACTTCATCTTCCTCACATTTGGAATTCAAGTAATGAAATACAAAGTATTTTCGAGAATGAAGGCAATAAAGAACCATTACGTACAAACAGTTGTGGCCTACGTAAGAAGTCTGCAAGATATGTTGGCTCTTTGGCATTTGCAGTTGGTATCCAGTTCCGATATTAATGCTAGTACAATTACCTCTTCTAATTCATTACCGGAACTTGCTAATGAGCAGCTTGCAATCAAAGCACACATCAAGAATGCTTTAGAATGTTGTGCTGTTTTTTACGCTGTCATGCAATCCCTTCAAGAAAAGAATCCTCCGAACATTACCTACCCAACTCAGATATGCAATGGAACAAGATCATTCTTATTCGCGGCAAACCTGGGACAGGCAAGAGTCATGTTACAACAGTTAGCAGAGTACTACCTTGAAAAGAACTACAGCGTTGTGATTGCAACACCAACTGGATTTCTGGCATCTCGCCATCGTGTAGCGTTACAAGATCATGTGAATGCGGTCTATTTGGTATTCCAGTCGGTGAAGATACACATTCTACATTTAACTGGGCAATAGGGAACTACTCTCTTTTTCTCATCGATGAGATTTCCGTAGTACCATTGAGAATATTTCGACGTGTCATGGCGACAATTACACAGCTTCCAGTTTGTCCAGTAGTGTTGCTATTTGGTGATTCACATCAATAGCTTCCTATCGACACTTTGAATGGAAAAACACAACAAGCCAATAATGATCAGGACTTGCTTTCTATTTTCACTAACTTCACGTTAAGTACACAGCATAGATATCAAGATCCAGCTTACAAATGCATTCTCAATCATTTACGTCACTGATGCGATATTACATCAGTTGCAGGCTGGTCACGTTATTTCCCCTTCTGCAATTCTGATTTCTCCAAGCTACTGGAGTATATCACAACCTATCCACAAACAACAATTCTTACCGTAAGCAGACGCACCGCCTAAACTGTGAACCAAACAATAGTGCATCACTTCTTTCACAGACAACATCCAATAGGATGGGTTACTATGGATACTGAGCCACCAGAAGAAAGACCTGTTTTCAAGGGAATGCGGGTTATGCTGACCAGAAATCTCAACAAAGACGCAGGATTAGCACATGGACAAATTTGTATGATTAGAACACGTCACAACCAAACCACCCTTCTCACTTTACCTAATGGAAAAGTGGCTACATCGTATGCTGTTACATCATAATGAAGGAACTCGTATCAGTCGATACCCATTCATTCCGAGCTATACACGGACAATATGCAAATGTCAAGGACAGACATTACGAAAAGTGGTAATTTGGCTCGATACAATAAGAGTGGCTGCTGGTATCGCATGTGTGGCCTTATCCAGAGTGAAACGCCATGATGACATTGCCTTTCTTGTTCCTCTTCTTTCATCCAAGTAATGCCACTTACAATCTAAATGGCATAACTACTTGCAACAACCGATTCTGTTCGAAAAGTTACATTTGGCAAGCACTTTCCTTACATGATCTAAAAAGTATGCCATATTGCACAGTACAATTTCAAGTTGTTAAAAACGACCACAAATCGACGCAAGCGAAATGGCCGAAACAATCCTCGAGAACGTTAAGTTACTAGAAAAATGCGAAATCTTCGTACTTTACGAGGCATACGTCGAGAATTAAGTTGCATAATTTCTACGAGCCAATAGAAGAACACCTGGGACATATCAACAACAGAGACAGAAACAGTACCGCCACAGAACTAGACATCGCCTATTAGACATTCATCGATGATTCCATTGATGAAGCTTTCGATTCCATGTATGAGGCCAGCTTTGCAATGTATACTGTAGTCTTACAAACGAAAGTCACAAGAGTTCTGTTTCGTAATTTCAAGGCATTCGCTAAGAAACGCAACTTTCAAAGTATGCAAGTGTTTCTTAATCAGACAATTGTGCCAGGATCGAGTGAATCCACAGCTGAACAACATTCATTGATACAGCTCTTAAAATAATGAACTCACAACAATGACTAAGACAGTAATTTCTAAGTAAGAGCATATATATTTGTCCTTAAGAATTATCTCCTTATATACATTTCCATCCGAATCAATAGCATCTATCTGAAATTGAAGTAACATAAAAGGTCACATTTTCCACATCATCAGAAGTAGCACACGCACTAAACTGTTTAGCACCATCACAGTTTTCATAGTAATTATTTTAAGTAAGGCCACTAGTTCCGTATTGGTGGCTGCTATTTGTTACACTCATGGCTTTAGATTGCATTTCTTCCATCGAGGGGCCCACTACTCTCCACAGGCACTCATCTATCCGCAGCGGTTAGCATTTCCGTTAGATTTTAGGGTTAATTAACTGCCACCAGTGACTCAGCATTGACCTTTGCAGGTAGCACATGTACTAATGTTGCTGATGTGGACCGAAGAGGATGCTGAACTCTTTTGGTCTGCACGAGCAACAACTAGTATAACGCCAGAAGTAAATTGGACTTTTGGGCTAATAGGACGTGTCCTCGCAAACCTTGACATAAATTTTCAAGTAAAGACCTCTAACAAGTAAAGTCAAACGGTCAGCAGTCTGCATTCATAGCGGACATATATTTTTGAGTTCCACAACTTTATAAGTGAAATGCAATATAACATGTATTACTTTTGCTCTTTGAAATGGCAGCCAAGGATGATAATAACAACAAATGTTTGACTTGTTAAACATGAGATACGATGTCCTCGACAAGAAGCTGGGAGACGTCCAAAAGAGAAAAGGCTTTATCAGCAATCAATTCGACGACTGCAAAACGTTACTGACAATATAATGAAGGAAAATGCCTATTTGAAAACGGCAAAGGAAGACCTTAAAATGTCAACTTGAAGTGTACAGCAAAGACACTCAGAAGCCCTGGAACGCCATAACGAAGAAGAACAATATGGCCGCCGTACTATGTTAGAAATAGTTGGTATCCCCAGATGTCCAGAAGAAAATGTCAAAGCTTTAGCACTGGAAATTTCCTATCATAAACCTAAACCCAGATGATATTGAAGCTGCTCATCGACTATCCTACAAAGATACAGCCAATATCATTCTCAAACTCTCGATTAGAAAGATTCGAGATCATGTCTTCAAAAAAAGAGAGGGCACCTTCAAATCTATATATCAATGAAAATCTTACTCAACAAAATAACCTCTATGCAGCAGCTCTTAAGTATCGGAAAGAGCATAACTTCAAGTTTAACAGGTCTCGACATGGGAATATTTTTTATTAGGAAAGCTGAATCTTCTCAAGTAATCACAAGTGAAGAAGTTTTGGCCTCCCCCTTAAAGATGAGTGAACCCATTGCCCATGACATGCTATTTGCAGGGTTAAACACCTTAAACTTTCTATATAAATGAAAGGCTTACTCGACAAAACAAGATCCTCTGTGTAGCAGCTTTTGAAAGATTAAACAAAAGCAAATCATGTTCGAGTACTTTATTTGACTTATAGTTGGAAGGCAAATCTGATGAGTTTATGAAGACGCATGTAACTGGCGTCCTGTCTCACAGGTATAAATTAGCCTGGTGTTTTTTAGACTTCCTGAGATGGCCCCAAGATGCAAACCCAACCGTCAACTGTTTGATGTCATGCTTTCGACATATTAAACAAATGGTAAGGAAATAAAGGAAACTCCTTGTAACGCATTTTAGTCTGTTAAAATCATTCTTGGAAAGAGATTCAGTGCCATGTTAGGAATCTTGGTTTAGTGACCTTATTGAAAGCAAAAGAGAAGTACAAACAAAGCAACTTCACATTTCGTATCTTAGGCTAAATGAATCTTCTACATTTAACTTATGAATTGATGTGCAGTATAACGGCAACGAAGATTAGCTGAGGTAACTAGATAATTTTCTATGTTTCTCTAGAAGAGACATTTGCCGCCTACCCTATCCTTGCAACTCGATAACTGCTACCGTGATTGTAAGAATATCCATATTTTGTGGTTTTGCGCCCTACTGATCAAAGCTGGTGTTTTTAAGAAAGTCAGTAAAACTCTAGACAGCTCTTGCATGTGGACAGTAAACCTGTTGCCAATGCATTGCCCCTAATTTATTTCTGTTGCATTGAGTAATGAAAAAACGGTATTGCTTAATTGATACTGTACGGAGAGATTTTAGTACGGTGCAACAACTACTTCGAGCTAATCTCAGTTATTAACTTTAATTTTCAGGTGCGACTTTCCTATTTAATGGTAGGACATACCCACGAGGACATAGATCAGGTGAGTTTATTTCAGGGTTAATTAAATTGTACACGGAGCACGAGGATCTGGTTCTAGCTATAACACAGAAAAGAGAATGATACCCAGTCAGAGAAGAAGTATTAACTTCGACAGAAACCTCGGATACCTTCACGCGTCTCTCTCCTGGTTTTCTAACAAATATTAACATTATCCAATTTTAAAACCGTTGTTGTTATTATTATTATTACCATCGTTATAATGTATTAATAGTTTTATGTTACTGAAGTATCTTAAAGTTCCACTACGATCAAATTTTGACATATCAATGTTTTAAGAGAGCAACAACTTGATTTCACCAACGTTCTGTATTTATCAGATGTTTAACCGAATATCTGTGGCCTTGGCCAAATCTGATGCAGTAACTCTTAAGGTTTTAATCCAGGTCATCAAGAGAGCGTACAGCCCCACTCATGTAACATGTACTGTGGAAAACATTTATCATGTCAAGACTTGGCTTCGCCCATTCACAGCCACATTTCAGCACCATAGTCATCCCCACGCCTTTCGTTTAAAATTGAACGAAAACGGAGAGGTGGAGATGACGTACCGACCCTGAGCGAAGTCATCCAGAAAGGAATGGTTCCCAAAGGCAAATTCCAACGGGAAAACCGGCAGTATTAAAGCCAGATTTAAAAAAAATGTCCAACCGTAAAAACGATCAGAGATTCAATAGGGAAACTAAAGATAAGAATGTTAACAGCTGAGTGCGAATGGTGGGAGAAAATGGTTTCAGAGGAAGAGGAGAAAGTTCAGCGGTGGGAATCTCTCAGTCCAGAAGATTATCGCAGAGCTGGGGAGACTTTCGACCTTATGGAATTCAAGTACCAGAATCCAGACCCTGTACCAGACCCCGAAGATGATGAGTTCCAGAAAAGAGCAGAAAGGTTACTCTGTCTGATGGGAAAAAAAGTAAATTATCTGCCAGTAAGTAACATAAGTGTTGGTTATCCCTTGCCTGGACCAATGATTGTTTCCAAAACTTGCTGATCTCACCAAAATCTGGACCAGGAGGTACAACATTCGAGTATACTAACTAAAGCGCTGAATAAAAAAAAGTGATGTTTCAGAAGACGGTAATACCATGGTCGGTATGGTTTTCTTTGTTCTCAGAGGAACATTATTTTAATGTCTAACATCCCTCATCAGCGTGCTAACTTCACTAAATCTCCCTCATTAACATGCATCAGAGGGACATTTCCTGCTGCGTCGGGAATTCCACAAATCCTCCATTTAGTAACTAATCTCCCTCATGTCATGGTATTACTTATAACAGTCAAGATCCTCATTCCTCATTTCAGGGAAAAACTTTAACATAATTTGGTTGGTGGGTGAAAGCTTATTCAGTAAAAATGGAGAGGTATGTATATGTGCATGTAAGTCGCATCGTTAATTTAAAAGTAATAAACCACCTTATCCTGCTGAAGAATTGACATCCCAATCTGTATTTCTAGGTCAAAATTATGAAGCAGGCAAAATTACCGCACACTGAAGACGACGCAGTTACTATTGCAGAGACCAAGGTTAAAGGAAAACAGCAAGAGAAAAAGGGAAGAAAGCGACTACCAATGACTAACAATCATAGCTAATCGCCGATTTCAAACCCTAATAAATACGACCTCTGGGGAGTTAGTGGCGTACTCCTTAGGGAGTGTTTATTATTTAAACACGTTCCAGTGCAACGCTGGATATTCCAAAGTACCGTTTTTTTGGCAGGATTTATTAAAATATGTTATAATTTTCCAAGTACCTACAAAGTGCTACAAAACTGGCACAATTTTATTTGAAGAGTCGTTTCTGTCTAAAAAGGGGTGTTGCAAATTTGAGAGATAACTGAAATATCTAGACTGATCGCAAAGTACGGCTTGGAAATTTCCAAGTCACACCACAACACCAAATCCAAAATGTGGCACGGAAATTTCCAAGTCACACCACAAGATCAAATCCAAAATGTGGTACGGAAATTTCCAAGTCACACCACAAGACCAAATCCTAAATGTGACACGGAAATTTCCAAGTCACACCACAAGACCAAATCCTAAATGTGACACGGAAATTTCCAAGTCACACCACAAGACCAAATCCTAAATGTGGCACGGAAATTTCCAAGGCACACCACAAGACCAATTCCAAAATGTGGCACGGAAATTTCCAAGTCACACCACAAGACCAATTCCAAAATGTGGCATGGAAATTTCCAAGTCACACCACTAGATCAGTAATTATTCCAAAATGTGGCATGGAAATTTCCAAGTCAATCTCTTGGTATTCAGATTTTATGTGCATTATTCTACACCATAGTTGCATGTGCAACATTGTCAAAGTGGGTTAGTCCAAAGTATGGCCTGGAAATTTCCAAATCATAGCACAACACAATGAAGCACACCAAATAACATCATGACTGGTCGTTTACTATCAAACGAAATATGTTGTACATCAGTAGAAACATCAGGTTTTATATCTTATTCCTCTGCTTATTGCAAGCTCAAATGGGAACAACAGATCTCAACTTGCTTTACTAGAGAAAGAGTAAAGATTTTGTTGAGGCCAATTACATTATTTTATAACAAACGTTCATTTTCTGTGTTTCATTTCATAATTATAGTCAAGCATCCCTTATTCTCCTTCATTCTGTTCCTCATCTTCCTCCAATAATTTATGTTTATCATTGTCCACCTCCGACTCTACAACTGTTTCAGCACATGCTGCTGCACCTTTGTCATCATCTTCATCATCAGAACCTCTTATCACTTCTTTGTTCTTGTCACTCTTCCTTGCAACAAGCAACTTTCTGATGTCCCTTAGCGTTGCCTTACTCTTGTTGAATGTGACACAGCTGTGACCTGCTTCCAGAGCAGCTATGGTAGGAGATCCTTGGATGGTGACAATAATATTAACATGAGTATTTTGAGCATCATATTTAAACAAGATCCTCCACTTTATAAATTAAAAGGGCCTCAACCTGGTTTCTGATGTGAATATCTATTCAAAGCTCTAAAACTAGGTGATGCTTTGCTTGAGTAATCTCAGCCAGGTGTTAACTGTGTGAAGATCAATTTGAGCATGCAAATGCAAAATTTCAAAAACGAACTAACATATTGGTAAACGGTTCTAAAATGCCACTGCAGAGCAGCTAGCTTTCTGCTGTTTACTTTTTGATTTATTTAAATTTTTCCTAATATATGAATTATTCATGAGTCATTAGCCAACCACCAACTCTCAATATTTGGTCACAATATGATGAACCTTGAAACCCTGTGAAGTACTTTCTAGAGTACTGTGAAATATTTCAAAGTACTGTTATAATTTTGTTCCCAGTATGATTTTACATTAAAAGAAATCAAGGAAGAAATAAAAATTAGTGTATGGAGTGCAGCTCGAACCATGATCCCAATTGCTAGTCCAAGTGCTGTCTTTTTGCCCACTATACCATAGACATATTTGTTAAAATCAATGACCAAGAGAAAATAACAATGACAAGCTTTCAAGCAATAATAATAATAATACAATAATATTATTGTACATGTATCAGTTGTTTCAATAACTTTTAAAGTAGGAGGTACTAAAGAAAAAGTAGGAGACTGATTGAACCTGAGCCTCTAAGGTGGGTTTCAAATTGCAAAAGTACATGTAAGCATCAAAATCTTGAAAGTAGATGGATAAAATTGATGATTGCTGGTGCCTACATGTATTGAAATGACCAAATATTTGGCAAAATATTAGACAAGCAATACAATGTTACTTCTTAATGATTTATGAACAATGGAATCATTTGAAAATTTACTAAAAGGTCTGCAATTTGGAATTGACAGGATTTTAACCTACCCACAATCAATTCCAATGCTTGCATGGCTGTACCCCTGAGACGTATTAATTTATTGTTCATACTTTGAAATCACATAAAGTTCCCATTGTCAACCTTTAAATATTATGTATATAGTAAACGAATATTACTGTACCACATCCACTGCAGAGGTCGAGGATCCAAGAGTTTGGCTGTCCAAACAAGGTTATCAATTTTCTGTAAAATGCCTCAGTTGGCTTTGTGCCTGCATCTTCAAACAGATTTGCACTGTTTATTTTCCATCCAAATCGGGAAGAATGGCACATCACAAAGGGCTCTATCATAGCTGTCAGATGTGGAGACTCTGATAAGAACAGGAAATATATATTTTCTTTTAAAATTTAGCTTCCTTTAATAAATGAACATAAACTGTATGTAAACCCCTCCACTGAAAACAAGATAAAACGTCAGTTTAAACATTTGCATGAACTCAGCTGTTCAAAACAAGCCAGGGTAATTTTACATCTAGGATATTGCTAAATCTGTAATATGGTTTTGTAATCTGTACAAATTTTAACCCCAGCTTAGTGAATTAGCCCCAGGGTGGTAGCATCTCACCCTTTGGTTGAACAACAAGGTTTTGCTCCAAAAAAGGTTAATCATCCTTGCTTTTAGATCTGTATAGTTTACATAAAAGCTCAAGAAAGTTACTTTAGTTAACTCATTGACTCATGGTTAAAAAATGGATCTGGTTTATTATTATATTCTGAGTAATAAATATTATTGATTTCTCTAGTACATGATACAACAAATTGTCAATCAATATGTTTACCTTTAATTACAGTTCTTGATGCATAAATATATGCCGTCTCACTAGTGTAGCTCTCTTTTTCTGCTGCCTCAGCAATCTGGTTCAGGCATCCACCCAAGACAGCCACATGAAATTGCCCAACACCGTTTTGAGCATTGATGGCCCTGAGGTTTCTTAATATCCTCCTGAATTTGTCAGGTTCCATGTCCTTGCAACAAAATATCAAATATCCAACATTATGGTAAACCAAATGACTACTTTATAGCAGATCATCTGTCACATAACAAGCAATCAAAAACAATTACTGCATGGGCACCCATCTGACTGAATCCAAAATCCCTCACTGTGCATGCACCCCATCTCTAATATTTGAAGCAAAGTTTCCCATTATGCACATGCCTTGCTAGCTCAGATGGCATTGTGTGCACTTAACAATCATGAGGTTTGGGGTTTGAATCTCAAAGAGGACACTGATTCAAACACTTTTAGGTCCTCTCCTCATTTTGATTAAGAGCATGCAAATGTGCACTCTGTTTATGCACTCATTATTGACCAATCAGAATTCCATATATTCTGTTGAGTATATTTATTTATAAATGCTCCCTATTCCAGGTTTAGTTATAAAAGTTAGCTGTATGCCCATGCCATTTCACAGGGTTACTGTATGTGATAAATACCTTGGGTATAGTAATGAAGACCATGGAGGCTCCACTGAATTGGAGGACATCCTTTTTCAGTTGCCTGTGGTTAAGCTCGAGCGGGATATCCTTTTCGAGCAGGACAGCTTTTTGCGAGCCAAACTGCAGCTCATGTGTTGATGTCGTAGTTGCAGTCCCTCCAAGTGCCTCCCAGTTAAGGGCTTGTGCAATATAGCTGTTGAAGGGTGAACACTTCACATTCCTTCTAAAACCATTTAGATGTTCTTCAGACACCCAAGCTGGAAATCTGAAAGCAGAAAGAACATAAAACTCTATTGGTCATAACTAATAGATACAGAATGAGTAATCATGCTTTCTTGACAAAGAACTTGCAAATTTGCATAAATCACTAATAAAAACATAAACTGGTCAAAGGATTGCTCCTCCCCTCCCCAATGGAGACTATTATGGTACCAGTATTCCCTGCATTAAGAAGAAAGCTTAAATGTTAATGGTACATGAAAAAAAAATTGAAACTTTGAGCGCGTGCTGAGGTGGTTTGAATTGCGTCAACAGTGCACACAAACTAAAATTGAAAAATTTTCACTCCAATATTGATTATTTTTCTAAGGCTTTCATATTATTATATATTAACCAGAAATACAGGGAGGTCAAAGCTAGCATAAATTTATGTCAATCTCCCTCAGTGGAAAAACGTTGGTTTTCAGATATTTTTTGAAAATGTGTGCTGCTAAGGTCAAAGACATTAAACGCAAAATCAAGCTGATGCAGAATGATCTAGTCAAGTGACAGCTCGGAGAAGATTGATATGAATAGGCTCAATGCTGAAGTGCCTAGATTCTTCAAATCAAGAGTGTTTGATGATGCACACAAGCAATGGTGGAATGACTTCTTTGTTGACAAGAATGGATTGTTTAGTAGCCAGGAAGATAAACCAGAAACATGGTTGCTACAAGAAATAATGATCATCAAGCAGCGACAACAGCACCAAGCAAGAACAGTTACAAATGTAGATTCAAGTATTCTTGGAATACCAAGACCAGCAAACGTGCCAAAGGATGTTGAGGATGTTGTTGCTGTCCAAGAGCATGAGATACCACAGGTATTTTAACGATGAACTTCAATAATATAGCATAAAGACCCATGTATAAGCCGCACCCGTGTATAAGCCACACCCCAAGTTTTGAAGCTTGATTTGAGGGAAAAAACTTTTTTTGAAAAATACAAAAAATCTTTTGTTGGAGTTCATAAACGCTCGTACTTGAAGCAAAACTTAGTCAGATTTTCAGAAATACATAATCGCAACTTTAATTCGATCGAATATGGTTACAACTTGCCTTGCCATTTCTTGTGTATGTTTTAACCTGCAGTCTGTAAATATATGTTAATGTTGGGTCTCCTTTCTAGGTGTTCCCGTAGATAAGCCACACCCCCGATTTTGAACAAAAAATTTGGGTAAAAAGGTGCGGCTTATACAAGGGTCTTTATGGTATATTATTATAAGTGCAAATGCCACATACTTGTGCACTGTTAAAATTCTCACAATGATTTTGAAAGTTCTGTAGAATCCAGTTACAGGTATATTAAACATGTACTACTCATTTATTATTACATGCAGGTATGTTTTATAGTTATCCCACTCATGGATTCTTCTTTTTGGGAATGGAGACTTCAACAAACAATGCAGTAGTGTTGTTGGTAAAGGAGTGGACTAGAAATTTATGGTTTCTGAGAAAGTTGGTTTGCAGTTTTTTTCTTTTGATGCCATTTTACTTAACAGTAGGCATTTTAGTGGCCCAGTTATTATGGATATAGACTTAGACTTTTCAAAGTCCCTTTCAGGCATTGAAGACTGTGCAGTCAAACTCTTCATGAGAGAATTGGCAGGGTTTCAAAGTACAGCATGTGGTACTAATTTAGACCTTGTTAGTTGTTGTTCTCTTGAATAATAAGTATAAATAACATATGTCAACTATGTTTTGGTTTGTTTGTAATGCTGAGAATAAATCTGTTTTATTTAGATGTACTCTGGAAGATACAGACACCCAAACTCCCTATGTCAAGCTGTTGATCATGTTGATAATCCCCTTTCTGCCTTAGAGGAAGGGGTACTTGTTGCTGTTTACCTGGAAGATACCACTAAACTTCCAGTTATTGTGAAAGTTACTTCGGTCCAGAACCTGAAAGGATCATGGAGAACATCCTGGGAACCATGGTTGCTTCGAACAGGAGAGATTTGGACTGATACCCTCCCTAAGACATGTATAATCTTAGTTGATTTTAAGCTGAAGAAGAACAACAAATTGTCTGCTGAAACAAACAAGTATTTGAAAGACAAGTACCTCGAACTTTCTAATACCACAGCACTGTAAATAATTATTTTAATCAGTCAACAGCATCTGTTTGCTAAAGGCCTTGTGGGTTCCATAAACCAGTTGATTGAGACCTACATTTACCTGTGTTTATATATTATAGTGCAAGATAAAGGATTGAAGTACCTTATATTTCCTTTCAAAGAGAATTCAAATATAGATAGTTTGCACTCAATCCCCAGAGATTCAAATGACAAAGGGCATGGCGGCCATGTTGGTGTACAGAACAAAAGAAGCTAAAGAAGAATATATTGTCAACTGTACACCAACATGGCGGCTATGACGTCACGTGCAAAGGGTCTACTGGATGTAAATGTTCATTCATTTCTTAACATTTCAAATATTCAATAATTTTTATACATTGTATGAGTGTACATAACTGTATCTTCATAATACAAATGCAAGTTTTACAATAACTATTGTAGTGTCTATTTCCGCTTTGTGTTGTAGCTAATGTGATATTTTGGAATTGATCTTGGTGTGACTTGGACATTTCCATGCCACATTTTGGAATAGTTATTGGTCTACCGGTATTGGTGCCACATTTTGGAATTGATCTTAGTGTGACTTGGACATTTCCATGCCACATTTTGGAATAATTATTGGTCTAGTGGTGTGACTTGGAAATTTCCGTGCCACATTTTGGAGTTAGTCTTGTGGTGTGACTTGGAAATTTCCGTGCCACATTTAGGATTTGGTCTAGTGGTGTGACTTGGAAATTTCTGTGCCACATTTTGGAATTGGTCTTGTGGTGTGACTTGGAAATTTCCATGCCACATTTTGGAATTGATCTTGTGGTGTGACTTGGAAATTTCCGTGCCACATTTAGGATTTGGTCTTGTGGTGTGACTTGGAAATTTCCGTGCCACATTTTGGAATTGGTCTTGTGGTGTGCCTTGGGAATTTCCGTGCCACATTTAGGATTTGGTCTTGTGGTGTGACTTGGAAATTTCCATGCCACATTTTGGAATCGATCTTGGTGTGACTTGGAAATTTCCGTGCCACATTTAGGATTTGGTCTTGTGGTGTGACTTGGAAATTTCCGTGCCACATTTTGGAATTGGTCTTGTGGTGTGACTTGGAAATTTCCGTGCCACATTTTGGATATGGTCTTGCGGTGTGACTTGTAAATTTCCAAGGAAATTAGGACTTTCTGGCAATTTAGATAGGCTGGACAATTTTTGGTACACATTGCTGAAATGAGGGGAGTTCTCTCTCGAAACAATGCACTTACAATTTTTTTCGCAAATGTTGATATTTCTGACACAAAATTTGAAATTTACATCAACAGTTTAATTAATTATTTAGTTTTTTTCCAACTGCCGGTAATTTGTGCATTTTTGGAAATTATGTGGTGATTTCTTATTATCTTAGATACCAATCATTAGAGAATATATTCTATTTATCCAATAGTTTTTCTATACTCATTTAAGACATAGTTAGAAAAATGGGCATTGCAGAACATTTTACCATTTTCAGAAGACCAAGAGTATTTATTATCAGTTTTTATTGAATATTTCCAAATTGAGCAACTTTGGAATATCCAGCGTTGCACTGGAACGTGTTTTTATGGCTCGATTGACGGTTGGCTAAATGCAATAGTTTCCAAACGACACTTGAAACTTTCAGGTCACACTTCAACGAAAACGATAATAAAGAGGTATTTTATAGGTCAAATATGTATCACGCGACACTTTAGCATGATTTTCTATCTACTTTTAAAGCACATATGGCCATCAATTTACATTGATAGATTATTTTGATAAACTACCACAGGTAAACTACGACCATTGGAGCATGATACACTAATTCTTATTTTACCTCTGTATCCCAGATCAAGGTTTGGAGCCAGCGAAATCAGTTCTCTTTGGGTCCGCGTTGCAAATTAGAGAGCATATCATAGGGGAAAATGGGGTTTTGCATCTTTTTTTCTCCCGTCAAATCAAATTACAAAAGTTATGATATGGTACAGCCACAACCTTTTCATATATGTAATCGAGAAAACTACTGATATTTTATCAAAATCGCATGCCGGTGAAATAAAAATTGGCGAACGGCTAAATCGAAAAGAGCGATGACAGAGTCAGAGCGTTGTTCAAAATGGAAGTTAGAGAACTTATGCCTTGAAACAATTGCTGATGAGACGAAAAAAGGTAGCTTACAGTTAGATCGACCATGTTGTACATTTCATTTCTCTTCACGATCTGGCGTTTCTTTTAACTCTGAGCTCACGGAATCGATTTTCATTATGTCACAGATACAACATTCTGCCAGTGACAGATTTAACATGACCCGGATTGATATGGTTACACAAAGAAACTTATTAATTAACAACTTGCGGAATATCCCGATGCTGAACCAGTTGTTACTGACACAAATAAAAATGTCACTTGCGGAATATCCCGATGCTGAACCAATCGTTAAGTGACACAAGTAAATATAAATGTAGGCAAGTCATTTAATACACTAGTCATCAATTTTTATCTCACCAACATATTTAATAAAGGTACATGCAACTCGTTTATTTAGCTGTATTGGAAGAATTTTAAGAAAGCAGAATGAACTTTATTCGTGTAGTCTTTCCTGATAAGTTAATTATCCTCGAACTTAATCACTTGTACAGTGTTTGTCGTCAAATAAAATGACGTGTTATCCGAACTCGTGTATAAATTATTGTTTACGCGCATTTCGCGGCAGTAATCTTTGATATGTATATAGTCCTCGCCAGTTGTAGTTCGCGCAGGATTTACCAGTATTAGCACTGAGAAGCTGAAAATAATGGTAACGCTTCGTTACATGCATACCATGTGTAATTAGTTCATTTTCAGCTTAAGACCATGAATGTGCAAACAAATCTAGTTCTATAGTGAACGCGGGAAATGCGAAGTTCTTCGCAGAAAAACATCATCTCAACTTGGAAGAAAAACATCATCAGTAATGGATTCTTTGGATTAGATCTTAGATAGAATTGTGATCAAGGCAAATGGAGGAACACAAGCGTTTTTAAAGAAGCTACTAGAAGCACATGAAGTTATTTAATACAGGTAAGCGCATCGCTTCATTTTATTATATTATATTTTTGAGAATTAAATAACTGAGAATTAAATAACTGAGAATGTTCGGAATGTTTTAAAATGTTTGAGCATACAACGTAGTTGTAAATCGATTTTTTTTTTCAAACGTTTACTTAATGTTTTTGTGGTATCGATTGCGATATACGACACGATGTTAATGGCGTACATGTTGAGAACGGTGTTGATGTGTAAGAAACATATTTGTCAATCCTCTCGACATATGGCAAAGGAAAAATCGCAGTAATTGATCCTCCTTGAGTTTATTTATCATGAAGATAGTGTGCTGTTAACCTACGTTGCTGTAAAGTAAGTCCGAACTTTATACTCGTGAGCATAATATACAGCACGAAGTTCGAATTAAGTATCGGATAATTCCTTCCATTCTGCAAGACCCATACTCTTTCACCGACAAAAGGTATATTTGTTTCAGGAATTCGAGGGAATATTAATGTGGAATTGAAGACATAACGGATGTCAAGTTTTGGCGCCCAAACCGTTTGGTTCTTGTACCGAGGTTATATATAAACTTTTACATTGGATTGCATTTCGACCACAGATCTTTACAGATCCGACATTATCTGCTATGGGCATCGACATCGTCTCTTGGAGATTTTACATTGGGACTTTTCTTTCCACTTCACGATCAAAGCGATCAAGTTTATCATCTAGCCAGTCGTGCAAGACTTCCAGACCACTCAAATATGCTCCTATTTCCATGTTATTTGCTGTTGCTGTTGCTTTAACTATCTGCATGGATATTGAACCCAACCCTGGTCCTTCTTCAACCTCTACTAATTTGGCTTCTGCACACGTTGCTGCCAACCTTACCGATCCTGCTACATACAGATTCTCCAGCCTTTTCAACAAGACCAAACGTATTCAACTTAAACTTACCCGCTATCAACATCACCTCCTGAACTTCCAGTATTACCAAGAACATTCCATTATCCCTAAATCGCTATTTACTAGCATACCACCTATAAACACTCAAAATGAGACTTTTCATCGTCGCTGGAGATTCATTTCGCATTTCGCCGCCCGCCGTTATCTCAGACTGCTCATCAAAGAATGTAAGAACAATATTTGTTATTTAACCTCTGAACTGAATATTTATAGTGATTTGCTTCAGAAATCTTGTACACAAGAATTTTTTTTATTTTACCAATCTTCTTGCTTGCGTAATGGCTCTAATAACGTTTCCGTTTCTGCCTTTCACCGCAACACTAATGTTAACATAGATAACATTGCCAGTGACACGCCTAACATCAACTCAATTAACACTTTGTCTTCTGCTAATAAGATCAATAAGAAACGCACACGCCGTAAAACTAAACCTTTCTCTTTTGTCCCCGATGCTAATTCTGTTATTAATCTTTCTGACACTCTTTTAACCACTGACGAAATTTCTATTCTTTCTCGTGGACTCACTTTCTGTCCCACACCTCGACAAATTAACTGGACTGAGATTTCAGCTGACTTATATGATTTTTCTAGACGTATGCGACTGACTGAATACTTTTATGACTTTAACAAAGACAAGACTAATGACGATCACCTTCGTTTTCGCACAAAAAGTACCTGGACTCCCCCGACCGACAGAGAACTATCTCTTAACACTTTTCTTGACGCTGTCAAACTTGACATATCTAATATCAAACCTAAACGAACTCTTGATAACCTTTCCAATTCTGAACGACAAGCTTTACAAGGACTGAAACAACGACCTGACATAGTCATCAAACCTGCCGACAAACGTTCTGGGACTGTTGTCATGAACTTACAACGGTACATTGACGAATGCAACTGACAACTTAACGATACCAAATTTTACCGACCACTGCATGACGAAGACAAGACCACACATATCCAACTACGTGTAACCGAATACATAGACAGAATGTTCCATAGCCATTACATTGACGATAATACCCGTAAATATCTTATTCAGCGCGATACTAAACCAGGGCGCTTTTATATTCTGCCTAAGATTCACAAACCAGGTAATCCTAGTCGTCCCAGTCTCTTCCAACAGCCATCCTACCAAACGTATTTCGGAATTTGTTGATTACTACCTTCAACCTCTAGTTAGCAAACTTCCGTCTTATGTCAAAGACACTAATGATTTCCTTCATAAACTCTCCCTCCTCCGTGACCTTCCGGACAATGCTCTTCTTGTCACTTTAGATGTGTCCTCTCTTTATACCAACATTCCCCATAATGACGGTATCAATGCATGTTATCATTTTCTTAGCACTCGTTCTGAAAAAACTATCCCTACTAGTACTTTATGTGATCTTATCCGTATGATTCTTACCATGAATAACTTCACTTTTAATAATAATAACTACCTACAAATTCATGGTACTGCTATGGGAACCAAAATGGCACCTTCCTTTGCTAATCTCTTTCTTGGTTACTTTGAAGCCAATGCTTTGAACAAAGCCCCTTTTACTCCCTATTCTTGGCTTAGATATATCGATGATATTTTTATGGTCTGGATGGAAGGTCCGATAACCTCAAAACTTTCATCGATTATCTTAATAATATTCATCCTACTATCAAATTTACCAGTTTTCACTCTTCTAGTAATGTCCCGTTTCTTGATGTCAATGTATCCCTTAATAATGGAGTCATTGAAACTGACCTTTATCGTAAACCCACCGATAAACATCAGCATCTGCTTTTTTCATCTTGTCATCCTAGTCATACTAAAAAAGCCATTCCTTTCAGCTTAGCTCTCCGTCTCAGACGAATTTGTTCCACTAATGAAGCTTTTAAAAACCGTACCTCTGAACTCATCTCCTATCTCCTTAAACGAGGTTACAGCCGTGATCTTCTCACTAAACAAACTAAACGCGCTGCCGATATCCTCGTAATCTTGCTCTACAACCTAAACAGAAATCGAATTCCTCTCACCGTATTCCCTTTATAGTCACTTATAATCCGTCACTTCCATCTATCTTTCCTATCTTTGAGAAACATTTTGATCTTCTACATTCCTCCGTGCGTTGCAAAACTATTTTCCCCCAACGCCCTTTTGTAGCCTTCCGACGTTCGTCCAATCTACGTGATTTGCTAGTTAAATCCAAACTACCTTCAGATAACTCCAACACTGCTTCCAACAACAATCCAGGTTCTTTTCGTTGTGGACAAAACTGTTTAACTTGCCCTTACATTTCTGATAACTGCACCCAATATACATTTACTTCTACGGGTGAAACCAGAACCATTACCACACACATGGACTGCAACACTAAAAACGTCATCTACATGATTCAATGTACTAAATGTAACAAACAGTACATTGGTGAAACCAAACGTAGACTTAAAGACCGCTTCAACGAACATCGTAGGACAGTTGACAAACCTTCCAGTAAATCCAAAGCCACCACTGCATCTGAACATTTTCTATCTAACCCTAACCACTCTACATCTAATATCCTTTTAATTCCTTTAGAACATATTTTCTCTTCTCGTGATGCTATTCGCAAAGCTAAAGAAGCTTATCTCATAACACGTGCTAACACTCTTGAACCTAATGGCCTTAACAAACGCGATGGGACCTACTAATCAGTCACACCGTTAGTTATCTTTCGTTATCATATTATGTTTTTTACGTCATTTCCGTTTTACCATTATATATTGTCAAGTCACATTGTAAAAGCTCCTAAGCACCTGATGAAGACTAGTATGGCTAGTCTAAATATTGTGCTACATTAAATCCGTATAATTCTACGTCGTATTGGTTATTCTTCATTCTACTTATTTCTTAATCTGCGAACCATTTAGATCATTGTTTGATCCGACGTATACCAGTGGAGTGTTGTTCGTGGTCGCTCATTTATAAACTGTTATATTTAGAGCGGAAATGAGATAACAAGATGTGAATTGATGCCTCTTCTCATTGGCAAAGCCCCGGGATGTTACGATTGTTGTAGATATTCTTTCTAGAATAGCAACAAAATCAATTAGTGGTTTTGAAACACTGATTTGGTTCAGTTTCGTTTTAATATGGCTAAGTAACGCTTCGGATAAGAACTCGAGCAAGAGCAATACCCCCGTGGAAGTGTAAATTTTGAAAGTTAAACTTCGTCATGTTACTAATTCGATCTATTTACCTTGTGCGATTGGCTGAAGCATCCCACAGCGCGAAGTTTGAAAGTTTTTTTTCCAATTTTATCATACAAGAATCATTAACATTTAAAAAATAATTCTTAGAATAAGCTTGAGTACACAAGTAACCTATTTACTGGTTATCAGAAATATTTGCATTGGGAACTGAGAGAAACTTGGCTTTCAATAGCTCCGGTTACACTACCCCATATAAAGTAGTTTACCCAGTAAAACTGGGCCCAATAAAATCCATCTGGGGTTTGAATTTACCTGGTTGCTGCGGTTACATGAAGAGCGTTGAATATCACGCCCCAGTAACTTTGTGGCGCGAAGGCCTATTGTACTGTCAGATTCTCGTAGTTTCATTGGCTGAACTATCTGTGGTCGGCGTGACCCCTAACACTTATCTGGGGTGCTATCAAGGGAAAGTTCCATTGTTCTTTCTTTCGTAACTATGGAAATATACCTAGGTACGTTTTCTCCTGGGGAATTCGGCTAGGCATGAAAACTCGAATTTACGCGGGTAAATTTCCATTATACCTAGTAAAACTGGTCTAGTGTAACCGCAGCTAATATGTACTAATAAACGTTCCGCATCGAAGCATTGATGATCTTAAGGTATCTAATCATGATACCCTTCCAGTACAGTTACATTTTTTTTGCGTCAGCCAAACTTCATCTTCCTCACATTTGGAATTCAAGTAATGAAATACAAAGTATTTTCGAGAATGAAGGCAATAAAGAACCATTACGTACAAACAGTTGTGACCTACGTAAGAAGTCTGCAAGATATGTTGGCTCTTTGGCATTTGCAGTTGGTATCCAGTTCCGATATTAATCATGGTACAATTGCCTCTTCTAATTTATTACCGGAACTTGCTAATGAGCAGCTTGCAATCAAAGCATACATCAAGAATGCTTTAGAATGTTGTGCTGGTTTTTACGCTGTCATGCAATCCCTTCAAGAAAAGAATCCTCCGAACATTACCGACCCAAACTCAGATATGCAATGGAACAAGATCATTCTTATTCGCGGCAAACGTGGAACAGGCAAGAGTCATGTTACAACACTTAGCAGAGTACTGCCTTGAAAAGAACAGCGTCGTGATTGCAACACCAACTGGATTTCTGGCATCTCGCCATCGTGTAGCGTTACAAGACCATGTGAATGCGGACACAATACACGGTCTATTTGGTATCCCAGTCGGTGAACGTACATATTCCCCATTTAACTGGGCAATAGGGAACTACTCTCTTTTTCTCATCGATGAGATTTCCGTAGTACCATTGAGAATATTTCGACATGTCATGGCGACAATTATACAGCTTCCAGTTTCTCCAGTAGTGTTGCTATTTGGTGATTCACGTCAATAGCTTCCTATCGACACTTTGAATGGAAAAACACAAAAAGGCAATAATGTATTTAATGATCAGGACTTGCTTTCTATTTTCACTAACTTCACATTAAGTACACAGCATAGATATCAAGAACCAGCTTACAAATGCATTCTCAATCATTTACGTCACTGATCTCCGACCCATGCGATATTACATCAGTTGCAGGCTGGTCACGTTATTTCCCCTTCTGCAATTCTGATTTCTCCAAGCTACTGGAGTTAATCGCAACCTATCCACAAACAACAATTCTTACCGTAAGCAGACGCACAGCCCAAACAATAGTGCATCACTTCTTTCACAGACAACAACCAATAGGATGGGTTACTATGGATACTGAGCCACCAGAAGAAAGACCTGTTTGCAAGGGAATGCGGGTTATGCTGACTAGAAATCTCAACAAAGACGCAGGATTAGTACATGGACAAATTTGTATGATTGGAACACGTCACAACCAAACCATCCTTCTCACTTTACCTAATGGAAAAGTGGCTACATCGTATGCTGTTACATCATTGGATAATGAAGGAACTCGTATCAGTCGATACCCATTCATTCCGAGCTATGCACAGACAATATGCAAATGTCAAGGACAGACATTACGAAAAGTGGTAATTTGGCTCGATACAATAAGAGTGGCTGCTAGCATCGCATGTGTGGCCTTATCCAGAGTGAAACGCCATGATGACATTGCCTTTCTTGTTCCTCTTCTTTCATCCCAAGTAATGCCAGTTACATTCTAAACGGCATAACTACTTGCAACAACCGATTCTGTTCGGAAAGTAACATTTGGCAAGCACTTTCCTTACATGATCTTAAGAGTATTTGATCGATGTTATGAATTGGACAGCAGGTTCCTTTGCCATATTGCACAGTACAATTTCAAGTTGTTAAAAACGACCACAAATCGACGCAAGCGAAATGGCCGAAACAATCCTTGAAAACGTTAAGTTACTAGAAAAATGCGAAATCTTCGTACTTTACGAGGCATACGTCGAGAAGTTGCGTAATTTCTACGAGCCAATAGAAGAACAGCTGGGACATATCAACAAGAGGCAGAAACAGTACCGCCACAGAACTAGACATCGCCTATTAGACATTCATCGATGACTCCATTGATGAGGCTTTCGATTCCATGTATGAGGCCAGCTTTGCAATGTATACTGTAGTCTTACAAACGAAAGTCACAAGAGTTCTGTTTCGTAATTTCAAGGCATTCGCTAAGAAACGCAACTTTCAAAGTATGCAAGTGTTTCTTAATCAGACAATTGAGCCAGGATCGAGTGAATCCACAGCTGAACAACATTCATTGATACAGCTCTTAAAATAATGAACTCACAACAATGACTAAGACAGTAATTTCTAAGTAAGAGCATATATATTTGTCCTTAACAATTCTCTCCTTATATACATTTCCATCCGAATCAATAGCATCTATCTGAAATTGAAGTAACATATAAGGTCACATTTTCCACATCATCAGAAGTAGCACACGCACTAAACTGTTTAGCACCATCACAGTTTTCATAGTAATTGTTTTAAGTAAGGCCACTAGTTCCGTATTGGTGGCTGCTATTTGTTACACTCATGGCTTTAGATTGCATTTCTTCCATCGAGGGGCCCACTACTCTCCACAGGCTCTCATCTATCCGCAGCGGTTAGCATTTCCCGTAGATATTAGGGTTAATTAACTGCCATCAGTGACTCGGCATTGATCTTTGCAGGTAGCACATGTACTCAGTATGTTGCTAATGTGGACCGAAGAGGATGCTCAACTCTTTTGGTCTGCACGAGCAACAACTAGTATAACGCCAGAAGTGAATTGGTAACAAGACTTTTGGGCTACTAGGACATTTGAAGAAGAAAATTAAAAGAAAGAAACAGTTTCTGTCTGCGCATAGTTCTGAGAAACAAAGGCTTGATATATTTGGATATCATACTATTGGAGAGACCATAGAAGCTTTGCTATTGTGGGTCACAAATTCTTTGTGGTCGTACTGTGACGAATGCCAGGCCGTGTCCTCGCAAACCCTGACTTCAACTTTCAAGTAAAGACCTAGTCACCTAGGCTAGTCACCTGCAGCCAGCTTTAAGTATAAATGAAATTAAAAAGGACTTTTCTGATGTTGTGGTGTAACATTCATTAAACTATTATACATTTGACTAACTCCTAAAATTACGTGTTGCCCATTATACCACCGCTAAAACCTTGCCCAATTCATGCTCGCACTGGCATGTTACTGGATTCTAAAAGAAGTGTGGAAGCAGAACTCTGGCTCAGTGAACTGGTTACCTCACTAGCAAATATAATGCCTGATGTGAATCGAGCTGCCGGCATGTTTAACAGTCAGCAAGATCTATCAGGTGTACAGGGAGACGGCACTCAAAAGTAGTCCTAGAAAACCTCTCAAAATGACACAGTTTCGCCGCATATGGAAGCGTAGTTTTCCTGAAGTGATAATTCCTAAGGTGAATATGACCGATGGGTTTTAGTATGGGGAATTGGGTTTAATTAACATGTTTTATATGTTGAGTATTAGACAGTATTAGACAGTTTAAGCCTAGTTTTCACAAGCGACGGGAGCAGAAACGGACGTGAAAGCATAAGAAACGTATGTTCTAGTGAAAATCAACACTACGGAAGCATGAACCTCGTTCAGAAGCGAAAACCTCGCTTGCATGCTATATTTACATTGCTGAAGACATGAGAATGAGCATTCTGATTGGTTACATTCTTCTGCTTCACTTATTCTTACGTTTAACTAGTTTTCACTGGAACGAAAGCGACGAAAGCAGAATGCTTCCGTTGAGCTTCCTCTTACCGGTCTCAGTTTCTTGATTTTCATTAGAACGTTAGGTGAATACCAGCCTTTAGTGTGTAAGTATGGTCAGATTTTTTTACGAGTCAAAACACAAAAAACCGCCACACTACAGGCACTGTCTAACAAGATATCTATTATCCAACTTTTTCTTTCTAAATGTAAAAAAAATACGGCTTTTCTAGAGTACAAATAACTGCTGTAGGATATCGTAGTCAGACTCTCGTGAACGTTATTTTGACTTCACTGAATGTAGTTGGTCAAAATAACGTCCAAGAGTCTGGTATACCAGCACAGATATCCTACAGGAGTTATTTTTGTACAGAAAAAAATCGCCTTGTTTTCCTTTAGAGAGAAAAAGTAGCTTACCAGGCTATACTGAAAGTCAAGATATTTCAATTCGCAGTAATAATGATAGGAGAAAAGTACAATTTTAAGCACAATTTTTTTAAATCTTTTGTAATTATCGGAAGAACTGCCATTGATAAAAAAAACTATAATGTGTGTTTAAAATAGTGCTTAAGGCAGAAGAAAAGGTCACATCTTTTTTTTCTATATGGACAGAGAAATCGATTTACAAAGTGTGGAGTGTACAAAATGTATCTGCTAATCAATGAACACATTCGAGCAACAAGAAATAAAGAGAATCGAATGATGTGGACCTAAAGAAAGCAACTCCATATGGAACAACAAGCATAAGAATTATTAAGGCCTTTGCGTCTAATGAGGATATGAAAAGAACGTTAAAAGCAATAACGTCAAAGGTTGAAGGGAGTAATTGATATAAAGATTTTATTTAAATTGTTATTTCTTTTCACAACAGCGATGAGCGAAAACAATATTACAAACTTCAGAAAAAGGCAGAACAGCAGCCAGACAAATATCTGACACTTATTATTGATGGGATGGACCAGAGTAAAACACATCTTCCCCATTGGATCGAAAAGTCAAAGGTAATGCATGGATTATTTGTGATGGATGAAGGCAGGTAGAATCACTTACAAGCACAGGCACTTTGTAAGTGATCTGTCGAGGATATTACAATGTTTGAGCAGTTTCAGTTAGCTGTATTCCCTTTACAAATACTAATTAATAAAAATAGTTATGCGTCATGGAGGAACTGAAACTAAGTAATACATTTGTGCTAAAATCGAGTACTTTTATTTGACTTATAGTTGGAAGGAGAATCTGTTGAGTTTATGAAGACGCATGTAACTGGCGTCCTGTCTCGCGGGCATAAATTAGCCTGGTGTTTTTTAGACTTCCTGAGATGGCCCCAAGATGCAAACCCAACCGTCAAACTGTTTGATGTCATGCTTTTGACATATTAAAGAAATGGTAAGGAAATAAAGGAAACTCCTTGTAACGCATTTTAGTCTGGTAAAAAAAAAATTGGAAAGAGATTCAGTGCCATGTTAGGAATCTTGGTTTAGTGACCTTATTGAAAGCAAGAGAGAAGTACAAACAAAGCAACTTCACATTTCGTATCATAGGCTAAATGAATATTCTACATTTAACTTATGAATTGATGTGCAGTATAACGGCAACGAAGATTCGCTGAGGTAACTAGATGATTTTCTATGTTTCTCTAGAAGAGACGTTTGCCGTCTACCCTATACTTGCAACTCGATAACTGCTACCGTGATTGTAAGAATATCCATATTTTGGGGTTTTGCGCCCTACTGGTGAAAGCTGGTGTTTTTAAGAAGGTCAGTAAAACTCTAGACAGCTCTTGCATGTGGACAGTAAACCTGTTGCCAATGCATGGCTCCTTATTTATTTCTGTTGCATTGGGTAATACAAAAACTGTATTGCTTAACTGATACTGTACGGAGAGATTTTAGTACGGTGCAACAACTACTTCGAGCTAATCTCAGTTATTAACTTTAATTTTCAGGTGCGAATTTCCTATTTAATGGTAGGACATACCCACGAGGACATAGATCAGGTGAGTTTATTTCAGGCTTAATTACATTATAAACGGAGCACTTGTACGAGGATCTGGTTCTAGCTATAACACAGAAAAGAGAACGATAACCAGTCAGAGAAGAAGTATGAACTTTGACAGAAACCTCGGATACCTTCACGCGTCTCTCTCCTGGTTTTCCAACAAATATTAACATTATCTAATTGTTATTTATTTTTTAATTAGTTATTATTATCGCTATTACCGTTGTTGTTATTATTATTATTACCATCGTTATAATGTATTAATAGTTTTATGTTACTGAAGTATCTTAAAGTGCCACGACGATCAAATTTTGACATATCAATGTTTTTGCATGTTCATAAAGTAGAGTTGATATATTATTACCAGTTCAAATTGTTTTTTGATACAACGACAGGAAGTCTTATTTTTTTAGCTCTGAATATTGAATCTAAACGTCCGCCATTACCGGAGGCCGTTCCCTTTATTAGGGCCCGCGCGTGGTCGGAGGACTGGGGTTAGAACGCGGCCGCCATGTTGTTCAAATTATTGTAAAATGACAAAACCCGAAGTGCTTTCGTTGGGTTATTATTACTGTAATAAAACTGTTTTTCTATATGTAATAGACATAGTGTTCATCTCTTATATCCCGGGAATTCAGGGCATTTACTTGAATTGTGATTGAGACAAAGCGTTCGGCGTGAAACCAACTTTTGATTAAATCACGGCCTCTCGACGGATGGCACCACTGCTCCAGCGGGGTACCTGTGGGATTTGCCTAAATATGGGATGGAATTGCGTCACTATTCTATTGTTCTAAGGCTCTGAAGCATAGCTGAGAGACTGGGCTTCACTGTGAAGGCAATTTCCCTCGAGTTGGAATTTATAAAGGCAGTTTTTTATGGTTTCAATTGTAAACGCAATTCCATCTCAAAATATTTTTCAAACACAGGCGCTTGTGAGGATTCTTAAAATGGTGGCGTGCGTGCATCCTTCGCGTGAACAGGAATGTTCATCGACAGGTGTGAGCGTATGTAGCAAAGCGTGCACGCTACCTGATAATGAAATTTCATTACTATTAACACAGCAAGTAAAACCTAGCTATTGGAAAAAGGGAACTCGTGTTTGTTATAGATTTCTGAACAAATTGTTTGAGGCAAGTTACAACATTGAGGGTAGCATGGAGAAAATAATTCGCACTGCACTCAATTGTCTCGATCCCGATATCAAGCTGCCATCACAAATTGCAAGTAACTTAAAGAAGAAAGTTACCCCCTTTTTGTCTCATAAGGGAGTCGAAATGTGTCAAAATCTTGACGACTTTTACTCTATAGATACAACACAAATCGGCCCAGAGTCTAGTAAATTTTCAATCACCAGATCGTAGTGAGACTGGGGCCCTGCCAAGTGGTTTTGCTAGAATAATATTGACTAATGTTGTAGTTCTAGAGCTTAATAAAATCAGAACCGAATGGGGGAAATCTTGGAAAGATTTGTGTCAAAGTCAAATTTTGAGGAAAAGAGCCTTAAGACAGGTAGTAGAGAAAGTAAAATCTCGGGTTGAGTTTCTGTTAAAGAAGGGTGCTAGGGAGGAGTTAGATGAGTTGAGAGATGGTAAATTTAGGCTTCCAAGGCAAATGGCTGATTCAGGAGATAACGATAATAAAGAGTTGGTGTTATATTTTCTGACTCAGAGTCATTGCTAGTAGCCTCGAGGAATGTAATGGTCACATTGAGCTATTATCTAAAGTAATATCAGAGCAAACAGAGCACGGCAGAGCTCAAAGAGAGGAACTGAGTTACATAAATTGAAAGAACTTCAGAAGAAAAATTCAGAGAAGTTAAATGACACCATGAAAAGACTAGGCAATCTTTCAGCCCGAAATGTTAACAAAAAAAATGAAAAGACGCGATATAAAAATCAAAACAAACAACAGGCTGTATTTGAAGCTGACCTTTTAGTCCGTTATGATGGCTATGAAAACCAACTATTCCTTTTTTCATTTAAAGAATTTAAGGATGGTAGTAAGGTGGTTCTTGTTTCTGTAGACACTGGATATTTTGTTGGGAAAACAATTTCTCAAAGATTTGAAGATGAGATCAGGAACGATTCGTGGTGGGAATGCGGGAGGGTTTTGAGTGCCGTTGAGGAGGGTGAGGAAGACAACCCAGAGTTTGTAGTGGAGTATGAGGCTCATATTGAGAATGGGGAGGTCAATGACGATGGGCTAGGGGATCCAGAAATTCGTACTTTCCATCTTTTTGAAGACTACATTAGAAATGATCTTAGATTTCTGTAGATCGGTGTAATAAGTAATTTTATTTATTTATTGTTTTTTTTCAGTATGACCAGTGAAACAGATTGGCATCAATGATGTTGCTAGAGGTCTTACGAGTTCATAGCTGGCATCTGATTATTCCTTTCGTAGCTCAAAGCTTGATATATGTAAAAAAAGGTGTAATTTTATATTAGGGTCATATATTTTATTTATTAAAGAAAGTATCAAATTACTGCTTTGATCGACTTGTTTGGAATTTAATGGTGCTCGGTTACCATGGCAATGCATACTTATTTGAAATCTGTTTGGGTTGTGGCTATAGGTATATTTGATAATTAACAATGTGTATTATTTTGGTTATTAATATTTGGGTTTGATGTCCCTACCTTTGTTCAGCTTTAAACAAAGTTTTATTCAGCGGAGGTGATGTCATACACATAACGCTCGCTTGCAGAACACAACGCCTGGAGACATATTTCTACTAAATACGTCTTCACGTACATAAGAAAAAGTTATATTTATCTTTGCGAGGTTGGCTACTTTTTTATGCACACTATTTCGCGCCATGAGGTTGTCGTGTTAAGTGTATGACATCACTTCCGCTGAATACTGAGAACGTCTTCCAGTTAATGGCGGACAGGATTTTACCGGTAAACTCTCCTAAAATTGTGTGGTGTAACATGCCCATTTGCGAATATTTTTACTATTTCGGATATTTCTAATACTGATTGACCCTATTGACACTGAAGAAAAGGCAAATCAAAATGGTAAATTTACGTCGTAGTCGCACTTTAAGAGAGCAACAACTTGATTTCACCAACGTTCTGTATTTATCAGATGTTCAGCCTAATATCTGTGGCCTTGGAGAAATCTGATGCAGGAACTCTTAAGGATTTAATCCAGGTCATCAAGAGAGCGTACAGCACCACTCATGTAACATGTACTGTGGAAAACATATACGATGCCAAGACTTGGCTTCGCCCATTCACAGCCACATTTTTTGCACCATAGTCATCGCCACGCCTTTCGATTCAAAGGCGAAGTCCTGGGCGAAGTCATCCAGAAAGGAATGGTTCCCAAACGAAGGCCCATTTATTATTTTGCGGCAAATTCCACCGGGAAAACCGGCAGTATTAAAGCCAGATTTAAAAAAATGTCCAACCGTAAAAACTATCAGAGATTCAATAGGGAAACTAAAGATAAGAATGTCAACAGCTGAGCGCGAATGGTGGGAGAAAATGGTTTCAGAGGAAGAGGAGAAAGTTCAGCGGTGGGAATCTCTCAGTCCAGAAGATTATCGCAGAGCTGGGGAGCCTTTCGACCTTATGGAATTCAAGTACCAGAATCCGGACCCTGTACCAGACCCCGAAGATGATGAGTTCCAGAAAAGAGCAGAAAGGTTACTCTGTCTGATGGAAAAAAAAAAATTATCTGCCAGTAAGTAACATAAGTGTTGGTTATCCCTTGCCTGGACCAATGATTGTTTCCAAAACTTGCTGATCTCACCAAAATCTGGACCAGGAGGTACAACATTCGAGTATGTCATAGTATACTAACTAAAGCGCTGAATAAAAAAAAGTGATGTTTCAGAAGACGGTAATACCATGGTCGGTATGGTTTTCTTTGTTCTCAGAGGAACATTATTATAATGTCTAACATCCCTCATCAGCATGCTAACTTCACTAAATCTTCCTCATTAACATGATAATAGTGAAGATCCTCATTCCTCATTTCAGGGAAAAACTTTAACATAATTTGGTTGGTGGGTGAAAGCTTATTTAGTAAAAATGGAGAGGTATACGTGCATGTAAGTCGCATCGTTAATTTAAAAGTTATAAACCACCTTATCCTACTGCAGAATTGACATCCCAATCTGTATTTCTAGGTCAAAATTATGAAGCAGGCAAAATTAACGCACACTGAAGACGACGCAGTTACTATTGCAGAGACCAAGGTTAAAGGAAAACAGCAAGAGAAAAAGGGAAGAAAGCGACTACCAATGACTAACACAAAAAAGAGAATTTTAAAACCTAACAATCATAGCTAATCGCCGATTTCAAACCCTAATAAATACGACCTCCGGGTTTCCAAACCACACTTGAAACTTTTAGGTCACACTTCAACGAAAACGATAATAAAGAGGTATTTTATAGGTCAAATATGTATCACGCGACACTTTAGCATGATTTTCTATCTACTTTTAAAGCACGTTTGGCCATCAATTTACATTGATAAATTAGTTTGATAACCTGCCACAGGTAAAATACGACGATTGGAGCATGATACACTAATTTTTATTTTACCTCTGTATCCCAGATCAAGGGTTGGAGCCGGCAAAATCAGTGCTCTTCGGGTCCGCGTTGCAAATTAGAGAGCATATCATAGGGGAAAATGGGGTTTTGCATCTTTTTTTCTCTCGTCAAATCAGATTACAAAAGTTATGATATGATACAACCACAACCTTTTCATATATGCAATCGAGAAAACTACTGATATTTTATCAAAATCGCCTGCATGTGAAATAAAAATTGGCGAACGGCTAAATCGAAAAGTGCGATGACAGAGTCGGAGCGTTGTTCAAAATGAAAGCTAGAGAACTTATGCCTTGAAACAATTGCTGATGAGACGAAAAAAGGCAGCTTACAGTTAGATCGACCATGTTGTAAATTTCATTTCTCTTCACGATCTGGCGTTTCTTTTAACTCTGAGCTCAAGGAATCATTATGTCAGAGATACAACATTCCGCCAGTGACAGATTTAACATGACCCGGATTGATATGGTTACACAAAGAAACTTATTAATTAACAACTTGCGGAATATCCCGATGCTGAACCAGTTGTTAGTGACACAAATAAAAATGTCACTTGCGGAATATCGCGATGCTGAACCAATCGTTAAAGTGCTACTGAAACGAAATCATGAAATCGCTTTTTTTAACACCAGAAGCTACTTCAATCTTTCAATGATCATATCGAAGCTAAATAATGCTTATAAACCTCCGAGTAATATTTTTATCGGGGTTGAAGAAGTACAACTTTGTGCGACAAAAACTCGTAAATGTGAGCCAGCGGAAATGTAAGCGGTTTTACCCATTGTGACGTCACATGATGTGTAAAGGCACCAAGCCAGAGTAAAAAGCAAGCGAAACGACCAGCGAAACAAATAGTGAATAGTCTTTTATATACATTCCCACTTTAAAGTATGTCCCATTCCGATGAGTTAGAGTTGTCTTCGAGCTCTGAGAGTGCGAGGGAATCGCCGGAGACCGAAAGCGATGAAGATTTCGGGGTTGCTGGCGGGCCGGTAGAGCCATATAGATTCGAGCCACTCGCACCCGAAGGCTTCGAAGAACCGGAGGAAGAAGAGGATCAGGACGGCCTAACGCCTGTAATTCTGGAGGCCAGATTTGAGAAGCAGATTGCTGTGGATGTGTGGTAACTATGGAGTTTATATTAAATTTGGCAGATATTTTTTGCTTGCAAAACATTATGTTTTAGAGTAGGTTACAACGCCACTTGTTTCATTTTAAAATAAGTTAATTTTCATACAAACCTTCTAAAAACCTACCCCTTACATCAAAAAAACCTAACCATTTAAACTCTAAATCATTCATAGAACGAGTATAAATACACCTGAACGCTAATGGGGAATTTATCGAGGTTTTCAAGTGATTTTTTAAATTAGCACTGCAGTGGCGTTGTATAATTTATGCACTACGTCTCTCTCTGTCTTGGTAAAATGGAAGACCTCTGCTAGCAGGGAATACTGCAGACAGTTTAGCCAGGTTTCTTTATACCATTCCGTTGAACTTTGAAGGTGCAAATGTGGCAATTGCAAAGATGAGCTCCTTTCCAGCGCAATGGAATACCGCTGCTGCAAAGAGGTGATCGCTGCTATGGCGAAACTTACTTTCGATGGTATTCAAGCGGACTGTGTAATGATGCATACGGACTTCGGCGCATTGACGAACTCTACAGTCCTCGAGCAAGTATGCCCACTCATGAAGGACAAGCGAGGCAAATGCTACAAGTTTCCAGCCCATGGAAGCCAAAGTGCAAAGAACGAGTAAGTAAAACCCCTGTCTGCAGAACAAGCGAGTGATTCATATTTTTGTCTGTTTTGGAGGCAACCAAGCCATTTCCCCCCCCCCCCTGGATTTATATAGACTACAGTCAAATCCTCTGACCGATGACCACTACGTTAATTCTGCTATTTCAGTATTTGTTAAATTACCATTTGTTTTCTCTGTCTCGTAAGCGACCACTGTTCTAATTTCTTAACAACAAGAACTACTACTACAACTGTCAATCTACATAGCAGTATAATAACCCTAAATGGGGACACCCTAACTAACTTTGTAAAATAATACAATCTTAAGAATTATAAAAGAACTATTTATAAATGAATAATATGTACAATCATAATTAAGATAATATATAATTTAGTATTATAATATAATATTTTATAATCCGACCACTTTTGGGGTTTTCTTTTGTTTTAGTACCTGTCATAAGGCCCGATTCAGAGGTCGGACTTTCCATGCGCTGAACCTAATTAGATCAATTATCTTTTGTTTTAATTGCATTCGACGTCTGAATTATGACCACCCAAGAAAATGAAGGGATTTCATTAATTCACTGTAGTATATTTCAACTGTAGACAAGTATATTATGAGTGATGGCAGCTCACACACTCACTGTCAAACGACAGTAGGTTATTTTTTAAACGTAGATGATTGACTGTATTCTGCAAATTCGAAATAACTTAAGGCCTTTATAACTGTAGAAATCCAACTGTAGCTAAAAATTGAGTATCTGAAAAGATGAGATCTTTAATATGTTAGTACTGCAAACAAATTTTATTTGGAGTGATCAGAGTAAGATACTGGTGAGATATTAATTTTGGTAATTGTATTTGTTAGATAATTTGGCAACAGTCACACTGTAAGAGCTGGTGCTCTTTATTGTTAATGCTGATAACTGGTGGTGTTTCATTTTCAGGAGTCGACGTGCAACTGCTTACCGCTTCTTAGTCAGGTGGATATTTGGGCCTCTTGGCTGGGACAATACCAGACCACTTCCAGCCTGTATCTATGACCAAATAAGAAGGAAGTTCCCAACCGCAGCTGCTAGAGGCTACTCTTCTGCCCAGCAACGACAGTAGTAAGCAGCCAACAAGAAAGCTCATTTGAGCTAAAACAAACTGCTTTTCTAGGGGCCACTAGATTTACATGTATGAAAGAAAAAGACCATTGCTACTCTCAGTAGCTAGAGTGAGTAATCTTTTGTTTTCTGCTCATTGAAGCTTTAGCTTATTCCAGCTAAATTTCTATTAGCGGCAGACTAAAGGTTGATTGTATGCTGATAGCTGTTGGAAATTTCAGCTCCTACTTGCTTCCAACAACTGTTGGCATATAATCAACTTTTAGTTGTTAGCATTATAAAACCAAAGCAACAACATACATGTACACATTCATATTTGTAAGACCAATTTTATTTAGAAATTTGGTCACCCATTGTGTAAGCTAAGCCAGAGTGCATGGAATATTTCCTCATTAGCTGTCACTAGTTTCCGTCCGGCAGCCATTCTTTGGGTGACCTTTCCGAGGCTGGTGGCATTTTTTGCATTCTGGAGCCTTCCTTTTCTTGGCAGGTCTACTTGCATTGCTACATGTAGCCTGAAGTAAATCTTGATCTTCAGCTGTTGAATAAAAAAGGAAACTAATTCCTGGTGCAAATGAACAATTCAATGTCTTGGTCATTTCCATTAGAATCTGCACATATCTTAGTCCACCTGTGCCAGTATGCATGAGTCTGTTCAGAAGCATTCATTTAAAATAGGAAACATATTGCACATGTCAATGTTAAGCTGGGGGTTAGGGGGGGAGGGGTACAGGAGCAAGGGAGATTTGACATTTTAAAGATTTTGTTAGTCAAAAAATTTGGGTCTAATGTCATTAAACAAGGAACTGCACTATAAAAGGCCACTGCTCCTCCCTTTATCTCATCCAAAATGCAAATTATCAAGATGGCTATGAGATAAAACCTATTGGTCCTGTATGTGTATTTTTTATTTCGTAGAGCTACTTCTAACAAAAGGAAACCATCTATTGCCATATTATATTCTAAGAGTATGAGCCTACTGTGGTTTTACATTCTCGGTTTCATATTTCTCTGTCAATGAATTCAAACTTCATGCCAGTGACAGGTGCAAGTACACAACATGAGCAAATTGTGAGTGAATTTCAACCGAAGCAAAGTGTAAATAATAATATATCCTTATTCATGTTTATTAAACCTCCGACTGATTATTGCTCAAATTGAATAGGCAATGCTATAGATAAAATGTTCTAGTCAGCCCAAAATGTTTTTTGATCGGTCACTAATCGCAGCTCACTTGATTGAATATTCTTCCCCGTAGGTGATTGACAACTGCAAGTGTTGTCAACCTGGTTCAGGTCCTTTTATAGTGTGGGTTCTTGTTTAAAATCCCCACCCTGGGCAGCATACATGTATACATGTAGGTGGTCAAATATATTGAGAAACATCAAAATAATAGTTTTATATTATTCTTATTAATTTTTATATTAAATAAAATTCCATTTAGCTGTTTGGAGTTGAAATTTTGGCTTATTCTAATGTAGTTATTTATATCATAGCTAAATTTATTTTTGGACAGATACCAAACAGTGCTTACAATGCAGAATCTTACCAGAAGGGTATAGTGCTGCTACTTGTTCTTTTCGCTTCTTATAGTCCTCAACTGCATCAGCTCTGTTTAGTCTGTCAGGGAACTGTGTGTTCAGTGGAGCTGGAGCTTTCTTTTTGTATTTCATGTAGATTTCAGTACGCACAGCCATGGGCATGGTGAACACTAGTTTCTTCACATTGTCGACATATTCTGATAGAAAAGATTATAGAATTAATAAATGACTAAATTTACAAGGTTTTATATAACTGTCTTCCATGAAAACAGGGATTTCATCACATTTAGCATCATTCATTTCTGAGAAAGGTTCCTCAATGAATGTTAGACTGTTAATGTTATTTGTTGTTTCTGGTTGATCACTTGTTTGCCATTGAATCTCACCATTACCTTGCACTTGAATGGACATGCATGTAGAGCAATACAATGAAAGTTGAATGGCACACAGTACATACCATATGTAGGAGGGACCCTAATTTCTCTCACAACCTCATCACCCAACTTGTACTTGGGGTAAGTAACTTGAAAGTACTCCTTTCCATCCCTTGTTTTCTGTGTGTTTCTATGCAAATTCTCGTTGAAATGCAGGCTGGCCAAGACATGCCTGAAATAGGAGAGTAGTAGATCAGAATATAAGCAAGTAGCTGGTAGGTTAAATAATTTCATAAAATAACTTCGATAGATCATGTGCACTGATTGGCTGAAAGCCATTTTTGCAGTTGTTATTTTATAAAAGCAATAAAACAACCATTCTGTGTATAAACACTCAGGGATGTTGGTCAAACTGAAAACTTGAAAGTCATTTGCCTTCAGCTCATTACTTTCAAGTTTTTATCAGTTCTCCCAACATTCCCCTTGTGTTTCTAAAAGAACACACAGACACAGAAAAGTTGTTTTATTGCTTAAGTAAATTTATGTCTTACAAAAATAGTGCATCCAATTGAAGAAAATGCCAACTAGAATAGAAGTCATGGCTCATAGATTATTTTCTGTAAACTTTATGAACAGAAAATAATTGCTTTGTGAGGTAAATTTGAATGGGACAAAAAGGGTGAGGAGAAGAAAGAGAAAGCCCAAGTATTGCATAACCTTGAAAAGAGCCCTCAAATCAATCCCTTTTGAAAACTTATGCAAAGTTTACTATGATTGCATTGCAGCAGTGAAACCTCTCTAATAGAGAAAATTTAGAACACTATTTGTCTTCAGCAATACATAATGAGTTATTCGAGCATCTAGATGATTCATCAACTCTCACCTGCAGTATGTTCCTACCCAAGAGAAACAAAGCATCTTGGGGTGAAACTGGTTCAGCGTTGAGTGAAAGCCCTCTAAACAACTGGTTTGGTCCTCACTGGAGAGTTTCCTTATATCGTTAAGGAGTCTTGTGTTTATTAGGATTCCCCTTAACTTGTCATAGACATGTGTACCTTAAAAAAATTAAAAAACCTTTACAAGGATTTATTTGAACCATTCATAAGGCTCTATTTTTTCTAATCCAATGCTAAGTTAGCAAGACATTTACTTTTTGTTAATTTTTGTGTAAGTTTTCTTGGACCTGATTTAGACATACTATCAAAATTAATGCTCAGCTAAAATAGAAAAGAAAAGGTAAAATTGCAACATTAGCATACTGTGAACAACTGGGCATGGGAAATAAACTGGCTACCAGAATTAAACAAATAGAATACCAGGGTTTCATCGATAGTGCAGATTATACCCTTATTGTAAATACTAACCAACTTTTAACCAGAATCTTGGTGAGACAGCACCATGCACACATTTTTTGAAGAGCTCATCAGGGTGGTTCTTGTGCTTATTGCAAACATGCCTGATTACAGATTTCCATTTTGCAACCATCAGCTCTCCGAATCCAGCCTTAGTTGAGGTGGCACACCAGTGTAGATGGTTCTTTATGGCTTTTTGCCATTGTGTGATTCGCTCACATCCACTCTCTTTTCCAACTTTAAGCATCTTCTTTGTGATGGATTTTGCAACGTGCCAGATGTCAAAGAAATGCTGTGTGTTTGGCTGTTGATCTCTAATCCATTTGGCAATGGACCTATGCCTATCTGAAATAAACACTGCAATTGACAGCCCTGCTTGCTTCAGAAATGCAAAGGAATCCTGAGCTCCCTTTAACTCCATGTCTCCACTGCTCTTTACTTGGTTTGCCTAAAATAAAAAGCAGAGCATAATTAAGATGGGATTTCTTGGCATTTTTAAAACAACTGTTTGGGATTGAGTTCTGTCCGGTTATAAACATTTCAGTAGTTGCTATAACTTGCTAGTTCACAATGTGTATTTCCAAAACAATATCCATGCCTATCCCACAAAGGGTTTTTCATTTACCATTCCCCTCCCCTCAGGAAATTCCATTTTTTTTCATACATTCTCTGTAATTTTAGTAGCCCTCTGACCCTCCCTCCCCCTTGAAAGTTTCTTTGACCCTCCATGGGGGAGGTATCCAAAAAAAAATTATTACACAATAATAGTGTTTTTTTCCTGGGTGGGTCCCACCAGTGTTGTTGCTAAGGAAAAACTCAGTTGGCTAATGAACCTTTGAGATGGCTAATGTAAGCTCAGAACTGCCTAATGCCCTTCATTGGTCGGTTGCCTATAAAATTCAGCTTCTTTCTCAACCAACAAATTTTGATGGCAGCCGGCACTTAACAACATCCCTGGTGGTTACGAGTTAGAATATGGCATACCTGTACAAGTTCGAAATGCACAACTTTAGAGATTGCACAGCAGAACATTGTATATGCACCATATTTGGCGCAGTGTCCCATGGAGTCGTATCGGCCATCTCCACTCCAAGCTGCATCTTTTATGGTCTTCACCTTGTTGATCAATGTAGCCCTGTAGCTCTCCCAGTGAGACAGGATGGCAGGGAAGAGAAACTTGTTCTGGTGTATGAAATAAGTACGTGCACTGTACACACACAGTCCCATATGCTTCAGCACTAGGAGTACTTTGGTTACAGATGCGCCAGCCATTAATACGCCAAAACTCAGTAATAAGTTCCCTGCAGGGTACCGTCCAAGCACAAGTGGCTGTGATCTCCATACAAATGATTGATGCCCACAGTTCCTACAGCTCTGTTCCACAGTTACCATTAACAGCACGTTCAAATGGGTAGCACCAGAAATTGTCAGGGCTTGAAAATCTCTGTATGTCATCAGGTATGTGTAATAAATTATGGTTTGTGATAACACACATGCCTAGACCCTGATGTTCTTCTACTAATATGTTAAACCTAGCAGACAGCCTATAACTGTCTTCTATCATTTCATTAGTCCAACCAGAGCGACCCGAGACAAAATGCATTTATGTTAACCTAGCTACAATAGTCCATATCTGGAACTCCTCATCAGGTAGCATGTCCTCAAGCACAGTCTCAGAGGCAGGAAAGGCACATTTTTGATACTCCTTTCAATTTGCATCTCCTGCAAGGTGAGACACAACAATTTAAGAACTTTCCAACTTCACATTGACCTGGGTAGTCAGCAGTCCAACATAACATAAGGTGCCGTATTCTGATGATCCCGGGTGAGTATTCTAACGATTCTCCACTGTGGTTCACTTCAAAGCCATCAATGAAACCATCTTTTATCTCATTTACAAATGGCAAAAGGAATGGATCTAAAGCATTTGGATTATCTTTGGGGACTCTGTTGCAAGGTACAAATTCGATCACATAAACTTCAACAATTGAGCATCTCTCTTTTGCTCATATTTGCCACTGATACCTCAATCGCACCACTTTTGTGCTTCCCGCTTTGATGTGGAGACCAACCGTTCCAGTGTCCACCATGGGCAATGTTGCGAGGGTCACCTTTAACATGCTGAGGCTTGTAATGAAAACTGTTGTAACAGTGTGGACATTCAAGAACTTTTATATCTTAAGATCTATCTAGGAGGAGTGACTTATCAATTTCCTCTGAAGAGAGTACTCTATTACAGCCAATTTCTGTACATTTAGCAGGAAGGAGCCATTCTACATTTGGGTCCCAAAACCATGAAACTTGGGCAAACCGATCTCTATCTCAAATCTCATTCTTAATGTGCCAGCCCTCTTCTCTTCCAAGCCAGTGTTCCTTTTCTTTCCAGTGAGCGAGCATTTTATTGCACATTTCAGCATCACCATACCAAAGCTATATTTTCATGTAGCCCTAGATAGTAGTACCTAATCTTTCCTTTTCGGCCACAGTGTTTGCAAGTTTGCTTACTATTGTCCATAACATCCCACTTGCCACTGTAAGTATGTATATTTTTCCCGCGGTTTTTTTCCTTTTTCTTTTTTCCAACAAAAACATGATATATTCCTTCGGCTCACTTAAGCCTGCGCTTTTCAATACAGTCTGAGCTTCTCCCCATGTCTTAGGCCAACCAGAATCTACAATGTCTTTGTCACATTCTCCACCGACACCCTCACAGAATAATTCTTTGCCATAATGAAGGATACCTTCGAAATTCTTTTGTGATGCTTTGGTTGCCTCCATTATTTGCATGGCTTCCAAAACGGCCTTCACAATTGCGTTAACTAATTGGCTAACTTCTTTATCTGAAGTGTTTTCATTTTCGTTTAAATTACTGCCATTTCTTTCAGGATGAATTGTATAATCATGTGCAAGGTTTTGATTCTCTAACAATAGTTCTAATGTACCAGTATTCTTTTCCGTTTCACTATAGCAAATTCCAGGGTCAGCGGTTGATGGCTTTTTGCGCCTTTTTGATGGCAGCTGGCTTCTTTTCCAGTGGTCAAGTTCAACCTTCCTTGATGTTGCTTTCCCATTACATAGCTCAAAGGGGCAGTGCACATGTTGATACGGCTTTTCTGAACATAAACAAGCAGCAACATTTTCTCGATTTCAACTTTTACTTCCAAACGCTTCTTCGAGAGATTTTTTCTCGCCCGCCATCGCAATTAATAAAACACTATTAGCTTTAATACTAGTAGCTGTCAAATAAATTGTTATCAGGAAATAATGGGAGCCAATAAGAGTAAGAGAATTTTGTTGTAGCCAATCGCGAACTCTTGCACATAACAGAACACTTGATGCATTCCCTGCATTATAAAAGAAACGTTCACAAGATTCCTGACATCTATTACACGTACAGCCAGGCTAAACGTTTTATAAACTGAATCAGAATTTAGCGCACATATTTAGTTTATTAAACCACTCAATTAATGATCATGATTTCCCGCCTGAAATTCATCAATGGAAATGGATGGGAGGTTAAACGAAAACTGATGTCATTACTTTCTGTAGATCAGGATATCGATGGAGAGAGTTTAGTCAAACTCCTAGAGAAGGATGAAGACGCCAAGATTTTCAATGAAATAGGACTCGCAAGATTTGGAAAAGTGGTCAGACTATAAAAGGAGGTGAAAGCAGTGCTCGCTCTTACAGGTACATTTACACAAACAAGTGGTCTCCATTCAGTATTTTCACCGCCAAGCCCGAAGCCCTCTTTAACGACACTGCAAAACCTGAGCCCTGAATCATGGCTTCTCTACAAAAACAAAAACAACTTATGTAAATGTATCTTTAGAGCATTCAGACTAATTAGCAACGAAAAAATCGCAATAAATTCTCATCTTAGGCTTTGGATCAAATTCCAATACATTATTTTTATTTTGCTTATTTTGTAGATCTAACATGATCAAAAATTGATTCCCATGAAATGTTCAAGTTTTGTCCTTCACACGTGTTTAAAAGTTATAAAACTTAAAACCGTCTTTTAACAATTATTCAAAAACACTTTCTTCTATGTGTGACGTTTAGACCGTGTTATTACCTTTTTCATTGAAGTGCGACTGTGAACGTTTTCGAGTCTCGACTGGAAAAGTGCATATAACCGACCGTAAATAAAACAAGTACCTCCAAAATTTGTTAATTGCATGTAACAGCCAAATGTGCAGATCGACTGAGCGAGGTAATTGTCCTACGATTTTTGTAGAGAAAGCAGCATGGAGTAAGCAGCTGGGTCCATTACTTCTTGAAAAAATGAAGGAAGTTGCAATTGGGGTAAATACATGTATATGGCTTAGCCAAGCCATTGTCTAAAAGTTATCTGAGTGGTTAAAGCATTATAAGCTGTTACGTTAGGCAATACGAATATGGTTAAACGATGTGAAAGAAGTGAAAGTCACAATCATAATGGCCATCTGAAAACCTTGGTGACCATGTTTTCATTGTTAGATTCGCACAAACTTTGTTGTGCTGCAGTGTAATTTTTGCAAACCCAGGATTAGGTTATTCACATATGTTGAATGTAAAACACAATACAAAGTGTTAATAAAATTGTTTATTTCACGATGAAAATGTGTGTGTATGTATTTAATTAATCTAGAGTATGTAATACTTGATACATTAAAATTAACTCTTCCCAAGATAACCCGTACTAAACCCAAGGACTGGTGTAGACTTGGTACAAATTACTACCAATTTCCAAATCTTTTGGAGGCATTTAATACCAACCCTGAATCGATTATTGGGTTTAACTGAGGGCTAGCTTGGGAATAGTCTGATCTTAGTTTGGGGGCATTTAATGCCAATCCTGAATCGATATTGGGTTTAACTGGAGGCTAGCTAAGGAATAGTCTCTTTCCCAATCTTAACATTACAGTTATTTACGGCACTGAAGTTACACTACTATTAATTGTGGAGTCTCCTTAGAAATAAAAATAAATTGAAAATTCATATATAAAACTAAAAGCTATAAAGATGTCAAGAACAGTTTTTATAGAACACGAATATTTCGAACAGCCCATGTGAAGGGCGATCAAAACTGCAGGAGACTTCTGCGGGGAAAAAAACCGGCTACGACACAAAAACCATATTTCTTAATTGCGCTACCATCAGTCATCAGGCTTTAATATATACAATACCTTAGTTCTTCAACTGAAGACGTAAACTTCTCTTTTTTCCTATCGTGTTAATACCAAGCTTATCCATGGAAGCGTCAGTCTACGCTCAGACATCATTAGTTTTCATTAAAGAGGTTCAGGGCCCAAATTTGTACTTCCAAGCACGTCCACTTTGGCAAAGTTTGCCAGAACAATTCAAACGTTCGCAAAGAAAAAACATGTTGGCTTGATATCAAAGCTTCCAGAAAGTTTAATGCTACAATGTAATTAAAGTTAACGGTGACATCTTTTTGCTCGACTGGTTCAGGATCGAGACGACCTTCACGAACACTGACAGGAACTGTCCGACTGTTTTGGAGGTATTTAGCTCCTTATTTCTTCATCAAGACTATTTCTCCTGCCTCCTGGCTATTATCTAGATCCCTGTGTTAAATTCTAAGTGCCTTTTGTACAAATTATGTGGATATATACATGTAATAATGTCAATATATTAATAAAGCATAACGTTTGACAGCTATGAGTGGAAATAAAACAAGGTCATTGATGTTAGCTCATTGATGTTAGCTCATTGTATCTAAGTATTTACAGGGCTGGAAATTAGCTGTTAGGACATTCTCAAGGTGGAGTACATTTTTTCAGATTAGGTTTGAATCCGTTTAAATATGCACACTCGGTCCCAGTCCACTTGTTGTTTACGAAATGGCTAATACTTGCCATCATTTGTAGACCATAGCATTATGGTCAAATCTGAATCGGAGTCCTCTGAACTGAAAAATTAGTGAAAACAAAATTACAGTGTAATATACACAATGCACATCACTACATTGCATATCAAGAGTAGTCAGAGGTCAAGAGAGAATATGGCGGCTCTCTTTCTTTCTAGGAGAAATTTTCTGTAATTTCATGATAAGACCTATATTGCAATGTGTTTACTGTTTTTATAGCTTTTATCTATATTTGTATGTATTGTATTTCATCAATATAATGGGAGAAAGAAGTTTTGAGCTCCTTATTTGAGGAGAAACTCCAACCGTTCAACACGACGTTAAACAAAATATTCGTACTCCAGAAAGACTGTTCTTGGCATCTTTATAGCTTTTAGTTTTATATATGAATTTTCCATTTATTTCTATTATTAAGGAGACTCCACAATTAAAATTAGTGTAACTTCAGTGCCGTAAATAACTGTAATGATCTACAATATTTGCCTTTCTATAATCTAGATGACAGATAATTTAAAGCAGTAACCTGTTCATGACTCTTTCTATTTAATTCAGAGATGGATCTTTATGATCTAGCTCCTATCCCTGATAATTTTGATGATACTGATCCTGATGTTATGCTTCTATGCCAGTTTCTTATTATTATACGACTTCAAACTTTAATCGTTTACTCGATATGACTACTTCCAACTCGTTATCAATGTTTTACTGTAATATAAGAAGCCTAAATAAGAATCTGCCTCTCTTGAATGATTTACTATTTACACTTAACAAACAACCTGTAACCAAATACGTTTAAATGAACGATCGATATCTAATGTTGACATTGTGAATTATAATTTCTATCACACGGATTCGCCAACAATGGCTGGTGGAACAGGAATTTATTTATATCTAATGTTGACATTGTGAATTATAATTTCTATCACACGGATTCACCAACAATGGCTGGTGAACAGAAATGTATTTAAGTAAGAATATTAAAGGCATCAAATTTACTATGCGAATGGTAGAATATAAATTATACCGACTCATAATAAATTACATTTAATAATCGGATGTATATACAGACACCCAAAAGCAAATTTATAAGAATTTATCTCCCAACTAGAGGAAATTTAACTAGAGAAGATTTAAACCAGAACAAATATGAAATATATATTTTGGGTGATATGAATGTAGATTATTTTAAAGTACAACCCTCATACTCTAACAATAGAGTGCTTAGATATGTTATATTTAAATGTTCTACCTCTTATTAACAAACCAACTAGAATAACTAAACACACTGCTACTTTAATCGATCATGTATATACTAATTCATCTACCTTAATGGTTACAACTGGTATCGTAACTGTCGACTTATCAGACCATTTACCCACATTCTGTATTATTGAGAGAGAAACAAGAGGTATTTCAGAGATTATTCCATTTTAGTAAGAAGCTGTATCTTGAGTATATTGATTGAGTGTTTTACCTAATGAACATAATGATCTTAACTATATATGACTACTAAAGTAATTAGTACAAGTGACGTTGTAGAGAAGTATGCCCCGGAAAAAATAGCATCCAAGAGTAAAATGAGGCAAATATCAAAGTTTTGGTTAGCAAATGGCATTTATAAATCAATAAAAGTAAAACAAAATATGTATCACACTCATTTCATTAAGTGAAACGATGTTGAAAACATAAGGAAATATAAGCAAAACTCTAATCTGCTTATGTGTCAGAATAATTTGAAGGCCACATGGAGTTGATTGGTACACTCATCAAACGCAAAACAAAAGGCCAGTCATACCCAACTAGGTTGATTATAAATAAAAAGGAGTATACTAATCAGAAGGATATTGCTGAACAGTTTAATCTCCATTTTATTAACGTAGGACCAAACTTAGCAAATCTTATCAATAATGGAAATAACAATATTAGCGGCCAGGATAGGGTCACAAAGTATACTATCCAGACACCTAATGCTAGCTTTTATTTATCAACTCTCACCCAAGCTAAGTCTCTAATATGTTCTCTACTCTAAATGACAATAAGGCTTCGATAGGTATTCAAAAATTAATCAGATTAGCCAGTGAACCGTTATCAATACCGTTTACTTACATCTATAACGAATTAATAAATACAAGAATAGTATCAGATATTTTAAAGATCTCTAGAGTAACCCCTATTTACAAGAATGATCTACCTACTGATCCTAATAATGATAGACCAGTGGCAACACTTTCTTCTTTCAGTAAAATTTTAGAAAGAATAGCTTACAATCAAATAATAATATTCTTAGAAAAATATAATATCTTATTCGAATATCAATTTGGATTTCGAAAGGGATACTCCACTGAGCAGGCAATTCTTAAAATAACTGATAACAGCAATTGACAATGGCCAAATTATTTGTGGGTTATTTCTGGATTTCTCTAAAGCATTTGATAAAGTCAATGACAACATACTCCTTGCCAAATTAAATGCCTATGGAACTAGAGGACTTCCTTTACAATGGTTTGAAGAACTGATAAGAATATGTAAAATTTCCAACATTCAATCAAGTCTGCAAACTATTCAATGTAGAGTCCCTCATATTCTACACTACGGCCGCTTTTATTCTTCTTAATGATCTTCCTAACTGTCCAGAAAATCTTTCTTTTAGAATATTTGTTGTTGATACTAACATATTTTATACCAGTGATAATGCAAAATACCTTGAATCAGTAATGAATAAAACAATTTCTAATGTCTTATCATGTTATGTCTTATATGATCATATTTTCTATTAAAAAATATCAAGAAATATAAAAAAACACTTTATGTTGATAAAATCCCCAAGGAACAAGGTTCAGATCAGTATCAACAATATCGAACACAAAAGTTCATTAAGTACTTGGGTATATATATAGATGAACATCTTACTTGGAAACCTCAGATAAACCATCCATAATAAAATAGCTAAAAATATAGGAATACTAAATAGATTAAGATACTACTTGAATTTTAAAATGTTACAATACCTATATTACACTCTTATGAGCTGGGAATACATACATACAAAACTAAACTTACAAAAGTTTGTTTTTTGCTCATCATCGAGAAACTGCCTTGCCATACTATAAGCTTCTAGGGTTGAGCAAAAGTCGTTTTCTGATGTCGTTTAACCGCTTAAATATTGGGTTTCCACTGAACTGATTATTCAAGTCGAATATACGAATTATATTGGTGAACTGAAGTCTTCCAGAATTGTGAGCATTTAGTTGACAAATTCAATTGAGAGATTGCATATTCACAATGAGATATAATTTTGAACGGTGCTTAGTGAAACATATAATCTAAAATGGAATAACGAACTTCGGGAGAAATGGATCGATGCAGTCTGTGTGTTTAGGAATTTTTTTCATTTGATAAAAGGTAGCGATACGCCAACTGGCCTGTTGATAATATTAGGTTAAAGTTAATATAAGTTATGCAATTTCGTTTAGTTTTAGATGTTTTCTGCAAGTTCCAGCCTGCCTGTCGAGCAAGAATATTCTCACTTATTTCTTCACTGTCGGGAACTTTTAGACCAAGTCAAGGAGGTGAGAATTTATTCATGTGATACTTGTTCTTTTAAGAATTTTGCCCCCCTCCCTCTCCCCCCGGCCCCACTGCTACTAGGATCTGTATCTTGCGACAACTGATTCAGTCCTTTATTTATAAGAAATAAAAGCAACTAGTGTGCGGATCTAGAGAGACCTGACAGTGCCAAACGCTCGTTGGATGGCCAATACCATCCTGTCAGCGCTTATACTTGTTTGCCGTAAAAAATCCAAATTAGCTCCCTCCTTTAAACTAAGTACCCACTCTCGAATAAGCGGCCACTGGTTGATCACGTTATTTTAATAAGCGCCCCCTTTTATTAGCAATCCAGCTTTTAAAATCGTTTAATTACTGGTCCTGTGCTCGAAAAACACTAATTTAGACAACATATATTTAGGAAATACAAATTTGGGCAAACTAATTTAATGTCGTGTTTTGATTTTACTTGCACTTTAACCGTCTCATTAGTTATGGTTGCTCGTTTCTTTCCTGTTAATTTTGTCCTCAAAAAAGGAGCAAAACTCGGTCCATAACTGAAATATATGACAATTAACAGTGTAGAAGACGGTTGATGAGAAATATATACGTGGAATCCAGCTAACTCGGAATGTCAGAGCAAATGCAATTTAGTTTGAGTTATCGGGGGTTGGGGGGGGGGGGGGGGGGTGAATTACTACGAATCTTAAGCAAAGGGAAATTATCTTCAGTTCGAATGTGGCGGAAAGCTCGAGTTCTGAGAGTTCGAGTTAGCAGGATTCTACTGTTTTAAAATCTTTGACTAAAGTCTAACAAACTTTCACACTGATTACCGACAGAGTGGCGGTGCTATTATTATTGAGTCCTTTCTCGCAAAGACTCAAAAGGTGCTTGAGGACAATTTCCAGAGGAAGTATAGGAAAAACATCGCTGATGCTATCGAGAATATTAACAATGACTACGTGAGTAACATCAGAGACTGATACATACTACTATATACATGGTTCTAAATGAATGGATTACGTGTAGTTTACAAAGCGTAAAGCGCAAACATCGAACATTTGAATTTTGCAAACCCCCAAAAATATCTGTCAAAAATATCAAATGCGTGGTCCTACAATAAAGTAAAGCGATCGAGTAAGATACTTTTGATATCCCTATTTTTCTGTATCATTTAAAAAATCTTACCTCGTTTTCCATCAAGGAATACTGCAAGCTAGCAAGATCTATTCAGTGCATGCATTCTCAATCGATTCTACACACAACACGATAACTCAAGTACAATTGTTAATCCTTATTTGTATTCATTCCTATTCTTTTTGTTTTCAAGTACGAGGAACTGGGGGATGCCATCACAAGAGAGCTCATTAAGATAGGCAGTTTTCATTCCACTGACGATGAGCAACAAGGCGCCGAGAGCCTGATCACAGCTGTTAATCCTGAAGCGGGGCATTCCAGTCATGACCAAGGTCCCACTACCAAACCGACACGTAAAACCAAACGAAAGCTTCACCCCTGTTCAAAATGCGACGCAAGTGTAAAAGACCTGAATCGACATTTGATCACAGTGCATGGGGTCCAGGATAGAAAGGACGCTAAGAAGATTAGGATCGAAGCAGGGGAGGGAAACAAAGATGTAAGGCCCAGGAAGACATGCCCATCGTGTAAGAAACTAGTTTATCGCTTGGACAAGCACCTGACAGCCGCTCATCCCGTTAAATACCCCAAACACTCTGCAGCTTATAAGGCCGCCATATCTGCTGCCTCAGCTGTGATGCAGACAACGGCTAAGGCGAATGACGGAAAAGGCAAGGATCCCACATTTCACCTGAAAAGTACTGTACCGGAAAGCGAAAACCCTAAGGGAAAGAGGGAAGAAAATGAAGAAGACAAGGGCAGCGAGGACAAAGCTAATGGAGATGAAGTATTATCCAGGACAGGAAAAACCGCAAAACCATGGTCTGCTGCTTCCGCTGTGACACAGAAAACAGCTGAGCCGAATGACGGAGAACATAAGGATCCCACTTATTATCCAGGAAGTGATAGCGACGATTCTAGTTTCAATCAAAAAGAAAAGCGGGATGAAAATGAAGAGGACAAGGACAGCGGGGAGAATGATGATGAAGAAGAAATATTCTCCAGAACGAGAACAACCACAAAACCATGGTCTGAGCTATCCCGAAGTAAAAACCGCCTCGAATCTACACTTGCTCAGTTCTGGAGGCATTTGCAAAGGCCTGAGGGGGGCATGAAGAAGAATGAAACAATTGCAAATGAGGTAACGAGCAAAATCTATCGGTTGGTGAATGCTCTAAGTGAGGCCAGTGGACGCCGACTAGACTTAGAGGTCTTTCAAGATCAGACAGAGGTGTGGGACAGCTTCATCATGACCAGACAGGGTGTAGCAGCAAAACTGAAGAAGTGAACAATATATAACTATGTTATCGCTCTGGAAGGTTTCTTACATTTCGCTCTTAACTGTAATAACAACATCAAGATGTTATATGAAGTGGAGAAGGATCTTCGAGTGACTGCAGCCGCGATCCCAGGTTGGAAAACAGCTCTTAAACCTTATCTCAAGAAAGAAAGATCAGAAAAGCGAGTACAGAAATATCAAACCGCTCTCACTCTCAAGGAAATCCAGGAGATGAATAAGTCTGACGGAGCACAAGCCGACAAGGAGTTCCTGTCAAAATCGACAAGTGGTACGAATTATTCACTCAGAGAGCACAATCAGGTTAGAGACTATCTGATTTATATGATGGTTCACTCCAACGCGCAGCGTGCTGGCGTAGGAGAAGGACTACTCGTTTCTGAGTTCGAGAAGGCTGAGTGGCGAAATGACGATAAGCGGTACGTTCTCTTGGTCAAGGACCATAAGACAGGACATGATGGACCAGCGCCAATAGTTATAACTAAGGAAATGTATGAGCTGATGGCCAAATATCTTTCGATCTTTCGTCCAATCGCAGCAGCGGAAAGGCCCGGTATGGACAATGGCACATTTTTCTTGACAAGAACGGGAACGCCCATCCAATCCAATCGGGTATCTTCCATTTTCAATACACAAGGTGTTAAATACGGAAGAGTTGACAAGGGGCGACTTTTCCCTACAAAGTTCCGCCAGGCCGCAGCAACGTCAGTGCGCAATAAGTCACAAGAAAATCGCGAGGACCTCAGTAAGTTAATGACTCATAAGCCGTCAACCGCAAGGGAGTACTACATAGTGGAGGACACGATAGAACGATCAGGAATAGCACAGAAAGGCCTGGCGAAGAAGTTTCAGCCTCAGGAGAGCCCAGTAAAAGTTCATCTGGAGTGCAGCGAAGTGAGAACCAGCGACAGACCAGCTCTTTTAAAAGAAAATCTGGCAGACGAGGTCCAACTCTGTCCAGAAAATGGTGGGCGTCCAATTTCTTTTGATAATGATCAGGATGCTGAACTCAAGAGAATATTTGCCAATGAGATCAATCTGAAGCTACTTATAACGAAAGAGGCAATCGAGGAAAAGGCCTAACAAAGCTGTGCGTTGCAACATCTTGATCATAAAAAGGTTAGTATGTTGTAAGGGTATAAGCAATGCAGCGGTATATCATTATTGTTAGTGCTATGTAACGTAATTGTCTCATTGTCATCAACAGATAATGAAGCGGATTCAATATATGGCTTCACTTGCACCTAATCCTGAGCTCCCAACGACTTCGGGTCAAGACCTGTTCATCTGAAATCAACACAATTCCACCAACATGCAGTGGGGTCAGTACTAACAGCTCTGGACGAAGATACTGGGGCATTGAAGACGAAAAGGTTATACAACGAGTGTTTTCCCATCTCCTAAAGAAAGGCACCCGCCTCCCAAGAACTCATGACATCAAGCATGTCATGCAAACATCAAAAGATGAGGAGTTTGAGATGCTGATGCTGAGCTTCGGGAAAGATGCGCAACACAGTCTTCTGACCAAATGCAAAACCATGCATTTGGTGCGACAATGAGAGCTAAAAAATCGCGCAAATGATGCTGTTAACGTGTTTGTAATGCCTGTGTTTGCATTCTAAGCCACAGTAACTGATGCATCATGTTGTTACAAAATTTAGTATTTGGTGAGTTAGATGCTTTTTTGGGCGTGACGTAATGTCTGCATTTACATTCGCTTAGCCCGTAATAATCTTAGGAAAATGCATCACATTGTTAAAAGAGTTGGTTTATGCTTCATTTCTTCTGGTTGTTTTAGAGGCTACGTAATAAATAAAATCCGTTGACACGAACAGAGCAGTGAACAGAGCAGTGCATGAACAGAGCAGATTTTATATAAGCGCTGTTTTAATCGTTAACGCCGTAACGGTACTGAGTAGCTTTAAGGGTAGTTTTGCTTGAGAGAGACCGAAATACCTAAATAAAGTAATTATGTGGAAAAATCATTTGCTTTGAAATCATTTGATCATAGTCAATAGAAAATATAAACGACACGGGTGACAATTTGACTAAATTTCCGATAAATCATACGAATTGAACAAAAACGTTTTGTGAAACCGTCTTTCTCAAATTGGCGAACGTGGTCAAGAGTTTGAACCCCACAGGAGATTGGAAAATTGTTTTTTTTATGCCTTGAATTTTTTGATGAAATATCTAATATCTGTAATCTAATAAACCCCTCGAGAATGCCAAAAAAAGGAAAAAATACGAGACGATAAAGAAACGAAAAACTTTAATAAATAAATCATCCAAAGCAAACACCTGGATAGTTCCCTCTCCCGGGACAGTTCCCTTCCCCGCGGGACAAATGCCACCTTGGGGGACACTTCCCGGGACACTTCCCGGGACACTTCCCCAGGGGACACTTCCCGGGACAAATGACAACTTCAAGCGGGAAGTGTCCCGGGAAGTGTCCCGTTCGTGAGCAAAACGGATGACCCGGAGCCCGTGGCTCAAGGAAAGGGGAAACGGCTATTTCATGATTGCCCAATATGCCATAAGCCGTTTAAAGACGTGAACCGTCATCTTGTTTCCAAGCACAACGTACGCGATCGAGATGAGGCGAAGAAGGTACGAGCCCAGTTTGGGAAGAAGAACAAAGACAACAGGCCACTCCAACCCTGCCCAGTTTGCAAATTACGCACGCGTCGGCTTGACAAGCATCTACCTGCATGTGCCCCAGAAGAATACCCAGAGGACTCAGAAGCTTTAAAGGAAGCTCTCCGGAAGTCTCGCAAACGACTGTCATCTCGCCCAGAAGGAGCTAGTGCTGAAAAGATTGTTGTGGTGGAAATGAAAGAAGAGAATGTTGCAAAAGAAGATGCAGTGGAAACCGGAACTAAAACGCAAGACCAAACTTCTGAGACAAGCGTCATTGAAACTCAAAGCAAGGAGAAAACCAACTCCAGCGTGAGTGAATGTTGCCCTGATGACGCACGTAATGAAGTGCGTTACCCAGAATCAGCTGTACCCCCAGCGAGTAACGTTGCATCCGAAGAGGAGAGGAAAGATCCAACGTACATCCCAGAGCGAGATGAGGAGGCATCAGATGTGGACGGCGATGTTGAAGAAGATGAAGGCGATGATGTCATCATCGATGAATTTGAAATTGAGTTCTCAAAATCCAAAAAGCTACCTGCGAAAAAATGGTCAAAGCTGCGAAAAAGCACAAATCCATTAGAGGCCTTATTAGCAGAGTTTTATGCCCATTTGCTCAGGCCAGAAGGTGGGATGAAGAGGAACAAGGATGATGCTAATGAAACAGTAAGCAGAGTATATCGCTTGATTGGCTGTCTAAGTGAGTTCTGCAATCGCAGGTTTACAGTAGAGGTGTTCAGGTACAAAGAGGAACTCTGGGCCCATTTCATCCAGGGTAAGGAAGGTGTGCCCTCGAGACTCAAGATGCAGACCAAGTATAATTATGTGATATCATTAGATAAGTTTTTGAATTTTCTTGTTAACTGCAAAAACAAAGCAGTGCTTTCTTACCTCGTGTTGGAAGACCTCCGAGCCACCGCCGCCGCCATCCCTGGATGGAAAGGGGCCTTAAAGCCCGTTTTAAAGAGAGAGAGAGAGATCAGCCAAAAGGGTCGAGAAATGGCAGAACGCCCTCACCATCGAGGATATACACCAAATGCAGAAGTCTAAAAACGCCATTGCAGATAAGGAGCTTCTTCAGAACGCCACCAAAGACGGGAGTTATTCTCGTAGGGAGCACAACAAGGCGAGAGATTACCTTATGTTCCAAATCCTCCATTTGCATGCCCAGCGATCAGGCGTCGCCCAGAATATGACCGTGGCCGAGTTCCTCAACGCTTCGTGGCGTGAAAGGGATGAGCGGTACCTGATCCTTGTGGAAAGCCACAAGACGGCAGACGATGGCCCGGCTCCAATCTTCCTCACCAAAGAGGTCTACGCAATGGCGAAGACATATTATGAAGTTTTCAGGCCCATAGCTTTGGCTGAAAATCCCGAAGACGAGGACTGTGGAAGTTTCTTTTTAACGAGAACGGGCACTGAGGTCCAAAGCAGCCGCGTGTCCATTATCTTCGACCGCATAGGAACGAGGTACGGGTATAAGGGCCGCTTATACCCCAATAAGTTTCGGCAAGCTGCTGCCACCTCTGTAAGCCGAGAAGCGCAAGATAAACGGGAAGATCTGAGTCGCCTAATGACTCACAGGGAATCCACACAGAGGACGTATTATCTGTTGGAAGATAACATCCAGAGGTCCGCTGAAGCGCAGAAAAGCCTCGCTAAGAGGTTTCAGCCTGAACCAAGTCCCCAAAAAGGCCGTCCCGTTTCAGTAGACGAGAAGACAGATGAAGCAATAAAAAAGGCATTTAGAGAAGAGATATCTGCCAAGACGAGCGTGTCTGTAGAGGAAGTGAGGCAGAAAATAGAGAGCGAGGAAGGAGAGCGGGGAAGGTGAGCTGCAAAGCCTGGATGCCGAGCACGTGGCCAAGCGGGTTCGCTACCTGTCCAGTCTCCAGCCTAATCCTGACCCTCCATCTGACTGTGAGGCACATGGAGATCGGATTGAGCGATTGGACGCTTGCTCCGAATCCACGAATACCATCGCACCCTCCACTGAAGGATCGTCAACACGAAGATACTGGAGCAAGAATAACGAGGAAACCGTGCTTCGTGCCTGCTCCAGCCTCTTTACAAAGGGAACTCAGTTGCCAAGAACCCACCAGGTGAAGAAGATAATCGCTGAGTCCACAGACGAGGACTTCCAGTTGCTTGTGCTTAGCTTCGATGATAACGCAATTAACAGAATCCTAACGAAGTGCAAAACTCTGCACCTCAGCGTGTACAAGAAGAAGAAATGAGCTCCTTATATTAAAAGCTCGTGCTTGGTGCGGTTTAGTTTGTACGCCATGTTTGCTGGACGCTATTGTTTATGTTAGGATAAATGACAATTGTATATGATTGAGGTTGATAAATTTGATAAGACACCTAAAATATTAATTGCTGCAGAATAGTATATAATACATTAAAGAACAGATTGCATTTTAATTATTTCTGTGATTGATGAATTGTTTTAAAATGATTATTTGAGATGTGGCTAAACTTTGAAAAATGCAGTGGTTTGTGATTTAGCTGGTCTATGATTGTTGTGAGCTTTGTTTATGATTGTTATGCTATTGAATTTGATTTCTATATTTTAATGAAAAAAAAATCTTATGCTTACGTTATGGTAGTTATTTTTCCATATAAGGTTTTTTTTTTTTAGTAGCGACATAAGCATAAACACAAGCATAATAGCAACATAGTGAAAAATAGCTCGACATAAACATAAGCAAAAAAAGGAAAATCGTATACCTATGTTTGTTTCACGCGCTTTGATCACTAAGCATAAATATACATGTAAGAAGAATATAAGGTTTTCAAACCCTTATGCATATGATTATGTCAAGATAAAACCGCACTAAAGAAATGGGTGTGTTTGATACCTTATGCTTATTTCGCTAGGAAATCGAGACCTAAGACTAAAGATAATATATTAATTAACAAGGCCATTGAAAAAACCTTACGTGAATAACTTGTGACAACAATATCGCTTTAAGGAACGGCTGTTTATTCAGGCTAGATTTAGGCATAAATCCCACAAAATATTATTTCGGTGAATATCGTCTCGTAAATAAATATCAAGAACATTGAAAATTGAAATTGAAAGAGAAATGAAGTCAGTTTATAGACCATGGAACAAAGTAGGGGACAAATCCCATGTCCCGGGACAATTCCAGGGACAATTCCCATGTCTCGGGACAAATCCCGCTAATATGGGAATTGTCCCGGAACAAATCCCGCACAAAGTGGGATTTGTCCCGCGTTGTGGGAAATGTCCCGCGAAAGTGGGAAATGTCCAGGGATTTGTCCCGCAAGAGGGGACAAATCCCGTTGAAACAACACAATACAATACAATACAACACAATACAATACAATACACCTGTGTCTAAGGCCAACTTTTTGTCCCGCGATTTTGTATTAGCTATTCTTCGAAAAATGTCTACATTTATATCGTTCAATTATCTTCAAATTTAAGGAATTTTTTCGCTTGTTTATTCGTTCAATATACGTCAGCCTTTTAAATTTGGCGTCGCCACATGTTTGAGAAGATGTATTCTCGTAGAAAAGAATAAAATGGCAGATGCAGCGTCGATGGATTTGACTTTTGTCGATGAAGATGACATACCACTAGCTTTTCTTCGTACAGTCCACGTGGATTCAGACAACGAAGCGCCTTCTGATGTTGATAGTAGTGGTTCGGAGGACTCCACTGATGAAAGCCAAGCCGAAGACGAAGGCAGCGACGATGATAATGAACCAAACTATTCGGATTTACAATGGTCTGCTCGCATACAAGTTCCAAGAGACATAGATTTCAACGAGGAGGTTGGTGTTACAGTTGACATGCCTGATAATTCAAGCTGCATAGATTTTTTTTAACTGTTCTTCACCGATGATGTTTACAAGCTGATTGTCAATGAAACTGTCCGATTTGAGCGACAAAAACGCCATTTGGATGACAATTTGGTAGGAAATCTCCAGAATTTAAGTGTGCCAGAGTTAAAAGCATGGCTTGGTCTCACCTTAGCTATGGGTTTGGTGAAAAAAATGAACTTAAAATCTTATTGGTCTACGAATTCAGTTACTGATACTCCACTCTTCACTAACACTATGAGTAGAGATCGCTACCTCTCAATACTGAGGTTCCTGCACTTTGTAAATAATGACAATGCACCAGACCCTAATGATGTCAACAGGGATAAACTGTGGAAGATAAAACCACTGCTCAATATCTTATTACCAAGATTTACTGCTGTGTATGCTCCAACACAGAATTTATCCTTAGATGAGACTTTGATCAAATTCAAGGGTCGAATCCAATTCAGGCAGTTTTTGCCTCTCAAGAGAAATCGATTTGGCCTGAAGGGATTTGTTATTGCAGACTCATCAAATGGTTATATACTCGACACAATCATTTATACAGGAAAGGAGGGTCCCACACCCAGCAAAGACCTAGCTTCTCGAGTCGTCAAGCAGCTCATAGAGCCATATTCCAACAAAGGCCACCGCTCGTATGTGGGCAATTGGTATACTAATGTTCCTCTGTTCTTGGAGTTGGAAAAGAAAGGCATACTTGCTTGTGGAACTGTCAGAGGAAACCGGAAGTACTTGCCTAAGGATATTGTGGATGCAAAGGTTGAGCAAGTCAAGAGATTGGCTAGGGGAGAGTCTCTTTTTAGACAATGCGGCAATCTTGTATGTGTCACATGGCAAGACAAGAAGCTTGTACATCTACTGTCAACTCTTCCTGAAGGTCCAGACCTTGGCCAGGTGGAAAGGAAAGTAAAGTCTCAAGGGAAATGGGAAAAAAAGATCTTTCCCCAGCCAAAACTCATCCAGATGTACAACTCATACATGGGAGGAGTGGACTTAGGTGACCAGAAGATTGCAAGTTGTTCCAGGCTCATGAAAGGAAATATATGGTACTACAAGATATTTTTCCACATGTTAGAAGTAGCTGTCCTAAATGCACATATTATGTACAAGATTGCAAGCCATCAACGTCTTTCTCTTAGTCAGTTCAAAGAGGAACTTGTGCGGCAGCTAATTGGTGGAAATTCTTTTCGACGCAAGAGTACAGATTCAGCTAGGAGTGGTGTATTACCAGATATTCGCTTCAACCACACATTGTTTCATCATCCTGTAGAAACTGAGACCCGTAGAGAATGTAAAGTCCACACTCATCGTGTCCTAACCAAGTTTGAGTGTGGAATCTGCCATGTCTACATGTGTGCAGCACCATGTTTTCAGAGGTATCATACATTACGTGAATACCTTTTTGATGATGCATCAAGAGATGGTGCTAAAAGAATAAAGGAAGCAAATGGTAGGCCAACAGCTGGTCCTGGTAGGCCACTGCAAAGGAGATCCAGATAAGTTCTGAAGACTGTATTTGACAATATATTTCTGTATGTCAGTTTATTTGTAAATATCTGCTATCGAACTGGCATTGTTATTAAATTTTTGTAGTTCATATATTGGATAAAACTAGCAAAATGTAGTTACTTAATGTTATCTAGTATTGTAGTTTTGTAGAAAGTGACTTATATCATGTTTTATAAATTTGCTTGCAAGCTAACACTGCAGGAATCCAGATGTAGAAATTTTTCAACCTTTTTTTACACTTTCAAGATTTTTCATATTTTTTCTTTAGCTCATATGTAGTGTTTATATGGAAAAAGGAAAGAACAGAATGTTATCTTTTCAAAAATGTATAGGTTTATGGGGTTTTAACATATCAAAAAGAAGTGACGCCCAAAAAACTTTGGTCATATCCAAAATAGTGCGAAAAAACCTCTCTTCCCCCCCCCCCCCCCCCCAGTCCCCGAGGGGTTAAGAAGGCGTTCGAGAAGGAGATAAGCGATAAGACCAGCATTTCCGTGGAAGTTGTCAAAGAGAAAATAGAGAGTGGAGATACAGGTCTGGAGAATGTAGAAGCCGAACAACTAGTAAAGAGGGTGCGTTACTTGGCCAGCCTTGAGCCAAATCCTGAGCCGCCCGCTGAAGCAGAGATGCCAGATGACCGTATTGATAGATGGACTCATCAACCAACACAGTTCCTCCCACCGTTAGTGAAGACGGGAAGAAACGATACTGGAACAAGCAAGACGAGGAGACGATCCTTCGTGCCTGTTCCAGTCTGTTTGTCAAAGGGACCAGCTTGCCGAGAACGACGAGGTCAAGATGATAATAAATGAATCCAAAGATGAGGAGTTCCAGCTTCTAGTACTGAGTTTTGGGAAAAACGCACTAAATCGTATCCTAACTAAATGTAAAACCCTCCATATTGGTGTAAGTTGAAAAAGGAAAAGAGTTTGAATGTTAGTAAAAGCAAGCGCTCACGAAGCTTGGTATTCAAGCTGCATCCGATTTATCACAACTACCTGTTACTATTTTTTGCTTCGTAGTCTCAATGCATTTAGCTGAACTTTAGAATGCTATAGCTATTACGTGATTATTAATGTGGTTATGTAATTATTATATTACGGTGTCAATAGTACTATATTTTACTTGTAGCTCAATTCGACGTTTTGAAGTGATTAAAAAACATTAAAAAACATTACACGGTATTTGATTTACATTTAGCGACTAGATCAACCTTTGTCGGTTTGAAAGACTTATTGAGGACGTTTGCGATCACTTATCTTTGCATGTTATGATTATGATTTTGAACATTAGGCATTGTATGTTATCATACGTTCCAGAAAATTATTTTAATAAAGACCAATTTGCTAAATTCGTATCCTAGTTGTATGCACATCCTTGGGTATCCCAGCAATTTGTGATTGTAATGTATCATGCTGTATGAAAACGATAAGAAACTGGTGTTACCCTTTGGTGACAGATTCGAAATCATAAATAAAAATCTCTAGGGCATATTTCTCATAATTAAAGCCAGCAATCGCTACTCTCTAGCTAATTGTCATTTTAAATTTCAATGAAATTACACGCTGTCCAAAAATTGTCTAATTTAAAGTTCAGATTAGAAGAAGAAAAGCGACTCGATATGTTAGCTAACGAAACATTAACGTTGTGTCGCTAATTTATGGACGCAATCATTAATTTTTCGTCTTAAAATCTGTGGTGGTAGATTATTTTTGTCAAAGCATAGTAAAGAAGCGAATAAAATAGTTTTGTTTGTTTGTTTGTTCGTTCTGTAAGCGTAATGTGTACTTCATATTATAATGCACCTATACTATTGGAAAAATAAATAAAATACAAAAAAAGGATGACACTAGAACATACTATTTACTCTTTTACAGCTCTTCTGTCAAATATGTCAAAGGATAACGCAAGCTCTGATAAGTACTTGAAATTTTGTTCCCTCTCACCTCCCCTCCCAGTGTAGTTGAACCTACACTGGTGTACATCTCCTTCCCTTAAACAGACACCTCTTGTAAGCGGACACCATTTCAAGGTCCCAGTAATTTACATTTCCCTACAACATTTTACCCCCCATAAGCGGACATCTCCTTTGATCGAACACCTTGAAGAGGTCCCAAGTGTGTCTGCTTCTGGAGGGTTTGACTGTACGTCTGCTTTGCTCATTTCTGCACTCTCAGTATTTAGACCAGTTGTTATCATGTTGTTATTTAAGCCTCTGAAAGCCCAAAACGATAAAACAATAAAAAAAAGTGTAATTAGGAATATATAGAGAGCAGTATACGAAATCCTCTCTTGAAGTTAGTCAGTAATCTATATCATTTTCCTCTTTAGACTGTCTGCGTGGATTCATTCACAATCTTAGTCCCGTCAAACGGTCGAAGAATCAAACCCAATGGTATGATTTCCAGTTGCAGATTAGCCCCCAAAAAGATCAAAAGGGTAGTTGGATTTAATGTTGCCAGTCACGCTAGTCTTCACGACCACGAGAATTCCAAAACGGCTGTGTCACTGAAGAATACCAAACTCAATAACAACGATGACGTTATCTTCAATCAGCAATCCAGCGTTATAGTGGCGCCAACTTTTGATATTGATTTCGATTATGTTACTGCCGATATTTTTCTAAAGTCATTCACCTCGCCACAACCTGCAAAAACTATCAAACTGGAGGAGCTGCCCACTCTGCAGGCTAATCAAAGAGTGAATGGTATTGCGACAGTTTCGTTGGGAAAAGAAAAGCCGAAGCCCATCCAATTAAAGACAACTCAGCAAATGACACTTGTTCAAGAGGAGTGTGTGTTAGAAGATGGCTCTGGAAGTGGTCCCCCCTACACATCTGGGAGCCCTTAATAGAAAAGATCACTGATGGCTGCACTTACCACTTCAAAAATCTCACTGTTAAGCATTATAAAGGCAATACGCATCTGTCTACGTCCCCAAGCACAACCTTCGAGACTGCAGAACAGCAGTTAGAAACTCTACAAGGGCCATCCATACTACTGAATCCAGAGAAAGAAGATCATGTTGCACAGTTCAAGTTTGTGAACAAACTTAGTATCTTTGTTGCCTGTCAGTCTTGCAAAAGAAATATACACGAAATTTCTCTAGACAAGAATGTAAAGTGCAAGAACTGTGGTGCCCGGTCAAAGGCAAGCACAATGCAAACGTAACGCATCAGTACAGTTAATGGTAACTGTAGAGGAAAAGGACGTTTGGCTCACCGCATTCACAGATGTAATACAATCACTCCTAGCGGTTTCTCCCGACGTTTCCTTCGAGAGTGACTCTGATGCAAAGACCTACTCCTCGATGTTAAAAACATTGGTCTTAAATATAGTAACGTCAACAGAAATGTGATAACAAGTATTACGTCCGTTTCTCTTTAACCTCTTATAAATTAAACTGAGGTCGTTATTGTTGGTAACTGAATCAATGAGACAACAACGACCTGTTGCATATCATGTTACCTATTGAAAGATTGTGAACATGGAGACCACGTTGATAAATTGAACTTGTTAGTGTTTGTAGCCAAGAGGACTTGAACAATTTTTCAAGCATTACTTATCGTTTGTTTTTTTCAAGGATGAAGAGAGGACCACGTTTTATTCATGCTATTGTTTATGTTACTGTTCTGGACGTGTTCATGTTTCAAGATAAAGAAACCTTTCAGAATTGAGAGACCTTTTTCGCGTTACTCTGTTCAGTTGCAAGGTGACGGGTGTGATTCAGCCATTCAACAGGGTGTATGACAAAATGGTCATGTTAACTTTTAATTAAAAAAAGCTGTTTATGATGTAGTCAATGTATTTGTTTATCGCCCAGCTCTTGCTTTACACTAACAATTTCCCATAGCTGATTGATCAGGATAGTTTTAAAGTGATACGACTGAGATATATCGGTAGGACGCTAAAGTTAATTTTTTAAATCATTCAGCACGCGCAGCCGCAGCAGAATGAGTTATTGTGAAAAGTGGGAAATCGTTGCGTGACTGCATATCAGAAATATGCGTTGGCAGTCACGCAAGGAACGTCACACACAAGCACATCACGCCTTCCCATTTTGTTGTCACACATGCCAACTGGTAAGCAGAGAAGAAAGAAAAAAATCTTAACTGCTCCGAGCGAGGATCGAACCCACGGATCAGATGCCTGACGCTCTACACGCTTTGCCACACAGGTACCAGCTTGTGACGTCATGGCAAAATATTGCTCTTAAAGCTGTGGGACACTATAGCCGAACATACATGAAGTCTTGAATGAATTTTGCCATATTAACCTAACGGCCGATTCATTTGTGCTCGTTGGCACTTTGCCGATACTCGGTATAACTAGTAATTAGTATTTTATTTCGTCATTTATAGTTATGATTAAACCAGAGGCATCATTCGGAACAAGTAAGTAGTTTTGTATGTGGTCTCGCATATTTTGCTTTTTGAAGGAGTTTGATTATCGAAGGATACATGTAATGGTCAGAGCTTGCCACTAATCTGAATGAGTATGATGATTTCAAAGAGATGCCTAGAGACCAAACGAGTGTCAGGGAGCATTTTAATAAATAAATAATGAGTTTAAGACAAAAATGAGGAAAGAGGGATCTACTGGTATTTCTCCTGACCCACCCCCTGAGAAAAGGTATCCTTCTCTAAGAATTAGTTGAAATAATGGCTTCACAGTTGCCAAAGGAGGTGGGCAAAATACCAAGAAAATGAAAGGAAAAAGGCTCTCGATGTTAGGAATAAAGCTATGAAAACTAGCCAGCTACTAAAAGTTGGTGATGATTCTAACTCAGAAAGTGAAAGTGATGATGGTGATAAAGCTCCTAAAAAGAGAGCACTGAAGGAAAGGAAGACAAGGCAGTGATGCCATCAAGTATTTGGAGACAAAAAGGGCACAAGGAGCAGAATTGAAAAGAGAGGAATTTGAATTGCGCAAAGGACAGGCAGAACTTGAGCAGAAGAGAATTCAGTTAGAGCAAGCACGCCAAGAAGCCTAACAACAACAACTGCAACACTAGCCTGCGTCGCATCCGAACTGAACCCCGGTTAAGTCCGTCTGCGAAACAGCGACAGAAAGCTTGTTCTAGACCCCCAGCAGCGTACCGTTATTTGAGTACGCGTTCTGATTGGCTTTTAAAAATGCTTTTTCTCACACGCCTTCTGACTGGCTATTTTGAAATGATTAGGATCGTCACGCCATGCGATAGCTCCAACAGCTGGTTACATCAGCACAACATTCCATTCCCCATTTGTCTAGACCAATTACGGCGTAAATGTACAAATTAAATAAGCAACGACTCGCTTTTGTCAGCATTTTACACGAGCTCACTAGTTCAGCCTCAAAATAAATGAGTTCTTCCAAAATATTTGTTATTTCTTGATAAAAGCTAAGAACAGAATATATGCGAAGCTATTTGAACGATTTCCTGCCAGACGAGTGTTCTGGCGTGAGTGGTTCTTGGATTCTGGGGAGACTAACAGGTGACAGGCTTGTGAGAAAAAGCATTTTTAAAAGCCAATCAGAACGCGTACTCAAATCACGGTATGCTGCTGGGGGTCTAGAACAAGCTTTCTGTCGCTGTTTCGCAGACGGACTTAACCGGGGTTCAGTTCGGATGCGACGCAGGCTACTGCAACACCAGCAGCGACAACTTGTTGTGCAGCAACAACAGGCTGAGCAACAAAGGCTGCAATTGAATATGCAGCAGCAGTTACTTCAACAACAGATACAAAGCCAGAACCTAATGATTGCTTTTTTAGAGAAATTTGCTGGTAAAGGGCAGTAAAGACACACACACTGATGATAAAAAATGCATTTAGAGAGGACAAAATATCAGCAAAGTTTTGAAGTTGTAATTTTGGTTCAACGAAGTTATAATATTTTTGATCATTAAGTTATATTTGTTGGTTTATAAGAATAGTTTCACATTTGCACAGTCCAGCTGCAGTAATAAAGATAATCTAGCTAGGGTGCTGAGGCTGCAAAAAAGGGCTGTGAGAATTATTTTAGACGCCAAACCTCAGTCACCATCAGTTCCGCTGTTTAACAACTTAAACTGGCTACCATTTTACGAAGAAGTCAAAGTAGCCAAATGTACACTTGCCTTTAAGCGGCTGCAAGGAGTGACAGCTCCTTATATTTCTGAACCTTTAAAGCCAAATAGTGAGGTTCATTCTAGACGTACCAGATATGCAAACACAAACTTTATTTGTCCTTCTTTTATACGTAAGACAGTGTTGATCGCAGAGCAGACAGTCTGTCACGAGTGTATCTTAAAGCATGTCGCATAATATGTGATAAATTCCCGTCCAAAGCCCGTGAAACAGCTCTCAGCTTTAGAAAATACAAAAATCTTGGTATTGCACTTGAAGGAACCTTTGGTTTACACAAAAAACAGCTGATATTAAAGGTTTTGCTAAGTCAAAACTCCCACTCGCCGCCATCTTGAAAAACATGGAAATGTTGCCACTGTCCACGTGACCAGCCCAGTGCAATCTAATTGGTACGGTGGCAAAAAGAACTTCCAAAGAAGGCGCAATCTCATTGGCCGACGGCGCCAAATCTCGACACAAAAAATAATAAAGGAAAAACACTTGCGATTTCTGACTCGAGCCAGCCGAAGGCCTGGCCCTAGTAATAACCTAAATATTTAATACTAATTTGTGATTCAATCTTCTTGTCATATTAGAGTTCGACAACGGTGAAGCCTTGAATGAGCCGATTGAAGCTGAGAAGGGCTTATTTCAAAATAACTTTCCACAAGTTGTGACGGTCCATGCTGCTAGCAGTATTACAGCTAATTACAACCTTGTGGTAAACGAGTTTGATAGGTGCTCAACACCAGTGCTAAAACGCCATCCTATCTTTGGAAAGACAACAGCATTAAAGGCATTACTCAGTGTGTTTGGTATACAGCACCTCGGCAGTCGTAAGTATGATCAACATTTATGATTTGATTAGATTTTTATACTCACTGATTTACTATATAGCTATAGTAATTTACCTGTATAATTTACAGTGAATGGTATTTACTATCAGTAATTTGGGTAGAAGTAAAGTTTTCAAAATAGAAGAGTGTTGTCACTGGTTAATTATAAAGTTAGATATTAGATATAGCAGAATTTCATATTGCTCTTTCAAAAATTAATGCAATCATATACAAAGTTTTGTTTTTCTTTGCTTGTTTAATTACTTATTTTAAATACTAATCAACTTCGAGGTATATTGAAGCCAAACAGACTTCAACCACCATACCATTTGGGTGGGAAGATCCATCATGTATGAAAACCTTGAAATCCACCGTTGTGAATTCGTATAATGCGGTAAGTCTCTAGTCGGTAGTATCATTTATTTCGCATAAGCATTTCAATTTATTTTCAGTGTGGAAGTGCAAACCTAAGGTCATCCTACGTCCCACAAACTGTTCCACTAATCATGATAACCTAGATTGTGGTCATGTCAAGTAAGTTATATAATGTTGTGTAGTTAGTGTCTAAATTAATGAAACAGGCGATGTAAAGCCTGAGAGTGGGCATCTATCCTTTACAGAAGATTCCATTCTACTGAGTTGCCATTGTAATACATTTACATGTATAATTTACAGTGAATGGTATTTACTATCAGTAATTTGGGCAGAAGTAAAGTTTTCAAAATAGAAGAGTGTTGTCACTGGTTAATTACAAAGTTAGATATTAGATATAGCAGAATTTTATATTTCTCTTTCAAAAATTAATGCAATCATATACAAAGTTGTTTTTCTTTGCTTGTTTAATTACCTATTTATAGAGTCAACTTCGAGGTATATTGAAGCCAAACAGACTTCAACCACTATACACTGTACCATTTTGGTGGGAAGATGCACCTTGAAATCCACCGTTGTGAATTTGTATAATGCACTAAGTCTGTAGTACCTTTTAATGGTGGGGTTACTACAAAAGGTATAGTGACAATTAATAAATTATTACTCTTTTTGGTCATTCGTAGCTATGCCAAGATGTTGAGTTTTTCTAGGGCTGCCAAAAGTTAACGGACTTCAGAGGGAAATTTCGCACATTTTACGAAAGGATATCTGGCACGGGACATGAAGCATTCATCAGCATATAATTTATGGCCGCTACTGGAGTCCAAAATTAGATCAATGGATTACAAACTCGCTTTCTAAGAAGATCGAGACCGTTGCTACAGAGGTACTTAACACTGGAGTCTGGAATTTAAAAACTCTTGTCGCGTCCAGCATTGGTTTCGATGTCAACGAAGCCTTAGATAAACAGCAAACATTCCAAGCGGAAGTCAACCTCAAATTTCAAAGCAAGAATCAACAACTCGAATCTAGATTACTATATATAGAACAGTACTCACGAAGAAATAATATCAGGATCGATGGCATACCTCAATCTAATCCGAGAGAGAACACTGATAATTTAGTTCTCAATATGGTCAAAGCAAAACTAGGTATCGATATCTCGCACGTGGATACGTTACAACACTTTATAGTAAAGCCGAAATCCTCAAGAAAAAGAAAATTCTTAGGGTCAACAAGGATGCAATAGATCCCTTAGCCTTAACTAGGAGATTTACAATCGTTTGTGATGAAAATTCGTGAGGAACTCTAAACATCTACAAGCTTAATTCCATCCATGGAATTGAGTGACACGAGGAAAATAAAATGGTGGTGTTGACAGTGTGATTCTCTCGTCATGTTCGTACTCGTTGAAGGACTTGAATTATGTTAGTATTAATCTTTACCTTATATTTACCATCTATCACTATTCGCTAATTGGGTTTTCCAGAACTCGAAATTAGTCTTCTTTCTTTTTTGCCTAATGAGTGGTTAATCAACTTCAGCCATCATGCTTCGTCGATACCCTATATATCTTGCAGGGATATCAACACAACAGCTACCTTAGTTCCGATGGTATCAGGGGGATTTCCAGTGAGAAAGTGCCAGTTCCAGTAAATGCTGATGAAACTTGCAACGAACTTGAACAAAACTGTTCAATTAACCATGAAGTAATTTTCCACAGATCAGACAGCGTGTTTCAAAAGACATCCTCCAGTGTAAGGCCTACCTCAATCCCAGCAGGTTCGTGTTTGTGGTAAAATATCAAGCCACTAACTCGACAGAACATCGCCGAATCCGTTTGTTTTTCAAACATATGATGGGGATAAGCATTTCCAATAAATCCGTCTCTGCTGATCCACAGTTTGAATGATAAGTCAATGTAAGATCACAAGGCAGACGACGTGCGCGCTACGATCGCAAAGGATCATGGTCGTTTATTGAAATTCGAATTATTTGCATTTGGTCGCGGTCGAGTGAGGACTTCTCCACGGCTAGACGGCTCCACGATACTATTAAACTGATACGCTCTTTGCGCTTTGACTGAATGCTCTTTTCCGTATGGGGATAAGCGGCTTATTTCCTTACTTGAAAGATCATAAATAAAAAGTTAAGTTGAGTGATTTTGCAGGGAAGACAGCAGCAATAGATAGCTCTTGCTGGATTCACAAGGATTTATATGTGAGTTTGTCACAAACTGGAACTCGTGAAAGGTGAGAGATTTTACATGTCGCGTTGTCAAACTTATACTGTAGTTATTTCTGCTTTTGACAACCGTAATTTCTAACTATATAGAAAGTCATCTGCTTTATGCGTCTTTTATATTTAGCTTTTACTTTTTTATTTCTCTTTTGGTTAGGGCAACCGTAATTTTTTGAAGATATTTGAAGTTATTCAAAGAAGCTGGAGTTACTCCGTTAGTAGTTTTTGATTTTTTGACGGGCAAAAACTACCAGCGAAGACCGAAGAAAATGACAGAAGACAAAGGTATTATAAAGAATAATATTCTAATTAATTAATATCATCTCCAATGCCGTAATTTCTTGTGGGAATTAATCTATCTTTGTTTGTTTTATATGCGTCAAACAGAGAAAGAGAAGAACGTCTGAAGACGGCGGATCTCCAAACCAATGTAGCCAATGACACTAAGTTATATATGTCATTTCGACCTCAGGACTCTGGAAACTCCATAGCTGCTATGAATGAAGACCTTGTCAGCATTCGTAACTGGTGCTTTTATATATGGAAGTAGACAGATGACAGCAAAAATCCCGGAATTTCGCCTATCACTATTGGGAAAAGACCTTGAACCCTCAGAGACTGTAAAAGATCTCGGAGTGATTTTTGACAAAAATCTCACCTTCAATGAACATACCATTAAAACTGTCTCCTCATGCATGTCCGCATTGGGACAAATAAGTCGTGTAAAACATGCATTTAGGAAAGATACACTTATTACTATAATTAATTCTTTAGTATTTAGCAAATTATACTACTGTTCTTCAGTTTGGTCAAACACCACTGACACTAATATAAAGAAGCTGCAAGGCATTCAAAATTTTGCAGCTCGTATAGTTTATAACACTAGAAAATATGATCACGTAACACCTGCTCTGAAGAGCCTTAAATGGACCCCTGTAAAATCCAACCTATATTTAAGAGACGCCGTTATGGCGTTTAAGTGCATGACTGGTCTTGCACCTAATTATTTATGTAATCAATTTATTTCTAGAGGTAGTATCAGTGGTCGAGTGACCCGTAATTCACAACAGCTGAATATACCACTTTGTAAAACAGCAACTGGCCAGAGGTCTTTTTATTATCGTATTGTCAGCTTATGGAACGCTATTTGCCCTAAAATTAAATTAAGTCCTTCTGTACTGAGTTTTAAACGTGCTCTTAAATCATATCTTTTAAAACAATTTTTGTCTTGAGTTTATTTAGGCCAATTATATATATTTAAGTTTTTATTCTAGTTTTTGTATTTTATATAGTATATTTTTAATAGTTTGTATATATATAATTATATAATTAATTTATTATTTATTGGATCAATTGTCACTGAAAAACCCCTATGGGGAGTTGTCAATAAAGTATTGTATTGTATTGTACTTGTGCTATTAATCGTTTCCTTGGCCAAGGTGCCTCGATAACATACGAAGATGTGTGTGAGTGTATTAAGGTAAAAACAAATGGCGATATGGACACATTTCATTGTGTTTTTCTAAATGTGAGAACGTTTGGGAATTAGGTCGTATAAATAATTTAAAGCGCATTGTACGGCGTGAAATTTAAAGTTACTTCTGGGGGAAACATTTTCTGATTTTTTTAACAATAGGAAAATAATGTTTTTAATTTTACTAGGGTTGAATTTCAGTGTAGTCGTCGTCAAGGTTTGCTAGAGTATGATTTGAGTGTTTAAAGTTAACATGTGCGTTCGTGTTCAAGGTTTCTTGTAAAGGGAGCTATTCTTAGCTAATTTCCAATCGACGGCGGATTCGAAAATCTCTTTTCGCGACAGAGATATCACTTTGACAATATTTTTATCGTGTTGCTTATGCTATTTACATTTAGAAAAGTATGTTTTAAATTTTACTAGATATGAAATTCATTGTTTAAAGTAAAAATCTGTGCTATTAGTTCGGGTCTGTCGTTTCTTCATTGTGAGTGACTGTGAGACATAAAAATGCGATAACTTTAAACAACGAAAACACATATTTCCCACGGGGAGCGATGGGGAGCGTTTATACTACGTGACAATGTTATATTTCAAGAGTAATATTTGAGCTATTTTAGTAATCTATCTTGAGTTTTTAGTAAACTATGGGACAAAAAGTATATGCTCATCAAATTACAAACAGAAACTTTGAAAACGGTTCATGCTTTTACTACGCCAACAAATTGATCGCAGGGATAATATTTTTCACGTATTTCATCCGGAACAAGTACATCAGATAATTAACTATCATTTAGTATCATAGATAGCATTAAAATGTAAAGTAATTTATATGGAATGAGTGATTAAACTTACCGAAATCTACAACCGTCCGCCATGTTTTTTTCTTTGATGTGTAAAAACTACTACCACAATGCAATTCGATCGTAGCGCGCACGTCGTCTGATCACAAGGCAACCGAGAAATACTAGTGTTTCCAGAGAAGTTGAAACTACTGGCATGTGCTCCGGAAACCCCTCTGTTCATTTTGTTCCTTTTGCTTGGGACGATCTACACGAAAGGTTGCCGATCGTAAAGGATGCAATATTGGTTAATGCTACCCAGCTGGCCATTCTTGAAGTTGCTGAAGAACCTCAATGTCGAGAATATATTCTGTTTGTGATCAAAATGTTTCAAGGAATCGAGAGAGCTTTTCTTCGCAAGGTAGTGTATGTGTTAAAGGTTTAGGAAACTGACTTTTAATTAAAGAAGACATTGTTTTAAAATCTAGAAATCTACCTCAAAGTAAGCTTTTTTAATGTTGTGATCTTGGGAAACTGCAAAAGTGCCTAGATTTGTTGAGTGTACTGCTTCAACATTTTAAACATCCACTTATGGACAACCATTCATTCTGAGCTGTCAATAAATGTTGACTAAGGTGTGAGAGATCACCAAAGCAGTTATTTTTATAGCACAAATAGGTACGTATATATATATATTCAGGTGCAGTGCTGGTCATACGTCCACGCATGTTTTTTTCTTTGAAACTTGAGATGGAATCTACTTTGGCAGCAGTGGTCCTGTTCAGCGGTTTTCCTCATGAATATTATATCCCACGAGTCTTAGTAAGTAGTACTACTAAGTACTTCCAACCCTGAACAAAATGGCAGATGCTGAAAGTTCAGAGGCTTCGGTTCCTCCTGAACCTGAAGCGGTTCCTACAGCTGAACCGAGTAGAGAAAGCACAGTAGCATCGCTTTTAGACCGACTAAGATCGCCAGCCCCTAGTGATCTATCCAGGAAAAGAAAACTAGCTGTCAACACACCAGGCAATCGACGAAGAGTTAGCTCCAAGAAATCGAATGAGCCTGTAAATGTGACTGCAAGTCAACGGGTTCAAGAGTTCAAAGATGAGGGCTTTGTAGTTAGCCAGAATCGTGCACTGTTCTGCCAAGTTTGCCGAGAAGAACTTTCTCTAAAGAAACAAAATATAATGGTGCATGTTTCAAGTAAGAAGCACATCTTCAATAAGAAGAAAATGGAGGCAACTAAAAAGAAAGAAAAGCACATCGCTGAAGCTCTGGCCAGCTACGACGAGGTGAATCATCCAAAAGGCGAGACACTTCCGACTGATACAAGGGTATTCCGTGTCAAAGTGGTGCGAGCATTCCTAAAGAGTGGAACTGCTTTGAAAAGAGTAGAATTCTTCCGAGAACTTTTCGAAGAAGCTGGTTTTACCCTGACCACCCAATCCAATATGCGCCAACTCATTCCTTTTATCCTTGAGGAAGAATATAAAACCATCTCAAAGGCGTTGATGGGCAAAGAAGTATCCCTTGTATTCGATGGAACCACTCGTGATGGTGAGGCACTTGCTGTTTTAGCTCGGAGCCTGGTTTTAGCCTCCCAGTCTTCTACGTTGGTAAGGTTCCAACTTGTCAAGAGCTCAGTGAACGGAGATGAACTAGCCCGCATAATAGTCGAGGTACTTCATCGAAAGCTCAATGTTCTGCAGGAATGCCTTCTAGCTGCAATGAGGGACAGGGCGCCAGTGAACACAAAGGCCCTAAGAACTGTGGCTATATTGTACCCTGACATGCTGGATGTTGGGTTAATATGCCTGGGACGCACAAAAAGTGGAGCATGGTGCACTCAATTGATATACCAGTATTAGAAAATCACAATATGTTAGAAATTCAGTGTACATCTGAAGTGCATCTCAATGCATGTTCAACATCCAATGTCAATATTCCTAAAACAGCAGAGTATAGCATGGGAAATACCAGTTATTTTGTAAGCTGTTCTAGAAGCGAATAAGGTACATCTGTCTGAGCATGTGTATAAGACTAAATCGGGTAATCCATTTAGAGAGATAGACAGACAGACAGATCAATACAAACTGACATGCCTACAGTATCGACAGAAATGCAGTTTACTCTTGTTACTCTTCGTCTCCTGTCTACTATCTTGTGTCAAATAATTAAATTGTCTAACTGGTACAAACACCTGCCATGCTTTTGGGGGTTACGTTATTAACCAATTCCTGTTCTTAGTAGTGACTAAGAGGAACTGATCAGCTTGACTAGTCTGGGGCCCGTGGACACGGATGGCAGTGATGTTGATGAAGAAGCAACTCTAACTATGGTTAGGACATTGACGAGGCAACGAATATCCAGATTGAGTCATCTCGCATTGTTGAGTCATCTCAGTTGGTTGGAGAAGAATCTGCATCACCAGCTGTTGAAGTAGAATCAGCATCACGGCCTGCTCAAGATCCACGTGACAGCTCTGTTCTTGGAAACCGTACAAAATAATGGCTGTATTCGATAAGGCTTTCTCAGAAATAACAAGTATAAGTGATCTTGAAGCCCTAGTGGGACTCATGGTACAATGAAAGTCATGCTTTCCGTTGATAAACTTTTGGAACTTATGGGCAAAAGGAATTCCATGGAAATAAATGACGGTTTATGTGGGGCAGATATCAGCCATTCAATTAAGTATGTTGGTTCCAGTGTACACATTGAATGGAAATGTACAATGGGTCACTGTGGCAAGTGGGAGTTATTAGAGATTCTGATCACCAATCGGTTCTGGAAGGTTTTTTTTAATTACTTAATGATGGCAATAGCTATGCAAAGTTCGAATCGCTTTGTAAAGCTTTGAATCTGAGCATCAGTTTCCAGAGAAGCTGTGTAGTCCCTGTTGTTTGAGATGTTTGCAGTAAAATGCAGCAGGTTGTGCTTGAGATTCTGCATGCCTATGAAGAAATGATTCCCCAGGTCATGTTACTCGCTATTGTGTATATACAATAACGGAACATTTCACCAATGTTATTGTTGACTTGGAAGTCCTTGACAAAAGGGAGACAGGAGGAAATTCTACCACGATGGAAAAAGAAGACTTGGGAAGACTGCTTGGACGCCTGATGAATAAGCTTCCACCATCATCAAGCTCATCCGTGATATTAATCATAATATGCACCTCTTTCGTAAGCCCAAACAGCAGAAGCAGCCACCTTCAACAGAAGAACGTATAAAGGCATCGTCAAGATTATTTAATGAAATCAAAATCAACTGAGAAACTTTAATTTATGTATCTTCCTCCACTGGCACTAAATCACGTACAGTTGTTGTCTAAGGCATTCTCCGATTAATAGGTATTATGGTGATAGATAGAACATGAGTGAACATGACTTACCAAACATCTAGATGTGGAGTAGTGTTTTTCAGTTATTTCGGCGATACGACCTATTTTGGCCGAAAGAACTGAAACAAGTTGTAAATCACGACAAAATCTGCATCAGTTTTACAGACCACTTATCACATGTTGATTCTTTTGTTTTCCCATAATGCATTATTAATGAGTTTGATAATTGGTGTACACATTTCGCATATCTATTTCTGCTACAGAAAGAATTAGAGTGAGCGCTGATGAAGGGCGGACGTGTGCACTCTATCTGCGTTATCTTGTCTTGTCTTCAAACACTGAAAACTGAAGCGGATAGTCCTGTCTAGGAGTTTTGGTCGACGTGGCCTTAGAGTGATTTAGAATTTTATGTTCATTTGGCAGTCAATGGCTTGTTTGGTTATGACCAATTGTCATGGATTTGGAATGCTAACAACGCAACGCCCAACGAAGCGCCTTCGTGGTTAGCTCGTGTGTTTAATGGAGTCCCCACATTCCGAAGAAGAACACGGAGCAGGCGGCACAAATGTCCGTGCATGTATTACCCTAACACTACTGCTGGATTCCATGTACTGTTGGAAGGTGACTAAATCCAGGTCCTGTGATTAACGGCATACCTACTATTGTTTCGAGGCGTGGTGACAACAGCAATAACTCCAGACAGACCAGAAACCTAATGAACATTTGCCAAATCCCTAGGGTCAATATAAACACCAAACAATATGCTTTTGTGCCAATTGACTTTGGCTTATTAAATACTAGATCAATTAATAATAAAGTACTCGCTATAAAAGACTATGCCGTTGAACACGATCTAGATATTATTACAATGACAGAGACCTGGCTAAGAGACAGTGATAACTTATCAATTGGTGGATGAACTCCCGAGGCGGCGGGGTTGGGCTCCTGCTGAATAAGCGTATCCAGATTAAACGGCAAACTCAGGAAAAGTTCAAGTCCTTCGAATATATGGATGCTGTAGCCAAATTCTCAAATGGCTGTACACGCGATTGTAACTATTTACAAACCACCGCCATCGAAGTCGAATGGGTTGAACAATATCATTTTTTTTTATGAATTTTCTACTCTGGCAGAGCAACTAGTCCTCACTCCGGGCAACCTGCTAATAATACGAGATTTTAACTACCATATTGACGTCATTGGAAAATTTAACACAATTTGATTTAAATTTGTCCAAACTAGTTTATTTTTTCAGCCTAGTTTATTTTTTTCAACCTACCGGTAGGTGATTTTTTTCAACCTAGGTTATTTTTGTTAGATATCAATCATAAAAAAGAAAGGTATCCTTTCTTTTTGGGAGTCATAAAAAATGGGGTTTAGTTTTTTTAGGGGGTACATTCTAAAAAGAATTGAACAGGTGTTTGTATTCTACCTTCCCTCCCTTCCCTTTCATTTGTCCCACTATTTTTTCAGCCTAGTTTATTTTTTTCAACCTACCGGTAGGTGATTTTTTTCAACCTAGGTTATTTTTGTTAGATATCAATCATAAAAAAGAATCCTGGTGGCGCTGGCCTGAGTGGCTCGAAGACCAGGAGCATTGGCCGCCAGATATAGTCACACAAGCCTCCGAAGTCACCAGAACGTAAGCTAGAGCAACAAAGGAACTCTTCGCTGGGACCGTTGATACCTCAGATGATTTTGACAGCGTCCTAGCAAAGTTCGGCATGAGCGAGGCCATGAGAGTTTGTGCTGGATCTCGCAGTTCCCGCACAATTATCAACAACTCACCAAAGAACCTGGGGGCCGCTTTCCACGGAGGAGCAGAATAAACAACACCTCTTCTGGTGAAACAAGTAATGCGAAACGAGAAGTTGCAAGACTTCTGAGCAGAGCAACAGATCAAGTGGCAGTTCAATCTGAGTCGCGCCCCATGGTGGGGTTGGTCAGTTCGAGCTAATGGTCGGGTTGGTTAAATCAGCATTCTACAAAATCGTTGGAAATGGTTTCCTGTCCTACAAAGAGTTGGGGGAAAGTCATCCTCAAAAGGGAAATTGATACCCTGTATGCTAAATCGGACTCCCACACGGCAAACATGTAAAATAGTTTTAATGCATTATTACATTTTTTATTTTTAATGTACATATTTTACTATTGCAATGGTACACCTCTCGTGTACAACTGATGTTTTTATACCGTGGATAAATAAAGATTGTCTGTCTGTTATATTGGTTAGCACCCTTTTGAATTATTATTGATATTATAATAATAATATACAGGATGTGTTATTGTGTAATAGATGTAAATAAATATTACGTAAGAAGTAAATAAATTTATTTTGAATAGCATTTCCAGCATCTGAATTTGTTCTTGATGGCTTACTGGATGAACGTGATAATAAAGCGTGGGCTCCTTTTTGGTTGTGGTAGAAATGGATGGCCCGATGAGATGATTACAGAATTTCAGAAGGCTAGTATGGAGGTGTTGTATTCTTCTGGAAGAACGGTATGGAACTGTAAGAAGTACTTGATACATCTATATCATCTATATTGCTTGGGGATTGACCACAAACGATTACAGAGGGAATGGTAACTCATTGTTTGTCTTTCCCTCCGACAAACTGCTTCAAAAGAAATGGTTACATGCTATTCGAAGAGAAAAAGGAAAGGATTTCAAACTGCTTTCTACTACTAAAGCGTGTTCAAGGCATTTTAAGGAGAGCGACTTTAAGAAGACACTCACGAGTCGCGTAGATGAAAAACCGGGATCTGTCCCTTCTGTGTTCGGTATCCAGTCGTTTCGCCACCAGTCGATTCGCCACCACTTTCTAGTCGATTCGCCACCACTTTCTAGTCGATTCGCCACCACTCAAAGTCGATTCGCCACCACTCAAATATGAGTCGATAATAAGTTACCATCGACTCATACACGGGAAAACGGTTGAAGTAAGCGTGTAGTTTATTTGAAAGGGAATAAACGGTAATTCTAGTAAGCGTGCTGTGTAGTTTTATTTAGCCGATACGTCGATTCGCCACCACTCAAATATGAGTCGATAAGTTACCGTCGACTCATACAGAATCATACACGGGAAAACGGTTGAAGTAAGCATGTAGTTTATTTGAAAGGGAATAAACGGTAATTCTAGTAAGGCTTAGCGTGCTGTGTAGTTTACTTAGCCGATACGTCGATACGTCGATTCGCCACCACTCAAATATGAGTCGATAAGTTACCGTCGACTCATACACGGGAAAACGGTTGAAGTAAGTGTGTAGTTTTCATGAGAGCATCTACTGACCAGAGAAAATGGCGTTGCTATGACGCCGAAGTAAATTGAATTCACTCCCTCTGCCAGTAAATGGCAGAGGGACTGAATTTCAATAGAAATAACTTGAATGGGTTCTGATATAACAAAGCATCACCAATTCAATAGATGGATGTAACAATGCCTCCCCATTTCAAAAGATGCTCGCTACAATGCCCACGATTTCAAGAGCCTCGGGCAATTGTTCTACATTAATTAACGATTCAGTTTATAAACCATAGCGAATTGAAGTTGTTTCGTCGGATTCGTTTCGTCTCTACGGTTTTGTCTGTTCGTTTCGTCTCTTCAACTTTAACTCAAGTTGAAACGAATCCGTTGAAACCATTCAGTTATACTTCACATGGAACCCGTAACAAACGAAACCAAGCGGCGCAGCGAAGTTTGAACAAACGGATTTAGTAACAGCAGTTTTAGTAGGATAGGATCGATCAAGTAAATTGAATGGATATATCTGGGAAATATCTAAGACTAAAAAGTTATCAACTGAAAGTTCACACAACGTAGTTTTCACAACGTCTATTGTTTTGAAGTGTTAGATTTCACAGCGTCGCCAGTAAATGGCATATAACAAAGCATCTGATATAACAAAGCATCTCCATTTCAATAGATGCTCGCTACAACGCCCACGATTTCAAAAGGGACTCGATCAATTGTTTTATATCAATTAACGAATTAACCAATAAGGAAACGTTTCCCGGAAAATTTCAATCCGTGCAGCCTTATAAAAGGGGTGCAAATTATAGAGTAGTCATTCGAATCCAGCGATAACTGCGATACACTTCCACTACGATCACAACGAGAATTTCAAACTAAAATAATGTCAAGTCAAGACAACTGCCTACAGTGCCACGAGCCTGTCAGACCGCGCCAAGAAGGCCTCCAGTACGATGGGTGGCAGCACAGAAAGTGCTGCACTGGTATATCGCAACAAGAGTACCGAGAAGCTGTGCAAGCTGAGCAGAGCATTGACTGGCGCTGCAAATTGTGCGCTGATGACAATCATCCGTCGATGGACGTTGAAGAAGAGTTGTCGTCGTTAATCCCGCCAATCCCTGCAGCCGAGAGCACAAGGATAGAGGAGAGTTTTTCTGGTGAGTACAAAAATATACCTATATGAAGAAGAAGAAAAAACATGCACATGAAGCTAACGAAAACAATCCTGTAATTCCATTGTAGATGACAATCCGCCGTCGATGGATGTAGAACAAGAGTTGTCGTCGTCTCTTACTCAAGCTGACCCGCCGCCAATGGAAGTACTCGAGGAGTCCTCTATAGCTGACCCCCCCATCAGGGAACCAGAAAGTGAACCAGAAAGCTTCGAGATAACATACCAGCTCGTTGACGAAGGAACAAAGGAGGAAACTGAAGCTTGTAGACACACAGGGATATTCGTACAATGTTAGGGCCAGACGAACCAAGGTTACCTACTGGCAGTGTACCGTCCGCCCGAAAATGAATGCCTGCAAGGCCTCGGTCATCGAACGCGACGGCGAGTTCAATGCAGGGATGCATCAACACAACCACCATGCAGAGGTTGGTGCCGCAACCGCCGCCAAGATCGTAGCAGTAACGAAGAAGGCTGTGGCAGACCTGTTCAAACCAGCATCCGCTATTGTTGACGAGGTAATATATAAATAAATATACATTGATGCTACGACTCCGATAATACTATGTCGGCAATTGCCACAATAATTTTGTTTCTATTTTTAAAAAGGTACTTCTAGAGGAAATTGATGACGCCCCGTGTCCTGCTTTATCGAAACCGACCTGCATTGCGAGAGCCGCGAATCGACTGAGGCAGCGCCTACGACCCACTGATCCAACGGAGTTGAGTTTTCAAATAGAAGAGGACCACGTTCCGCAAGGATTCTTCAGAGCAGACGTCCACGTGCGTGAAAGGCGCCATCTCATATTCGCCACTGACCAGCAGCTCGAGTACTTAAGCAAGGCCAAGACTTGGTATATCGATGGAACATTCAAGTTGTGCCGCCACCCGTTCACGCAGCTCCTGACCATAAATGCATTTGTCAGAAAAGACGACTATGCAAAACAAGTTCCCCTCCTGTTTGTACTGATGTCTGGAAGGAAGAAGAAAGATTATAAAAAGGTAAATATCACTATATAGAAACATACGAAGTCCAAACATAAAAAACGAATAAAAAAACTATCATTAATTTGGATTTCGAGAAGGCATTGTGGGCCGCACATCAAGAGGTGCTCCTGGTTGTAACACTGATGGGTTGCGCGTTCCACTGGACACAAGCTCTATGAAGAAAGGTTAGTATAGAAACCTTAGTTTCACTTCGCAATAGAGCAGTTTTCGAATGAGATTACAGAACAATGAACAGTAATGACAAAGCTAATGTACTGATATAAGTGGTTTCATACATTTTTCCCTTATTTTCAAAAAGGTGCAGGCTTATGGGTTGCAGGTCCCATATAGCAGTGACGATGGGACCTACAAGTTCATCAGACGGATCATGGCGCTGCCATTCCTACCACCGTCTGAAATAGAGCCGATGTTCGAGAGAATGAGAGCTGGAGCGACAACAGCCCCCCTGCAAGACCTCGTGGCCTATGTTTCCAAGACGTGGATTCATGGCACAACATGGCCCCCCATCCAGCTGGAGTGTGTACCAGAAGGCGATAAGAACTAACAATGACGTGGAAGGATGGCACAACGCCCTAAACAGACGAGCATCAGGGAGATGCCAGCTTCCTTTGTATCCCCTGATTAATTTACTTCACCGAGAGGCATCATTGACATCCCTGAACATTAGGTTAGTTTCAGAAAAAAAGCTGAAGCATATTCAGCGAAAGAAATATAGAAAGATGCAAGCGAAGCTATTCGAACTTTGGTCCGCGTTCGAAAATAACGAGAAGACTGTAAGGCAGCTGTTGAGAGCATGTGCCCACCTATGCTCAGGACCAGTACATTAATTGTATTCAGTTCCACTTTTTGTAAATAATATATATGTATATATGAAGATAAAAGATGTATAGAATAAACATATCTTATAAAACTTTGCGTTGTGCACTAAATGCATAAGTGATAATAATAATAATAATAATACCACAGAGGACAAATTAATCCCTAAGTTCAACTTGAAATGCCACGCGTAATAATTACGTAATAATTTCACATGTGAAATTTCAAACCGTTAAAATATATTTTTTCCTGGATCGTAATTTGCCCTCCATAATATTAATTGTAATCAAATAGTGAATCGTAGGGGTGGGCTCGGGCCAAACCAAACAGCAATTTACATAATCACCCAGGGCTCGGTGACACGAGCTTAGCCAGATTCACACCAATAATTATTACAAGCACAACTTCAAGTACGGCCGTGACGGATTCGCCGTGACGCGATGTCACAAGATGGCGGCTTTGAGACTTTGAGACAGGTTTGAGACTTTAAGAGCTGAGAGGGATTTGCTGAGAGTTCTTGCTTGCTTGGCAGAGTATTATACCTAATTTGTGTGAAGGTACACAAGTCCCGTGTGTTTGAGTTTCATGTCCACACGTTTGAAGTTTCATGTTCGAAGTTTCATGTTCGAAGTTTCATGTTCGAAGTTTCATGTTCGAAGTTTCATGTTCGAAATCCTGCATTTCTGTTAAAACACTACGGTAAATTTAAATACATGTTTGGGGAGAATCGACTTTGAGTGGTGGCGAATCGACTAGAAAGTGGTGGCGAATCGACTAGAAAGTGGTGGCGAATCGACTAGAAAGTGGTGGCGAATCGACTGGTGGCGAAACGACCGCAATTCCTGTGTTCGCGTGGATTTGCACATCACCGAGAAAATAACGCAGGATTCCGGCAGTAAGAGAACTTATATTGCCCACGCCAAAGCCGGCAAAGATTCCCAAATTATCAAACGAATTGACTCGCCCGGATTCGGAAAAAGTAGATGCTAGTTCTCAAACAACAAGTTGTATTTCTGTAGATGTAAACACACAGACTACAAGCGCCGAGACTACAACTACAAGCACCCAGACTGCTCATACAAGCACAAGTAGTACAAGCACCCAGACTACGAACAAGATTTCTGTTGAGCCTACGGCTATTAAAGAAGTTAATAGTAAAATAGAGGAACTTGAACAACAATTAGCCTCCCTTCAACGACAAAAGGATAAAATCGAAAGCCGTCTTTTCTCTTCTAAGAGGGTTCTTTCAAGTGACACAGACACAAACTTTTACACCGGATTTCCGTCTGCCAAGGTTTTTATGACCTTTTATTAATTATTCGATGAAATTCAAGATGGGGCAAATATAAAATACTGGTTTTCCTCATCTAAGATGGAGAGTTCAAACAACCAAGATGTGGACTCAGAGAAAAAAGGAACTGGTAGGCCTATAGATGAGTTTTTCCTTGTAATGTGCAGGCTAAGACAAGGCTTCCCAGTGAATCAATATCTGGCTTTCACGCTAGATCGTAAACAACACTATGCCTGAAGCTTTCAAAGCAGAGTATAGCTCTACCAGGGTCATAATAGATTGCACTGAAGTGAGGTGCGAAATGCCGAGCAGTTTACACCTAAATGGAGAGCTTTTCAGCTCATACAAGAACCATACGACATTGAAAGGTCTCGTAGGGATCTCTCCAGGGGGAGCTATCACGTTTGTGAGTCAGCTGTATACAGGGTGCATATCAGACCGGGAAACTGTTATCAGAAGTGGTATCCTGGATATGCCTTTTGATAAGTCTGATACTGTTATGGCTGATAAAGGATTTACCATAGAGGGTCTACTACCACTGGGAGTGGCACTTTATCTCCCCCCCCCCCCCCCCCCCCCTTCCTTGGAAGCTCTGCCCAAATGCCCGAATCGGATGTTTTAAAAACTCAACAAATTGCAAGCTTGAAAATTCATATAGAGAGAGCTATAAATAAAGTGAAAAATTCTCACATCTGGGATAGAGTTATACCCTTAAATTTCACGGGAATTGCAAATAAAATGTGGGCCGTGTGTGCTTTTCTATGTAATGCACAGGAAAATATAATTTCAGCTTAAACCCTGTTATTAATTAAGCTGTGCAACCGTAGTATAATTGAGCAAGAAACATTTCCCCTATGATTGTTGTTAAAGAGTCAAGACATTTTAATACAAAATTGATGAATGTCATTTAATTGTATTGTTTATTAAACTCATGTATATATAGTTATTGTAATCATCTATAGAAATATTATATTCACTAGATCATCAGATCAATGTTAACACTATAGACCCATTCGAAAAATGGCGTCCAATTTAAAAAGCTATTGTCCTGGTAACGTGAACACGAGGCTAGTCAGTACAAACAAAAGCTTTTGAACGTGTAAGCGAGGCTAGTCAGTCCTAAACAATAGTTAATTAAATTGGACGCCATTTTTCGAATGGGTCTATGGCAATGAGTTGTAATTAGAGTTCGTTCGTTCTCTTGGTCACGTGTCCAGCACTTCTACAGTTTACTTTATTAAAGTCTAATTAACTTTGTTCTTTTTTCATTTCAGTGCTGGGATTACGGTCATTTGATCAGGAATTGTCCGTCCGTTATTGCAGCAACTTCCAACTCCTCTAGCCGTCCAGCAGCCCGGGCATGACAACTAGCAGAAAGCCAGTGCAATATATCATCGAATCGAACTTTGCACTGTTATGCACCAATCGTTACAAGATCACGAGTTCGCATGTGCATTGAAAGAACTGAGACAAGGAATTTGTAATGAGAAGTCGGAGTTGTTTTTAAATACTCTGTCAAGAAATGTGTAGTCTCCCCATGAATAAAGTGCAATTCACATATATTTTAAGAAGATCCCTACTTTCCTATATAACAGATCTGTGCTTGATACACTCCCAGGGCAAATGATCAGTCTGAAAACGACCCGCACAGGCAACACTGACCATTTTAATTGGCCAGGCCAGAATATTCTTTCGTTAAAACCTGGCTGTAATGTAGTTACTTTGGAACAAGAGTGAGAAGTTAAGTAATGGAACAATGGGAGTTTTCAAAAGGATGGTAGGAGAAGGAGAGGCAGATGGCACAGTGGTACTTCATCCTGAAACTTGGGAGAAAAGTAACAGACAGGGGGATGAAATCCGAAGCATACGCCAGTACCCTGTTGTACTGGCATTGCAATGACCTGTCACATATCCCAAAGTTTAACGCTACACTCGGCGTTGTACAATACTCAAGAGAATTTGTACCAGGTATTCTCTGTGTTTCTACTTCAAGAGTCAAGTCATCTGATCATTTACAACTGCTAAACTTCAAGCCTACACAGCCGTTGGAGGAACGAATATCTTACAGGACTCAGAGTATCATCGTGGCAAGGCAGGTAAAGAGGGAAGAGCTATTCAGATAGGGGACGTAGTGACAGTGAAAGAGGACAACAGTAAAAGAGGTAGTTGGAAGATGGCAGTAGTAGAGTTTAGTGAAAGTAAAGGATAATGTTGTTAGAGGAGCAAACATCCCAGTCATCACAAAGGGGAGGCCTATGAGCATGTCCAGACCAGTACAAAAACTCTATCCTCTTGAGGTAAATAGCGCAAGCTACCGGGCATGGTAACAGTGGAGGCTCCGATAGTGAGAAGCACTCCAAGGCGTGCAGCAGGTTTAGATGCTAGCTGGAAAACTAGCAGCATGCTTGACTCGTAACCGTCAGTGTGTTGAGGAACTTTCAGTTACTTAATTCATACCAGTTATAATTACCATAATGAATGTTAAACAGTTCATTCAAATGCGCGGATGGTAACATCGCCCAGGAAATGATGCAATAAGCTATTTTTATGATACAGAAGCGGGAAATTGTAGGCTATTGGTTTAGTAACTAAGTAATTAGTTGTTGTAAACTTATCCTTGATTGGCAAGTACTGTAATCGCATTATTAACTTTTAAGAAGAAAGGACTCGAATACAAAGAAAGCTTGAAATACAGCACCATTACAATCTGCGAGTTCTGATCTAACTGAGTAAGAACGTAAGAATAAATGAAAAAAACTATCGAAGTATTGTGAAGATACAGTCTGTGAAACCAGCGACAGCAGCGACTAAGAGTGTGACAAGATTCTGCAAAAAATCTGTCCTGAGCAATTATCCTGGTGAAAGGAATTCAGAAATGGAAAGCATTTCACAGAAAATTTGATGCTTCATAAAATTTGTTGTATGAAGATGGAATTAAAGCACAGTAAAGCTTGTGTGATTATTAACTGGCTTTTACTCTATGTTAAAGCTATTTCTGACAGCTGTGTGTGTATATATACATGTCCAAAGGGGTCTTTGGCAAGTGGAAAAAGTTTGGTAGAAATTGCCTGGACAAGCCACTATTCCGGGTTAGCAAGACGTAGGCGAGAGAAAAGTTGAATTTTCTCCAGGCAAGATACAAGGACAAAATGGAAGTGGTATTGGTGTGCCTCGTCTTTCTGAGCGTGATCAAGCCTTAGAGCAAATTTCAAAAAAGCTCAAGCAAATGAAGGTCATGCCAGCAAAAACGAAATGAGCAAGAACATCATGATGGACAAGAGGAATTTGCATACACATGTACGTGCATCCACAGTTAAAAAGGGTTAGGGTACCACAACAAAGGGATTTAATGCCTATTAACTAAAGCTTTCCTTTTTTATTTGTTTGCACATATCGATTTTATGTACTTTCAAACATACATCATGTACGTTTCTTTGCAAGGGAGGTACATGTACATAAATCCAGAAACTGAATGCCTTTATGCCATCTGTAATCCATAATTGTTATATTTAATTACATTTGCTAGTACTATTAATTGCTATGAGTGAGTGAAGCGAGTGAGCAGCAACCTATTTGGAACGACTTTGATGTGTATACCGAGTTCATATGATTTTTTTGGGTTCTTCAACCTACATTGAGCCTTGTTATCATTTCATTGGAGCAGAGAACTGTCAACTCCAATCACGTGCTTTCGGTTCAGGTGTCGTTGCTCTTTCGCCAATTTGGATAGCGAATGAGACCTCAACTATAACCACAATAATCCCTGCTTCTATCGCTTTAGGTAAGTAGGATATTGCACAAAAAGTTATTGAAACATTCTTGTGACTAAAACAAATGGCTATTGCAAGAATTTTACTATGTATACTGGTAAAGATGAAAGAGAGGCGGGTAATTAGGCAAGACTGGGAAAGTTGTGATGAACTTGGTGGAGGGGATACATGGAACAAATCACCACCTATACATGGACAACTTTTACACCAGTCCAATTCTGTTTTCACTACTGAGGGGGAGGGGTATTTTGGCAGCAGGTACTGAGCAGCATGGGGAGGTGGCATGGCTGGCCAGTGAAGGAATGACTGTCTTGAAGTGGAAAGACAAAAGATGTCTACCTCCTCAGTAGCATTCATACCATATATACACCAGCTCGCTCATTACACTCTTCGTCTAAGCATTTGCTTAAGGTACCGAAACATAATCTTAATTCTTATGGTTTGAGGGCATTTTCCATAGCAGCCGCTACGTTCCTCTGGACATTAGAAGCACGAAATCCTTAAGTTATTTTAAGAATAAAGTTAAAACATGTATTTTTACATGTGCATTTTAATTATGACTGGTAAATAGTATTTTTATTAATCATTGCTACACTATAGTTACTGCAAATTTTTACATCATTTTTATTGTACATTTTATACCATATGAACTTAGATTTAATTTTAGCATTTCCTGTAGTATTGTAAAGTGCCATTGGACATTATTATTATTCACCCTCCTCCCGAAGTACCAGAATGGGTTGGGGAAGAAGAGGACTCTGGGACAGAAGCTGATGATGAACGGGATGATGGTGACACGGTAGCAGGAGGGTGAAGGTTTGTGTACACTGGGTCTCAATAAAGTGCTACCGTCTACAGATCGTCAAGGCCTACAACCAGTACATGGGAGGGGTCGACCTGGGTGACCAAATGTCTGGCCTCAACAAGTCAAAGAAGCAGGAGGTATATCCTCAAGATTGTTTTGTTTTGCATTCACAATGCTTACATGCTTGAGGGATACAAGCATCAACATACTGATGCTGAAAGGAGGAAAAGGGACCTGCTAGCCTTCAAGGAAGCCCTCTGCATCCAGCTTGTGTGAATTACCCCCCAGTTCAAGAAATCAGCCACAAACAAGCGAAAAAGAAGTGCAGACACCCAGCCATAACGCCCGCAGAATGTTGGTGTGCACTTCCCCTTCAAAGGTAAAGGGAAGAATCAAAGGTTAACAAACTTCTACAGCACAGAAGCGCCAGAAGTTAATAAAATTAGCAGATAAAAGCGAAGCGAGTGGATGGCACTTGAACAGTACGAGACCGATTAGTTAGAAGATGACAGCAAAGACTACAAGAGAATTAACAAGGCTTAGAAAAAAGCTAAACTGCCACGAGAAGAAGGGCACTCGGGCAAAAGTGTTTTGTTACTGATTCAGTACTGTTCGTCTAACAGGGCAGATTCCTGGAGTATTTGGAGTATTTATCAAGGTAACAAGGCCATGCATTCTGTACTTGTCTTTCTTTGTTATTCCAGGGTTGTATTAGTCGCTTGTGATACAACCTATACCCACCCTGTAAATATGTTGTGCTGGTAATTCATTTAGGAGCGGGAGAAGAAAAATATTTTTCAATCGTATGAGCTGGCGAAGCAGAATGAAAAGTAAGTTTTCATCTGTTGGAGCTGTAAATAGGCTTAAATAAAAGATAATTATATACTGAATAAAAATATATATGGGTTGCTTTATACAAAACTGCATCCCATCTGGTGAAAATTTAAGTCTTAGTTAGCATATGTAATTTTTGAAAAATGCTGGTGTTCAGGGTACTTTCTCGTAAAAAAAAACAACGGGGTGGTGGTGAAAGGGTTATTAAGGCTTAGTCGAAGATAAGGAGATGTTGAGCAAAGTTGCTATCCTCCTCATAGTGGGTTTTGTTACTGAGGCAAATACTCATACGACTGTATTACTTCAGAGAACATGACATTCCTTTTTGTTTACTACTTTGTCTGTACAATTTGTTATATTTTTACTATATTTTTTCATATCATTTAATTATTTAATTAATTTTGTTTTCATTAGTATTTGTTCACATAATTCAGTATTCTTGTTTTCCCGTGTAATTACATGTATTTTTTATTTGATCTTTCCATGTGCTGGCTCACATAATTTGTTTTAAACATTTTTCAAATATATTGTTTTCAGATCACTGTACACATTGTACATTACATTTAGATTTCATGTTTAAAAGTTTCTCATTGTTCTCGTCTTTCTTTAATTAAATATTTTTCGTATAATTGTTCACACAATTCATGATGCTCATAATAATCAATTTCACATCATTGATCCTGTGACTAATGGTTTTAGACCATAACTACCATAAGTACATTTGCTTCACGAAATGGAGATGCAGTAGAATTCCGATAACCCTGACCCTCAGGAGAAACAAAAATAGTTAATGGTCGTTCCAGTTATAGAATGTGGCATCAAATTAAGAATTCACACTGCATACTCGTTCAAAGTTTGAACAGCACGAATTTGGACCTTCAAGCCAGTCAAGAATTTGCCAATACATAATGACAAAACCGAATGTATATTAACTTTACCTCGATTCATATTACAGCGATTTAAAAACTTAATCTGATAGTGTATTTCATCAAAGTACGTGGCTGTACGATGATTTGGTAGCTGCAAAGGGCCTATTAGTTATCCGGGGTTGGGGTTAACTGGGATTAAATTACTATAATAGAGTTTAGAAAATTAAGGGGAAACAGCATTTTGTTGCTGTTAGCAAAAAGTTAGAGTTATCCAGGGTTTGGGTTATCGGGGATTCTGCCGTATGGCACCAACAGTGCCAACATAAAAATGGCCCAGAGGTTTGTTACATGCAATTATCAATGAGCCGGTGGGGTGAATGTCTCTGTGATGCTCAGCTTTAGTGCTCCCTCGGTGATAGCATTTTCTTGTGAAGATTTTTGTCTCAAGTACATTGTATTAATGTTTATTCTTGCCTAAAGAGAAAAATCGATCAAAAGGAGATTCATTATCAGTCTCATCATGTGGTGAGTCTTAGTTACCATCCAAGGGGATACAGTTAGTAACAAGTCATGCTTTAATTCGCCAGTAGAGATGGAGTATTTATTATAGAGTTTGGTAACCAATATACAGACCCAGAATATATAACGTACACTAACAGTACATATTTTGTATCGTATCCTGTTGAACAGGCAAGCTTCAAAATGTGATGACACCAACTTATTTAAAAAGCAAAATTATTCCTTTCTGCATTGAAAGCACAATAATGATTACAGAAAGCAACAGTGACATCGCAGTCTTTTAAAAAAATGACTAGTTACACTTTACCAATCCAATAGCCAGAGTTATTGCGCCATAAAATACTGTTCATGGGTCGTTCATGTCTTTGGTAGTCACACTCCAGTGAGCATAGTTTATATGCTGCTTCAAGATCTTATCTTTCATTGTGTGCACTTCTTTCTTTTTTTTATCCTGCCGGTGTACTTAATAAAACAAGAGGCAGTACACAGCCTGAACTGGTACAGTAAGTAATGTTGTTGCTTAAAGGCTGAGCTATACCACAGAGCGAGATATTAGGATATTTGTAATTTATCATACTGAATTATGAATAAAAATATTATTTCTATTAGTAAAATGCAAAAGGGCCTTTTTCTATGTTCTTGAAAACTTATTACTGTTTTGGGGCCTGCCCACAGGCAGCCCGAGTAATGAATTCTACATAGGTACTCTGCAACACCTTGTGGGTACTACGCAAAGGGAAAACTATGGAAAAACTGTTAAAATAATTAAAAATGGAAAACCACAAAAAAAAAAAAACCAGAAAAATAACTCTTTCATGGCTACATCGATGGGTATGGTATTCTGCAATCTCTCCGCAGGTTCTAATAAAACATTGTTCCTTGAAAAAAAGGCACTTGAGCAATAATTTGTGAGCCGACCGATCGTGGTCGGATCCAGATTTTCCAAGGCGCCTTGATGAAGTCACTGACTCAGCGAATTTGAACCTTCGTACATTTGGACTCAAAATAGATGTCAAGACTTTATTTCAACTCGTTAAATCCACCAAACAATGACCGCTTACTCTTATCCCTAACATTTTTTTTTAGATGAGTAAACACCTCAAAGCTGCATTTTCGAGTAAACCAGCAACTCACGGATGAAGGCAAATGTATATTAAAGCTTAATTATAAAACGACGAATAAAACTGGACTTGTGTGAGGTGCTTTTAAGCTAGAATTTTCAATTATTTCATCCCGTAAAATCCCTACAAATAGCTCCTACATAGATGTACCTCGGCAAAGTGTTTCTGAGTTTTCCCTTTAGCTGTAAACTCACTGGCAGTACAAATCTTTGCTCAATCTTCGGTGCATATCGTATGCTTCACAAATTTGCAGGTATTATAATCACTTGGTGTCAAAGCTGGTAAGAGAATGAAGGGCCCAGAATGAATGAAGCTTGATGATTAATCTGGCAACAACAACTTGAATACTCGATCATTTATATGGTTTCTCATGGTGCCTGCAGAAAATCCATTTGGCTTACAATGTCCCACGTAAAAAGATGACCCACAAGTTGTCCAGAGCGGTGTCGAATCTGATTGGTTGACCGTGTCACATGTAAAATATCCTAACCTGAAAAACAAAACACTTGAAAAACTCAACTCGGGTCTGCCCACAGGCAGCCAGAGTAATTAGCTTTTAACAAAATGACTGGGACTGGTAAAGACCCACAAGGCCATAGGGGAGCATTGTTAGGGCATTTGCCATTGTGGTTTTATATCCACTCAGTTGAAATTCTGCTGTCTTTTCGTTTTTGTAATGCCTCGAGGTAAATGGTAAGGAACAAAGTTTTGTGTCAAGCACAAATCAACAAAGAAAAGGTAAAAGCTTTTTGAAAACACAGGATGAATCTGAGCGTGAGGTGGAAGACAAAACCGAAGCTTGTGAGACAAGTGAGTCCAGCATTAGCCTTCCAAAAGCCTCTGAATCACCCATACTCAATAGTAGGAGTCAAGCTGATGATGAACTGGAAATAGGCAAAGGCTCCCAGTCAATTTCTGCAAAGAAATTGGAGCGTCCAAGCTGTGAAAAGTACGATCAAGCAGGATAAACAATCGAGCAAACACCTCTGACCCCACAAACATGTGCAAACTCGAACAAGCCTTACCATGATGAGTCTGAACCTGAAGGATATCGTCCTGTGTACCTTTCAAACTTTAAAAAAGCCATGGAAGCGATGCACAAGTGCAAGAACAGCGATATTTGTTGAAGATGTTTACAAACGTGCTGGACTGAGCAGTTTCCTTTACTTTGATACAAGTTGATGAAAAGGCATGCTCTTTCGATGTTAATCGCAGGGCTGCTTTTGCTAAGACATAGGTAGGACTCTCTCAACAATATGTGAGATTTTGAACCACCTCCAGTAAGTGTTAGTGCATACCAAAGGCACAACAAGTCTATAAATGCTAGAACTAACCAAATTTTGGAAGTCAAATTGAGTGAGGCTGCTCATCGACTTACGCAGCACTTAGTAGAGTAAACTGAAACTGATATACATGTACTTGACGTTGCTGTGTCATTTGATGGGACTTGGAGCAAGAGGGGCTTCACTGCCAATTTTGGAGTTGGAATTGTAATATCTGCAGACATTGAGAAGTGCTTGATTGTGCAGTTATGTATGAGAAAAACTCAGGAAACACCCTGCCAAGTATGAGGAGTGGAAAGCCAATCATGATGCAAGTGGACACTGCCAAAAAAACTATGGTGGTTCAATGGAAAAAGAGGCAGCAAGACTAATTTGGAGCCAGTCAATAGAAACGCATGGTTTACGTTTGTGATGTATATGGTGTTTGTGTGGCATGCAATAAGTATGAAAACATGGACAAGAAGTGAGCAGAGTACATGAAGTGGCTGAAGTCAAAGGCACACAATACATGGGAATCTAATCATGATAGTGGTGAAGCCGCTTGTAGCTGTTTCAATAAACTTGACTGTATAGGACATGTCCAAAAACGGATGGGCAAGAACTTGATTGCACTTCAGGGCGACAAAAGCTGGAGGATGGAAAACCAGTTGGTGGGAAAGCAGTCCTACAATAGATAAGCTGTAGAAATATTATGGTAATGCAATACGGCACTGCATGGACAGAAAGGCTAAGAAGAAAGTTGATATAGATAAGGCAGTAACGAAATGCAGACAGCTATCAAAGCAGTGCTGTATCATAGTTTGAAGTTAGATAATGAGAAAGAGAGGCACCAGTACTGTCCTCGGGGCAGGGAGTCTTGGTGTTCATACCAGAAAGGCAAGGCTGCTGGTGTCTCTACTTTCGCTAACAAGCATCATCATCTTGATCCTGTATTCCTCAAGTGGCTTACACCATTGTTTGATCGTATCAATGAAAAAAAGCTGCTGAAAAGTTGTTTACCTGGATTCTCACAGAATGCTAATGAATCTGTTAACTATCCACTGTTGTTTGGAACAGATGCCCTAAGTACAGAAACAGTGTCCAGACAGCTGTAGGATCTGCAACATTGCAGTTTAAAGTTGGTGCGAGTGGCCACCATGACATAATGGAAGTGCTTGATATTCCATGTGCAAATCACACACAAAAATGGCAGTGTGAGAAAAAAACAAAAGGAGGGTGAAACAGTCTAGAGTCAGGGCAAGCATAAAGTTTCAGGAATCAAAACAGAAAATCCACCAGGCAAAATTGAGGGTAGAGGAAAAGTTGGAGGCAGAGGGAGTAACATATGAGAGTGGAGGAACTTTTGGGTAGTTCTGCTATAGTCCGGAAGATAAGAGACAAGAAATCTCATAATTGTTCAAATTGTGATAAAAGCATGAAAATTTCAGGAAAGATACCTCTATACATGTAGATTAATATAAAATCAGGACCCCATCAAGATCTTTATCCTAAAGCCGATATTTTAAGCATTAAATTATATGGTCAGTGGTTCAGCACTGCAGGCTCATACGGTAAAAAAAATTACTTTAAAATGCATTAGAATTCGGTAAATAGACCATACAGGAATTTTAATACATTCTATGTTTGTTAATTTAACTTTTTTATATTTATAACTGATTAAAAATATGTTTTTAACGAAATTATTATTCCTTGGTGGGCTTCCTGTGTTTTCGAGGAAGGCCTGGTTGTTTTTTGCTTGTACAGAAAGAAATACAGTGTTTTGAGTTTTGGACTTAATTAGCTTGCAAAAATGGAAGTCAATTCAAGGCAACAGTGTTCAAAAGACTGGGATTTATGTGCTCTATGTGAAGTAAACACAGATGAGAAGCTAATTTGCCCAACGAACAGCACTGGTAGTAGACAAAACTATGGCTCGGGTTATAAGACTCTTGCTGACAACTTGCTGCAGTTTCATGAGATTGGATGTCTCCCGATAAAAGTTGACTACTCAAGACTCGATGATGGCTGTGGGATAGAAGAAACCCTGAGGTATCACAGAGCTTCATGGCATAAGTCATGCTTTAACAAATGCAGTAGGCTTAAGTTAGAGAGAGCACAGAAGAGGAAACTCGAAGACAGTTCAGTTGCAGAGGCGGCGTCACCGAGCCCTGTCAAAACTCGTGCTAGCCTAGGATCTGCAGCAAATCCCGAGGTGAGAAACACTTGTTTCTTTTGTGATGAAGGCGGGGGCACACTCCACCGAGCAGCAACTTTAGACATAGATAAGAGGGTTAGGTCAGCGGCTACTCAGTTACAAGACCGAAAGCTGTTAGCAAAACTAGCAGTGGGTGACATGCATGCAGTTGATGCATATTATCATGCAGCATGCCTAACATCACTTTATAACCGTATGAGGATCTTGAAACAAGAAACCGTGACAGAAAAGACAAGTGAACTATACGCACAGGCCATAGCCCTAGCAGAACTCATAACATTCATTGAAGAGAAAGCAGCCAACAGTCCAACAGTATTTAAGCTGTCCGATCTTGTGATGCTTTACTCGTCCCGACTACAGCAGCTTGGAGCAGTTGCAGAGCATATAAATTCTACTAGGCTGAAAGAACGATTGTTATCTCAGATGCCTGATTTGCAAGCATACAATGAGGGGAAAGAAGTTAAAGTAGCTTTTTCTAGAGATTTCAGAGCGGCAATTCAATTTGCTGAAAACAATAACTATGATGCAGAAGCTGTCCACCTCACTAAAGCCGCATCATTTATCAGACAGGAGCTCTTACAAAATCAACCACAATTTACTGGTTCCTTCGAAGATGACTGCCAGCATCAGGCTGTCCCCTCCAGTTTGCTGACATTAATAAACATGATCTTAGAAGGGTCTAACATCAAGGAAAATAATGACCGGGCAGATAGATATGCATCTACTGCTGCTCTAGTGATTTCTCAGCTTTTAATCTTTAATTCTGTTAAACGCCGGGATCAGAGCGCAGAGAGTGCCACTTTGCGACACAGCCAACTTAGAGAGACCCCATTACCAGTTTACATCGGATTGGTTATCCATGCCGAAACTCGCAAGAAAAAGCTTGTGGACAAATTCTACAGACTGGGACTTTCCATATCGTATGACAGAGTGATGCAGATATCAGCTGACCTTGGTAACAGTGTGTGTGAGCAGTTCGAAGAAGGTGTCGTTTGCCCACCAAAACTTAAGAGGTCATTGTTCACAACTGGAAATGTGGATAATATCGATCATAATCAGAGCTCACGAACAGCCAAAGACTCTTTCCATGGCACCGCCATATCCCTTACTCAACATCCCAGCACAGATGCACTTGGTACTGATAGAAATCTAGTACATATAAATAGTGAAGCTCCAAAAAAGAAGTCCCTGTCATCTCTTCCAGATTCATACACGGATATCCAACCTGTTGTTGTGAAGGCGAAAAAGGATCAGTTGTCCCAAGAAACAGTGAATCCTCTAAACCGCCATCAGATCTGATCAATACTAGCATGGTGTCTGAGTATAAATGGCTTAATAAAGTAGAAGAGTTGTTAGATAAAGAGAAACTAGAAGAAAGAGATTATATTTCTTGGTCAGCTCACTTTGCCTCCTTACAGGCCCAAGTACTCAGACCCTCAGCTATCACTGGTCTGCTACCACTCTTTCACGAAAATGCTCACACAGTTGCAATGATACAGCATTCTATGAAAGTGATCAAGGAGGCAGTACAGTACCTTAATCCAGGGCAGACACCTATCATCGCAATGGACCAGCTTCTTTTTGCCATTGCAAAGCAGATCCAGTGGGATAAATCAGACCTGTATGGCGAGGATAAGTTTGTCGTTATGATGGGAGGGCTGCACATTGAGATGGCATCACTGAAGATGGTGGGACATTGGTTGGACAACAGTGGGTGGGACGGTGCTCTAGTTCATAACGACTCGAGGGAGAGCAGATGGAATCCTGAAGGCCGCGCATGTTACTAGGTCTCGTTATGCGCATCAAGTGAGTGCCTGTGTGCTATTCATTCTACAACGAAATGCATATAAGGCATACGCAGAGAGCAGTGATTCTGAGGATATCGCATTTATCACATGTAGCCAGAAACAGTGCGATCTGTATCCACAGTTTCTGTTTTGGTCAATTGCGTTAGAGCTAGAGTTACTGGTTTTAGAATTTATCAGATCCATAAGAGAAGGCAACTTTTCCGTGTATATCCAAGTTCTCGGGAAACTCGCACCTTGGATCTTTGCTTTAGATTTGTCCAACTATTCTAGATGGCTCCCTGTGCATATCAGAGACATGATGGCTTTGCAGAGGAAACATCCTGCAGTGTTCGCTGAGTTCAGTCAAGGCAAATTTGTAGTCCAGAAATCGCAACATTACTTTTCGATGATTGCGTTAGATCATAACCATGAGCAGGAGAACGAAGCCATCAAAGGTGATGGGGGAGCAGTAGGATTAACCGAGAATCCTGCGGCTCTTCGACGCTGGATGGTGGCAGGCCCTGAAATAGCCAGAGTCGTGAAAGAATTTGAATCGACGTTTGTAGTGCAGAAACCTGGTGTCCAAGTCATCAGTACCTATGATGGCAATGTGATCAGTTCTGTGCCTGTTGACAAGGAAGGACTCTCCCCTTGCAACCACGAAGAGGCAGATACGAGAATACTAGTTCATGTGAAGCATGCAATGTCTAACGGGTACAGTAAGATAATGATAAGAACGGTTGATACAGATGTTGTTGTACTAGCAGTAGCACACGTGAGAAGGCTTGGCGTACAGGAGCTGTGGGTAGCATTTGGTGTTGGAAAGCATCTTAAGTATTTGCCTGCTCACTCCATGGCCAGTGCTCTGACAGCAGAGCAATGTGAAGCCTTGCCATTTTTCCATGCCATCACAGGATGTGATACTGTTTCCTATCTGGCTTGGAGAGGAAAGAAAACGGCTTGGAATGCCTGGAAGTCGAACCCAGAAATAACCAAAACCTTCCGACTCCTCTCAACACCACAAAGCATGGTCTCCGAAGAATATAGCCAAGACCTAGAACGATTCGTGGTGATCCTGTATAGTCGTACATGCCCTTTGAAGAGTGTCAATGAAGCTCGCCAATCAATTTTTGCTCAAGGCACAAGAACTATAGAGAACATTCCACCAACACAAGCCGCCCTTGAACAGCACATAAAGAGAGCAGCTTACCAAGCAGGGCATGTCTGGGGCCAAGCTGTTAAACCCATCCAGGAACTGCCAAGTCCGAGTGCGTGGGGATGGCAGCGAAGTGAAGAGGGCTGGACTCCTAACTGGACTACATTACCTGAGGCATCCAAGGCATGCAGTGAGCTCATCAGTTGTGGATGCAAAAGAGCTTGTAGAGGACTATGCAAGTGCACAAAGGCCAACTTGCCTTGCACTCCACTCTGCTTCTGTTCAGGAAATTGCTTCCAGGATTAATGTAGGTAAACGTCTTTGAGCAGGGATTAAGTATTTTAATAATTGGGGCTTTTTCTGGAGGTTTTTCTTCATAACATGCCAGTTTTTAGAATTTTGACATTTTTCATAATTTGGGCTCCCTGTGGTTCCATACAAGCCTTGTATTGAAATTTATGTTGGCAAATTTTCTAGAAACATGACAAGAGACAACATGGATCTTGATTCTATATTATTTCCCTTGCCTTAGGTTGAGGTTTTCCTTCATAACATACCAGTTTTTAGAATTTTGACATATTTCATAATTTGGGCTCCCTGTGGTTCCATACAAGCCTTGTATTGAAATTTTTGTTGGCAAATTTTCTAGAAACATGACAAGATCCAACATGGGTCTTGATCCTATATTATTTCCCTTGCTTTAAAGGTCAAGTAGGGTACATTTGGTGCTTTTATCACAATTCGAACAATTATGCACCTTATCCTCCGGACTATACCAAAAAGAGAAAGAATGGTTCAAAAAATAATTCAGCAAGATGAAACAAGGTTCCTAGAAGGCAACGAGGTCTGAAACATGTATAAAATATTAATATTCATACTTGACTTTAACCAGCATTTTCTCAAAACTAGGATTTGGGGCAGTTCGTAACTGCCCACCACTCTAATCCACCAGCATTGTGGCAGAAATGAACAATATTTTGCACATAACTTGTTATTAGTATGTAGCATGCACCTATGAGCCACTTTTTTGATATTTCATTTCTATGAAAGTTACGAAACAATTGATATCAAGAATTTTTATTACCATAGCAACCATTATGTTTATTTTAAAAAATGGCTCATAGGGACACAGTTTGATATTCAAGCTGTTATTGGATGTATTATGGCTTAAGTATATACAATTTTAAACGAAAAAATGCGGGTGGAGGCAGATGTGTGTGTAAAAAAAAAATGTTCAGACCAGCGAGTTTTAGCCTTCAGCTCCCATCTTGTCGTACTGCTGCTGAGAACAGAATATGTTTTCCTGAGGCTATGAAGAAAAGTAGAGAGTGAAGGAGAAGACACAGCAGTACCATGGGATCGGTGAGTGAACACAATTGTTTTCAGTGGAAGGATAAGGTCAGACCAGTCACCATATTTTACACGAGGAATAATGATTAATATTGATTGATTGAAAAATAATTTCAAAAACAATGTGTATACATGCATGTTTAGTTGCAGTTCATTTCTTACAAGGTGTCAAGCTACATTGTACCTATGGCTTAAACAAATTGCAATCAGATAATGAAAAAAATAGTAATAAAATAGGAATTTCATTTTAAAAATAAATATAAAATAGGAATATTTTCTTATATTTACATAGCAATGCAATTCCGAAAAGTTTGTCCTATTATCACATTACTTTCATAACACCACTTTATATTTATAGCATTTGTACTAATTGGGCTGTTTGTCATTGAAAAGTATACTAGTTATAAAGAATGTTTACAGTGCTTTATGTTTTTACCAGTTTGGCAAAAAGTGAAGGTGATTTTTAAAAGCCATGGCCTTCCAACACCTCTGAATACATAGTTTATTACAACACAAGCAAAACACACAAGTCTAATTTACTTTTTTTGATTTCTTAGCAGCAGGTGCATCATTGTCATTGTTGTAGACTTTTGATTTCTTGACAATTGCCTTTTCTAATTTGCATCTCTTGCTTTCCAATGACTTTCTTGGTTACATTATCTTACTCAAATTTGACTCTTCACTGCTAACAGTACAGTATCATAGCTGAGTTCATACAATACGTGGCAGTGATTCCGATTAGGATTGCATGGGCAAATTGTAAGAAAGGCCAGAAAATAAGGGAAAATAGGAAATTTCAGGGAAAATATGACAAAATAGCAAGTGCTCTAGAAAATAGGAACTTGACACCCTGTTCTTATAGCAATTGAGAATCAGGTAAGAATCTATTAAGATATATTTACTTACTGGTAATTATTAGAGATAAGTAACGTTTTTAAATATATTGATGTAGTTGTGGATTTTCATAGAATTACGAACTGCTGAAGGAATTAAATTCCTTGAAAATTAGTATTTGTGAAAAGTAAAATGTAAATCGTATTTTTCTCTGGTATCATAATGGTGAATTGTTATATTTAAATCAAATGGTGAAGATATGGGTCAAGGTAGAAAAGATTGTTACTGTGTAGAAAGACAAAGCAACATACTTGACTTATAAATATCAAATATAGTTATAAATATTATATAGTTATAAATATCAAATATAGTGTTGGAATATTAGATGCAAATACGCTAGTGGAGGAGAAAGAGTTATGAATACAAGGATATTTGTTTCGACAAAGTAGTATGGTTGTAGGTGTGACTTATAGTTTGCTGCACAAATTTAAGTGCAATATTGTAGGTGTGGCAAAACAAGTGCGTTATATAAACTATGGAGAGTAGCTTTTCCAAGAAATTGTCGAGATTTAGATATTATACCACTTGTTTTAGAAATTTGAGAGGTAATAGTTTGAATATGTGCAGTCCAGGATAGTTGAATAATAATTCCTAAGAATTTTGTCTGTTGAGTTCTATAAATTTTCTGCCCATCAATCTGAATATTAACATCAAGATTAACCTTTTTTCGGCTAGAATGGAAGAATGTCTTTAATTTTATCAGGGTGAAGAGAGTTTATTAGCATTAAGCCATTTAAAAACTTTCTCAAGTTAGTGGTTCATATCATTGTGATTGAATTACATGGCTACTAAAGAATATGTTGACCAGTATCATCGGAAGAGTAGCAAATATCATTCATATAAATAAGGAAAAGCAGTGGGCCTAGGACGGATAGTGAGGCACACCACATGTAATCAATTTGTACCTAGATTGAATACCACCAATTTGAACACATTGATATCTGTTTTTGAGGTAGCTTCTGAACTGTCAAATCTTTTCACTGTTTCCTGTTTCAGTTATTAAAATATCAACAAAAAGTTGCTAAATATACCACTAAATACAGCCTGATCTGAGGAGTGACGTGGACAAGATTAGACCTTGTAAACAGAGACCCATAGTTGGAAATATATATCCCTTGTGTTCAGGACTTCTTAATGCCAGGCTGCTCAAACTATGACAGACATGCTCCTGGGTCCCCACATTTCAGATAGTGGTAAAGTGGTAATGATGACATTATCGATCACATGCTTTTAAGTTCATGCCCGTATCTCCTCACTTCTAATGCCAGGTCCCCAAGAATCACTTAGTGATGTTGTAACGATGGCGTCATTGATCACGTGATTGTAAGTACATGCCTGTTTCACCCTCATTCCTAGTACAGGTAACCCAGTAATGGGTTAGGTAGATACTTCATGTAGGAAACACATAAATGTCACCAGATCACATGTTGGTAATCATTTACCATTGATGGCCCTCATTAGCTATATCTACACATTGATCATGTAGGAAACACATAAATGTCACCAGGTCACATGTGAGTCATCACGTAACCGCTGACCAAAACCTATTTCGACTGAAGGGGCATTTGTGAAAGTGTTTTTTGTGTGAAATAACATTTATTTTTATTTGCGCTTTGCCACACAGAATACATATATTAACAATACATATATATAAAGAATTGAAGTTCGTGAATACATGATACAATTGATATAGTGGCAAGGAGGTCTCAGGAAACCATCAGGCTTGTAGAGAGGAGGCCTCCTTGAGAAAATTGAAACTGTCCTTTTTTGAAGCAAATTAAGGTAGTGGAATTTGTGACAGAAGAGTGGTGATTGAAAGATGGACAAAAGCAGTGCTAATACTGTAGATACAGATTGAGATGTTACATCTTTTATAAATTATTTGTAGTAGTATTTTAAAGTTGTCATCATAGAAAAGGCAAGGCAATAATAGGTTAGGCTTTGAACCCCATGATAACACACTAATATACAATGTACACCCACAAGTTTGCCATTGTGGCACTATGTTGAGATCTGTAAATAAACCAATATTACATTTATTATTTTCAAAAGCTTGAAATTTGCTGTCAACCAATTCAAGAATAGCCACAATGTAGAATGCTATTTTTCTGAATCCATACTGATGATTGAACAGAATATTTTGCTTATTTAGAAAATCAAGGAATCTCTTACATAGTATTTTTCAAGTATTTTTGAGAAACAAAGAAAAATGGAGATTGGTTTCAAGTTGGAAAATATGTAGCAATTATCAGTTCTAAAAACAGGTACAACTTTCTCAATTTTAAATTTGTCAGGTACAATGCCCGTAGAGATTGAAGCATTAAAAATAAACATCAAACTCATTAAAGGGATACAGAGTCCAAAATACATATGGGCTCACAATGATCCTTCGACTGTTCTGAACACTGAAATCTCAACAAAATGGATCTATTTTGCAATGCAAACCAGTGGGAATTTTCTTAAGTTCATTCATATATTGCACAATAGGTTTGATGACATCAGAATTGTGTAAGAAAAAGGATGGTTACTCAGTACAGTCATTTCACTGTAAACATGTACATTTACAATGTAACTATGGTTTTTAGTAGAAATTAAAAGAATGGCAGCTCCTTTCATACTTCAGCCCGGGTATAAGGATGGACCTGAGAGTGACTTCCATGGCTGTAAAGAAGAATCTGAAGGTGCATTATGAGAGATGGAAATGTGCACCTTTTGCAAGGAGACCGATACTCTTGAACATAGGACGACTTTAGGTTATATTTTGCCTTTGTAATTTTAGAATGGGATTATGAAAACGAAAAAGACAAATATATATTGTTGTTCTCTACAAGGTTAATTGAAGAGAACTTTCGTGCACATAAACTTACTGCACATTTGTTCAATATATAAGAATATTTGAAGATGGAAGACTGGGTATTTGAATCATCAAATATAGAAATAAAGTAAATGAAAGGTGGGTAATATTCACCAAATAACTCTGAATTTGTGACCACACAGCCCAAAGATACACAGGAAAGTTTTGTTACTTTACTTTATTGCAATGTTAATTTTGATGTACTGTTTCAAAAACGAATTTGAGTCTTTCATCAGGGGTTCCAAATATTGAGAAAACAAATGAAACCCAGGAGGCATAGCCTCTTTGCTTTTATTGTTTTCGAGATATTTGGAATCCCCTGATGAAACACAAACAAGTGTTTGAAATGTCTTCTCATGCGATTGGCTAAACCGGAAATTTACATACTAATGATGTTTGAAAAGAAGTGTATGTATTGTTTACCATTTGACTGTTGAATATAATTATTCCATAGATGGCTTACTATTCTTTTCTGCTGGCAGAGATTTTCACTAGCATACTCATTAGTGTAGTCGTCAAGAGTTAGTACCAGCAGTCAGAAGGGTTGAGGTTCGAACTCCAGTGGAGGCACACTTTTTCTTTATATGTCTTTTTTTTTTACTTATTTACTTACTTGTAGTTTATCATTGTAATATAAGTAGTTACATTTACATGTAGTAGTTCATGAATATCATGATTAAGAAATATTTAGTCCTGTGTTGGAAATTGCATCAAACACTAGTGCATTTGAGACTGGTGTTTCATTGGATGTCAAGATGCATCCACCTGACGAAGTTCAAACAAGGGTTTCGCTGGGTACAAAGACCCATGCATGTAACCAAATACAGCCCCTCCATTGAATGAATTTCTCATGAATTAATAATGCCTTTTAGGCTGAATTTCAGCTGTCTCCTCTGGTTCGTTCCTCGAGAGAGACATCTGAATCGAATAGCTGATAATGCCGTCCAGTGACGTCAAGGCGGATTAACGATTTAATTTATGCAAATAAAACTGTCACGGCGGTAGTAAGAGTTCGTGGGTCACAAAAACAAAGCCATCGCTTGCCTTGAAAATTATTTGAGATCATGCCGGCCAAAATAAAAGCCTTACCTATATATATATCTCCATCCCATTTACTTCTCAAGTGCCTCCTACATTGTGAAAACCTTTTCGAAGCAACAAATAGTTTTATTATATTTGAAGGCAAAGTACAGTTGATCTTTGTCTCGCTAATCTGCCATTCGAATCCACACAGCTACGAGATATTACCTATGTAAATCATGCAACAGAAAAGTAGAAAAACATGAAAGGATAATGGAAAATTTGCGAACAAATACGAAGACTCTTTTACGGGAAAGAACAGTTCCTTGAAGCGAGTAGCGACTGCGAGTGTGAACAAATAATCGATTATCAACAACCCTGCGGACGCGACGGGATAAAATGACAGTCGGCCGGTTATTGTGCAGGACACTTTCAATTCATTTCCAGATGTTTTCCTTACGAATTCAAGGTCTTTGCCAAAGACAATCACTCCACAGAAACTCAACGATCAACAATCGCGAGTCCAAAGTGAATCCTGCTGTCTTCTCGGATGAGTTAATTATGATAATTATGCGAAACTATAGAATATGAACCAATCAAAGATTCTGGTAGTGACGTCACTGGATGGCATTATCGGCTATTGGATTCAGACGTCTCTCTCGGGAGGAACGAACCAGAGGAGACGGCTGAAATTCAGGCTAAATGCCTTTCAGAAGATTTATTTCATGTTCAGTCCAACTATTGTAAGAACACACCTGTGTTGTAACAATTTAAATGAGACAAGTTAGCTGAGACCGGTCATTATTTATGGGGGAGGGGGGTGGGGTCATGAACACTTTCTTTCAAGGACATGTTTTGTCAATGAATGGAACTGAAATAAAACAAGTTCAAGGAACAAACAACTGAAAATGTACTTGAGGATATAGTTTATCCAAACATAACTGTTTGCTTCAGGCAAAAATCAGTTTAGTTTGTGGCTTGCAATGCTGAATTGTATGGTTGTAAAAATAGATTGTGCAATGACTCTACAATAGGCCCCTTATAACATGATATACAGTTGAACCTCTCATAAGCGGATACACTTGGGACCAAGTCGGCAGGTATAAGATGACTCTGGAGAATCAAAACACCTTAACAGTTGAATCTCGACTGAAACAGATAATGTGCATATGGCTGGAGTCACAAGTAGTTCAACTCTTGAACATAATTTGTCTCCACCCCCCTCCCCATAAATAATGACTGGTCCCTTAGCCATGTTTCATACATGTACATCTTTAGCAATTCAATCAATCATTTTTTATCCACAAGTACTAGTGCACTAGTCAGTGTCACCCCCTACCTGTGGCTTTCTTTCCAACTACATCAGCCCTGGATATTCAAGGCAAATGACATACCTACCCTGCATGGTACCAGAGGTTCTTCGTCACTCAGATAAAGGCAGGAGAGAAGAGCTGTGAGGCAGGTAGCCCAATCCAAAAACAAAATTGTCTGAAAAATACAGAAAAGCAAGCAAGCAAATTATAAATAATAAAGAAATGTAATCAAAATGTAAAATAACTGAATTATAATTCAATGTCAAAGTTCTGTACTTTGCTACATGTACAAATGTAGCTCTTCTTGTCATTTAATTTTATTTCAGCTTCAAGTTTCTGACATCAATTACATACATGTATGTTTGCTCTAGCTGTGTTTAGCGAGTATCCTATCTGGGGACTATTGATACTACAACGTATGTGTGGTTAACTCAACCAACTTCTCTTATGTCTCAATGGATATTCAACCATATTTCGAAAATTCAAAACCATGGCATTCAAAGATTTATATTTGATCAACAGTCCACCTTTTTAGTCACCTGGTTCCTAGTTCCATAATGTACATGTACCATATTTCTTCACATATAAACCACACCTTGCACATATAAGCCGCACCCCTAACTTTCGCCAGACAAAAGGGAACCCGCTTTCCCAAAAAATATACATGTATGGAAAAAATCACATGCACCACAAAAGTGGGAAGAAGAATATTTTGTTCAAGTTCAAAAATGCTTGAACTTGAAGCAAAACCACTTCAGAAGAGATTATTCTCATTTCAAATCATGCCAACTTCGAATAAGGTTAGAACTTTCATTGTCATGTCTTCTATTTTTATTCTATGTTTTAACCTGCCGTCTTTAAATCAGTTCAGAATTATTATTTTATTCCTTATTAACTAACAACATATTTAATGAACCTCATTCCTTTAAGTGCAAGAGAAAGCAAGGTTTTCTGGGAAAACTATATGTGCACAAGTCTGTTGTCCGCCATCTTGGATTTTCAAGCGGAGGGGACTAAAGTAGTGTTTTCTCAAATGTTCAATCAAGCGTATACACTGTAGAACCATAAAAAAACATTAACTCAACGTGAATGATGCTTTATTTCAAAAGTAGAGGGCGTGTAAGACCAGTTATGGTTTTAACAACATTACAATTGAATGGCTGTGTGCAAAAACAGCTTAAATGACTCCTGATCACATTATAAATTCTCCTTCAATTTCTTTGTTTTCTAAGGGAGTCACTTAAGCCGTTTTTGCACACAACCCTTCAATTTATCATGTGTGATTTATGATTTATTGTTTTACCAACAGAAGGTGGACCACAGGAAGCCCACTCAAATGATTGCAAATAATGACTGACCTGGGTCATGGTATGGAATTCAAAGTCTTTCATATACTTTTTCTGCATGGTTTTCGTTGTATTTTTCCTTTCAAAATTACTACATATGGGGAGTTTGTCACTGCACATTCTCTGAGGATGACACATCTGCCATCGGAAGGTTAGGTTTTTAAAATTGTTCATTTGCCAGTGTTTTCCATGAGGAATGGGATTTCTATCCCATGAAGTATTTCATGTGATAACTGTTCTTCGTGTTCACGGTAGTTTTGAGTCAACTGCCAATGATCTAGGTAAGTTATTTGAGTGGAATTTCCAAGGTATGGAACTGTGTTCACCATTGAAGTTTTCTCCCTTGTTTTATTACATGTATACATGTATACAGTATTTTATCACGTACATGTATAAGCCACACCTTTGACTTTCAGATTTTGAAAGTAACAAAATTGCCACAAAGTTGGGGGTGCAGCTTATATGCAAGTGTTTCCAGAAAACTTTTTTGCAATGACCATAAACAAAGCCATATGAACAATAGAAATGGCACATTCAATTCACAGAACATGAGTGTCAGCAAGATTTCTACTCAAACTCCTCTCCTTCGCTTTCCAAAGAAAACTAGCTGTCCAGTTGCCTGTCATCTTCTCTGCTAACTCCTTGAATGGTTCCTAGTGTTGTTAAAGGCCTTAATTGGTCTTGGAAGCCTTCAAATTTTCAAATAAAGTATAATTCTCATCGAGTTCATCTTCAACTTCGGAGCTCGATCACGCTCGATCGGACGTTTGAGAAAACTCTCGCGCCAGGCCTCCTTGAAAATCCAAGATGGTGGACCACGGACTCAGACACGTGCTCATATAGTTTCGCCAGAAAATCTTACTTTCTTGTACGCTTAAAGGAATGAAGTTCCTTAAATATGTTGTTGGTTAATGGGGGAACAACAGCAGAATAATTCTGAGGTGATTTAAAGACAGCAGGTTAAAATATACACAAGAAAGGACAAGGAAAGTTGTAACCAATTCGTTGTTGTGATATGACAATCTCTTATGAAGAAGTTTTGCTTAATTACGGGCATTTATGAACTCAAACACAAGACTACTCTTACTGAATTTTGTGGTGCGGCTTATACACAAGGTTTTTCCTTAAACCTTTCAGGAAAAACAAGCTTCTGTTTATCAGGCTGAAGTTAGGGGTGTGGCTTATACGCGAGGTGCGGCTTGTACGTGATAAAATACGGTACATGTAACTTATGACACTTCTCCCACTCAAAGTCAATATTTTACTTGAATTCTTACAATAATTATTACACCACTTAAAATCATTATTTAACACTAATTCGTACAAATGAACCACAAGGTTTTCGTTTTGAATGACTTATCTTCAATTGACTTTACAACCATGTTTTGAAGGTAAACATGTGCAAATCATTTGATTGGGCTCCCTGGGGGTGGACAGTGAACCTCAACAGGCATAAAAGCCCACCTGTGGAGGTATCATAGGGCCTACGATTTATCACCCTTATCCCAGAAGATGTATTTAGGTCTGACCATTTGCAGTTATATCACAAAGGGAGCATCTTCTACTCAGTTATTTTAAGACCTGTGACTTCCTGCATAACAGACTGAAGTTTGACACAACTGTGTTAACTGAGAGGCAGTATTAGGAACCATTTGAGGAATTAGCAGAGAATATGACAAGCAAATGGACAACTACAATAATTATTTATTGTAGTTTTCTTTGGAAAATAAAGGAGAGGAGATAAGCTTGAGTAAAAAATCTTGCTAATACTCATGCTCTGTGAATGTGCTCTTTCTATGCCTTTCTAGTTGCAAGACATAAGCCGCTATAGTTTAGTCATAGCTTAATCAATCGCTTATACAGTACCGCCGGGAATTATAGGGACATCCGACCGCGGAAAAACCTAGGTCATTGGACGCGGCGCCGCGGTTTGCATATTGAGGTCATCAACCGAGGCGCTTGCCGCGGCTCAGAGCCGAAATGAAAATTATTTTGGAAAGTGAAATTTCACTTTTGGTGAAGTGATATTTCACAAGTGATATTTTCCTTCTAGAGAAGTAGAACGACAAAAAAGTAGCACCACTTTTGATTACTCTAAAAGAAGTATCTTGAAACTCGGCAGACACTGTTTAAAAACTTCTCAATATTTATACACATCATTAATACACATGAACATTTTATTCTTCGTCTGGTTCACGATTTCAACGGCGCCGTTGTTTGGAAACAAACTTCTTCAAACTCGGCACGCTAAACCGCCATTAAAAAAAAGCTTTATCTTCTCGGACTTCCCTCGCTAAGACACATCAACATTTTATTCTTCGTCTGGTTCACGACTTCAACGGCGCCGTTGTTTGGAAACAAACTTCTTCAAAGTCGGCACGCTAAACCGCCATTAAAAGAAGCTTTAACTTCTCGGACTCCGCTCGCTAATACACATCAACATTTTATTCTTCGTCTGGTTCACGACTTCAACGGCGCCGTTGTTTCTCACTCTAAAACAAACTTCTTCAAAGTCGGCACGCTAAACCGCCATTAAAAGAAGCTTTAACTTCTCGGACTCCGCTCGCTAATACACATCACATTTTATTCTTCGTCTGGTTCACGACTTCAACGGCGCCGTTGTTTCTCACTCTAAAACAAACTTCTTCAAAGTCGGCACGCTAAACGGCGTATTTCGGGGCTTTTCGGGGCTTTACGGCGAAAATGAAGGAAAATTTTCACGTCAGCCTCAAAGATCTTTGTAAAAGTCATTGTATAAAGTTTTCAAATAAATTCGGACCATATTGTGAGCCGTAAAGTAAACAAAACAACGGCTGCTCGCTTAGTTCCCAGACCGGCGGTGCGTGGCCCGCTTTCAATGCTTGACTCACTCGCTGAGCGCAAAGCATAACACCAAATAAACTTTTGCTTCAGTGTAGTTTCACATTTACGGCAGATCCTTGTCTTGTTACTAGTATTAAGTAATGGTCCAGATAAGAACTGTAGTGTCTACGGCAAGGAATGTTAAAAGGTGTTAATTTTCTATTATTCTTTCTCGTAATTTCATTGGTTGATACTTATAAATTCAATAGAAACCCATCGAAATAATGCATTTTCATTCGATATTTTTTTGTGGTTTGTATTTATTTTTGATTAAACTAACTATAGTTTAATTTCGAAGAATATCATGTGTGGGGAAAGTTCTCAAATTTGCGATTGAAAAATCCTTTGTTTTCTTTATATCCGATTGGCTGGATGGTGGCTTCTCTGCGTTTTCACAGAAAAAAGAGCCAATAGCATAACAAATACTTTATTTTCGAGATGTAGTTTGGACAGTAGATACCTCCTAAAGCACTTAAGGCATATTCAAGCAAAATCGTATGTGGGGGAGGCTCATTGCCGCAGAACAATGGATTCTACTACAGCTCTTATCTGGACCATTACTTAAAAGGTTTCGGCAGAAATCATTGTAAATGCTTGCGTTAGGTATTAAAATCTCAACTCTTAATTTCCACGTGCAATCAGTCAGGCGTGAATGTGTCAGTCTGATTTTTTACAGAACATCAACAGAGTTTTGAAGCAACGTTTGTCATATTGAAAACGTGCAAAAACTTCTTTACTCTTATCAGAAAACTTCTAATGGGAAATTGCAATTCCTTCTGAATTAAAAGAGCTTCAATGCATCGGAACACCAGTCAGTTCGCGTAAATGTAAATAATTTGCGCCCCGCGGTATTTGTGTCAGAAATGAGACACGCGTCTGGCTGACAGTTCACGATTGACGGGACTTTTATTATATAAGAATCTTGACTTTTTGACACGCAGTGTATTTACCAAAACCATCTTACTGTACGTTTGTAAAACTGTTTGTCATGAATTCGAATTTGTCACGCGTTAATCCTGGTGAAAGAAATGTTAAAATACAAAATTGTGCAATGAACACGTACGCTTGCCGAAATTTCGGATCACAATATTTCGATAACCTGGTCCGAATTTTCGTTTGACAATAAACGAAATAAAATATCGTCGAAATGTCGCTCGCAGGTTGGCGATATTTCGCCTTGGCATCCGAATTTTCGCGTATCTCATCAATTCTTCGTCGAAATTTCGAACGAAAAGTTGCCCGAAAGACATTCGTACGAACAAAGAGCGAAATTCGTCGAAATACGTTTGCATGACTTTTGCACAATACTGTAGTTCGTCACAGTTTATTCCCGTAAAGCTCACAGTTCGATGTGCTGTCGTTTTTTGTTTGTGTTTGTATGTTTAACTTCAAATAAAGCACTCCACGGCGCTGACTAATTCGCCAGTTATTCCCATAAAGCTAACAGTTCGATGTACTGTCGTTTTTTGTTTGTGTGTTTAACTTTCAAATAAAGCACTTCACGGCACTGACTAGTTCGCCACAATCTCACTTGTTCAAGTTGACACATGTACACTGTATCCTGAACCTCGGTTACGACCTCGGTTAGTGCCGCATCCAAGAATGACTGCGGCGTTTTCAAAACGACCGCGGCGTTTTCAAAACGACCGCGGCGGCCGCAAAAATGACCGAGGTTTACCGAGGAAAAACCGCGGTCATTGCACGAGGTACGGACGCGGTAAATGTCCCTATAATTTCCGGCGGTACTGTAGGCAGCAAATGTTCAACTGAAGGTGTGTTAGCACTTTGTTGCTTTATAGCTAATATAACTGGGCTCGAAATTAAGAAAAAAAAGGAGGCATAATTCTCCAAAATTTAGGCATATATAATTGTGCATTAGTAGCTGAAATTTGTATGCCATAGGAAAAGGGTAAAAAAAAAATTTATGTTGCAAATCATTTGCTTTTTTTGTAATAAACATTCGACTTTAAACTCATTGAGTTCAATATCGCTTTTTTTAACAAGACAGAGAAAGACAAAGGCGTGGCAGCCTTTTTTCCATGCGGTCGTTTCGCAGGAAGCCATGCAAGTGTTTAAGTGTAACGTACATGTCTAGGCTGACCTAGGCTGTTAAAACAGATCTATCGCGCCGGCTTTGAGACAAATAGAGCGGCAAGCAGAGATGATTTCTCTCATCTTTCTACAAAAATTGTTTTTGCATTTTACTACCATTTGCAAGCAAGCGTTTAGTGTAAACTTTTTTGTCGGTTGTTTCAAGTTTGAAACGCATAGTTTACTAATTACGCGGCGACGTTTGGCGTGTGAAGTCTGAACCTTTAACCGCAAAATGTCAAAGTTTGACAGATCCTGTAATGTAAACTATTTTCCCGTGCAAAACAAGTTGGTTTGCATGACAAAAGGCTATGTTTTGCATGACAAAACCTATAGATAGGAGCTGTCAAACTTTGACATTTTGCAGTTAAAAGTTCATACTTCACACACCAAATGTCGCCGCGTAATTAGTAAGCTATGTGTTTCAAACTTGAAACAACAGACAAAGTTTACACTAAACGCTTGCTTGCAAATGGTAGTAATTTTTTCAAAAAAATCAGATAGTTTTAGAGATTTGGAAATAAGACTTGTCTTCCGATAATTTTTACCTTTGTAAGAGGATCTAGGCATAATTTTACGCCTAAGTGGAAAACGTTAGGCGTAAAAAGAAAAAATCTAGGCATATTTACGCCCATATCGGGCGCAATTTCGAGCCCTGTATAATATATTTAATTTATTTATTCTTTCTTTCTTTCTTTATCCTTTTTAGGCTACATCACAGCCTTCTGTGTGGAAAATACTGTAACATCGATTTACTCCACAAAGGAAATCAATGCGACAAACCAAGTGACCTATGGTAGAGTCAAGAAAAATATAGCGGTGGCAGCTAAGTTAATTACAAAGACTGTTTAGTGAAAACTGCAAGCAACAAAGAATCTCAAAATGATACCACATAAAATGTTGCAAGTTACTGATAATAGCTTGTATTAAACAAAAGCGAGCAGCTAAGCTGAACAATACTGCATGTAACTAAACACATACATACGTACAGCCTGGATGTATGTTAACACATTTTGTGTGTAACGTGCACAGAATTCCGCGCGTGTACTACACTCAACTGAGTGTAATTACATGAACTGAGTGTAATTACACGCACTTTTGTGTACTACACGCACGGAACTACATGTACATGCACCTCAGTGTCTCATTAACTCGTTGAACTCCAGAGAATAACTGCTGAAGAATACATAGCTCAACAATACTGGTTCGTGAATGAAAGTTTTCGACACTTACATTGTAGCCATATTAGTATTGGACTAAAGTGTAGAACCTCAGCTAAAAACTTTGGCAAAGATTTACGACAATTCTTCCTACATGTACATGTTTTTCAAAAATAAGTTTGTAGCAAGGAACAGAAGCGCTATACATTGTAAATGCTAAGTCGGTGTTTTAGTCATATCATAAACGCTAAATGCTAGCCAAATTCATTTCACACTTTTCAGACTGTGTGCGGGCACGATACACCGACATTAATAAATGCTTTAACTTCTCGGACTCAGCTCGCTTAAATACACTGCAACAGTGCCATTGTTTGACACTCTAAAACAAATTTCTTCAAACTTTGTAATTACACACACTTACACCCGCTAAATTCCAATTCGACCCTGGAGTTCGTCGGAATACTTAAACATAAGCCTCTGGCTTGGGAGACCCGGTAACGGCTTCCTGTATCTTCGACGTAAAATAAACCATTTGTGTAATCCTGTATTCGCCAAATGCTAGCCAAATTCATTTCACACTTTTCAGACTGTGTTCGGGCACACCAAACATGTTTATTCCATTCTTTTCAATCCTCTTGCCTCCATTGAACTGGCTCATTCAGAGTCGCTTGCCGGCAACGCTGTGAAATCTAACACCTCATAAATACAATGGAACAACATTTTGAATAGCTTTTAGAAAATAACCCAATGCATTCTTCGATAAAAAGCTCACCAAACACAGCATACTACAACTGTCATTAAAAAAACTTTAACTTCTCGAACTCAGCAACCTTTTTGGAGATACAAAGATTCTCTTTTGACATGTGCTTTCAGCGGTGGAGACTGATTGTCTGGTTTTTCACACAACAAGAGTGCCACAAACTTCACGGGAAGTGTGATTTTATTGCATTGTAGTTTAAATCACCACAAAGCTGCCCAACTTTGCTGGCAAATGATAACGTCTACTAAACAGAACATTCTGGAGTTCTTTTTATTTAATGTGGATCTGTTTTCAAAGGTAATGAGGTCAGAGCCTTGAATTCCACGACACAGAAGTGTGACATTTTCCGGGAACCGATTTGAATAATCGCACCAAATATTCTCTACAGATAAAATGTTATTTTAGAAATAGAGATGCTTACAGAATCAAACGTTTTGAAAGTTTACGTATCTGAACAGTTTCTACCTGGTGCGAAAAATGGGTCGAGTCCGTTCAGTTTTAATTTGTTGTCTGTTAATTAGTGTGAGATCACACAAACCACATCGAACTTTTGCAGTTTTGTGATGTTGAATTGTTCGAACATTTAGGGCAAGTCGTTTGAACGTTTATTACGTGAATTGCAGAGTGAATGTGGTAATTGAAACCGTTTGAAGAGAGTTGCAGGTTACAAACATTTCATGCCGAATTGATTTTTGACAATAACTGTATAACAAATGAAAACTACATGCATTTTGTGTGTAATACACAAGTGTAGTAAATTAATTTAATTAATTTTGTACACGTGCGTTACATGCATGTAAATGTTAACATACATCCAGGCTGTACTGTACATGTATGGATAAGAAAAATTAACAGAATTAAAGTAATACTATGTGTACATAATGAGTTCTGTTCTTAGTAACCATTATTTTATTTCGCAAACAATTGTTTTAAATAAACTGGGTACTATACATGTAGCTACATTGTAGGTTACTGTCAGTAGCAGATAAATATAAAAATAACTAGATTTATTTTTATCACAGCAGGAGAATTCAGGCCTGAATGTAGCGATGAATTAGCCCTCAGTCAGGCCTGACTATGTTAGACAACCTCGTGACCAGGGTCCTCTCGGTAAGATCCAAGATGGCGGCTACTGCAGGAGAAGACCATTGTAAAGGCCAAACTATGACGTATTCTGATTGCCTCTTCGGTTATGACACAAAGGTTGTCTGACAATGCTTTTTATTGGCCAAATGGGCTTAGACCACAGAGATGATTTGTATATACTTTATCAATAAAACGATTTTAAATAACCTTAAAACATGCTGTGTAGGTAGTCTATTACTGGGTAGTTTTGTGGTAAGTTTCATCAGTGGAAAAGCCAGGGGAAGCCGTTTAACCTGAGCATGAGCTATTGATCGCTTTGCTTTCAACGCTAATGGAAAATAAACAGCTTTTTAGGATTCTCTTCTAGCTTAGATACATCCTGGTAGCATTGTCATACCCTTCCACTGTTTCTTTATCCAATTAAACTACATTTGGAGCCATTTAGTAGACCGTTAATCACATCTCGGATTGGGATACCTTACATAATTATTGACTTACGTGTATGTTTGAGATTAAGATGCGCTGATGAGAAGTGCAGACTTTTATATATTCTATGGACCTGGAAGACAATTAATTCATCAGATCAGGGTTAGAAGAAAAAGCAAATTTCTCTAGGACTTAAACGAATGGGGTTCCTAAAACAGGTTGTGGGATAAGGAGGGAATAAAAACAGAATAATTTACAGATCTGAAGTTGAACTACAGTATACATTATTTACAAGTTCAATAACAATGCAGTCTCAGTCAGTTCTGAACTTGATATATAATAATGAGGGCATTGCAGAAAAATGAGTGGGCACTTGGAAAACAAGGGCAGAGCTGCCTTTCATTTAGGACTAGTTAGAACACTGGGTGAGCCACAAAAAAACGTGTGGGTGACCCATGGGTTGTGCACTCTTACTCTTGAGAGCCCCTGCGGAGCTCTTTTTTTAATTATGTTATAGTCACAAAATGGAACTGGTTATGAAAATTTGGTCACAATTTTTAGTCACTAAAACAGAATCTAGCGGCCTACGACAACAAGCTGTTCCCGAGATATATTTTTAAATGGTGTCTAAGCAAATGTTCACATCACTTGGTTAAAGAGAAAGGGAGCATGATTTTGCTGAAAAATCTTAATGAAGCATACCATTGGACAGGCAAAAATTAGTCACCAAATTTGCGACTGCCAGAAAAAGTTTTAGTTGCAAACAAAAATAATTTGGTCACATTAGCGACTGTATTTGGTAATAACATTCAATAATAATAATATTTAAAACTTATATTGCATTAATTAGCATTTAAAACATAGTACCACAATGGTGAACTCGTGGCTGAAAAGTGTATTTTAGTGTGTTCTCAAGAAATGCTGACAGTTTAAGTTATTTTTGCTGTTGTGATAGCCTGTGTACCGGTAGCCTGTGTACCGGTAGCCTGTAAAACCATGTGCCCAATGACATCATCGTTACGACACCACCAGTAAGTGATTTAAGGGGACCCAATACCATGTCTGTCAAAGTTTGAGTGGCCTGCCATTAGAAATGAGATACAGGCATGCACTAAAATCATGTGATCGTCATGACGTCATTGTTACATCACCACCACTACCTAAAACCATCATTATCGGTGGGGACCCGAATGCGCTGCCAGACCTACTGGTTTATCGCTCAAGCACACAAATCTCCCACACGGTAAAATAGTTGGTCGGCCAAGTATACAAGTACCCTAACACTCATTATATAGTTAGTAGGCTAGGGGATCCGACGATGAGGCCTTGATCAACATCAATAGCGGAGCGCGGTAATACTAAAAATAGATTGTCTGACACAAGGCAAGACTCAGACAATCACACACGGCTGTTTACAGTATTTCAGTGAGTTCGAGTGTCGTGTTAGGACCGAATTCGTAGGTTTTTCAATCAAAAAAAGAATCAATGCCTTCAATAAGATTCCCAGTCATATCAGTAATGGTGACTACCAAGCATTGTTGCTGGGGGAGATGTAAGATGTGAAAAACCTTCATCCGGCGCTCAAGGAGATACATGTACAATGTATGCATGTCCCTGAGAATGAAGCATCGATCGGTACACCGCTAGTAGAGGTTTCTCATATTTTCTCGGCCTTTGTGATCACTCACAGGAGCTATTCAGTGAGAAATGTCAACGTTGGATAAATGTTTGTACAAGATCTTCAAGCTTAAAACCACAGAACAAAGAGCGAAAAAACTTTAACACAAATATTAATGATCCTGTGAATAGAGTTTTGAATTACACTGTAGTTTATCCGTTTTAGTCTGATAATGTCACTTGTCGTTTGCCATTTACAACCTGTATCCATACTAACTACTCCTACAATGAGGATCTTCCTTCATGCACATACATGTACATTGTAAACTGTTTTTATACAACTAGTAGCTCACTACAAAATTATAAATTATCTCCATAAAATGTGGGGATTTGTGTAACATGAAACCAATTTAGCAAGGACGACAAAACAACCCATTAATAAAATGAACAAAACATTAAACTATAAGTACACTGTATGGCATGATTTTAGCAGAAACAGCTTGACAGTGCATTTCTGGTGACTGGGATCAATTCCAGCCAACATGTTCAAGTCATACGGATACCTTGATCAGAATAAAATTCATCAACTAAAGCCACCTAGAATCCACTTTAACTTTGCCTATGAGTCGTACAAATTTACCCAGTTCAGAGTTCAAATACTTGTGATGTTCATTTTGTCACACGAAAAGATGTCTAACCGACAACCGCGTATAAACACATGTACATAATTATAACAAGATGAAGGTCTCAAAAGTCGCTATAAAACACACAAAAGTTCTCAGCATGGTAGCTTTTCAGTAAAACTCACCTTTCAATCCCCAGATCAAAGAATAAGAGAGGAAAATGCACCAGTTATGTCCCAACTCCACAGGCACTGAACTGAAATACTCCAACCAAAAGGCACGTTCAATCCCAGTCCTCCCATGAACAAATGGCTTTAACACAGGAACAAGGCTCTACTGTGAATTTGCACACAGGCAACCCAATTTATTTCATCTGTAGAGATGAACAAAATTATACAATAAATTATACAATTCAAATGCTATTAAATGCTGCCATATCCAGAGCTTGGGCTACCTGTGTCTCAAACTATTAATGATTTTTGTATTTTTTCTTAACAAAAGCCATTTTAGCTCATAAAGTCTTAGACTGCATAAGAAACCCAAATTTTGCCAAAATCAAGCATGAATACCAGCAGTTAAAAACTAGTAGTTTCAAATTGAAAGTGACATGCTGTCGAGCGAATATAGTAGCAATTGATTAGAATCTAACAACAACAACAACAACAACGATTTTATTCATACCATAACGAAATGTTTTACATATAAAAGGGAGGGAGAATTAAACAATTTAATGGTATGGGTTACCTAGAAATAACTTAAAAGCTAATCAAGCTAGGTAACGCAAATATATTGATGACAGATATAATGGAAATATATATACGGTCGGATACAAGATACACAAATAATTAAATAAATATATAACTACATACATAAAATAAAGAAACTAAAGATGATATGTAGATTTGGTTACCATAGATACTGACACAAACAATTATACTTAAGAAAAGAGAGAAAAATCATATATTTTATACAGTGTTACAAAGTTACATAAAATGTTGAAGTTAACCTAGTAATTAAATGGTTGCACATGGAAACAAGTATAAGACTAGTAGGATGCTATAAATGAAGACTTCAGCTTATTTTTAAAGGACGATTTTTTGGAAGATTTTATTTTATCATCTAATGAATTCCAGACTTTTGCTCCTTGATATCTTATATTAAATTTTCCATAATTAGTTCTTACTTGAGGTATAAAAAAAGAGGACTTAGAAGCAAGTCTTGTGTTGTACGAGTGAATCTATTAATAGGGGTAAAGAAATCATTGAATACTGCAGGAAGGGCTTTGTTATGATATTGATGCATTAGCAGAGCATTATGAAGAAATATTAGGTCCTTAAACTTTAAAATGTTGAGAGATTTGAACAGGGGGCTAGAGTGCTCATCATACTTAGAATGAGTGATGATTCGAATTGCTTTCTTTTGTAAAACTACGATTGGATGAATAGTACTTTCATATGTGTTCCCCCAAACTACTAACCCATAAGTTAGATATGGATATATAAGAGAGTAATATAGCTGTATTAATATATTAATATTAAAGATAATATCTTATTTTAGAGAGTATACCTATGCCTTTGGCAATTTTTTTGGTAATTTGATGAATATGGCTTTTCCAATTTAGATTTGAGTCAATTAACACTCCAAGATATTTGGTATTCTGTTTATGCTCTAAGATTTTCTTATTAATGGTAATGTTTAATTTATAATTAACTTTCTTCTGGTGTGAGTGAAATATTACAAAATTAGATTTATTAACATTCAGTGATAATTTATTGGCACTTAGCCAGTCATTAACTTTTATTAATTCGCTGTTTACAACATTCTCAAGACTACAATGTATGTAGATTATTATGAGCATAAAAGAGGTTAGAATCATCAGCAAAGAGGTGAATGTCAAGAATTTTAGAGCAATTTGAAAAGTCATTAATATAAAGGAGGAACAGTAGAGGCCATGTATTAACTAAAGGCAATCATATACCCTTCTCAAATTCATTAATAATTCAGGAGCTTTTTAGTCCATCAGAGGACTGCATTTGGTCACATGCATGAATTTGGATACCCAAATGAAATACTAGATGAACATCATTAGTGATAGTGATGTTCATATGTGTTCTCATTTGGTATCACTCATGCATGTGATAGACCTAATTAAGCTACATGTACAAGGATTACAGCATAAGTATGACTTTACATGGAGAAGTGAAGGAGACGACGGAAATAAAAATTGGTGTCCAGTGTGACTCGAACCATCATCCTCATGGCTGCTCTTGACTACTAGTCTACGTTATCTTGTCCCCTACACTATCAGTCAGTTTGTTGAAATGACCGTGAGGAAATAACAATCACAACCCTTGTAGTCTATAATTGCATGCAATAAAATTCCAGGCAAACAATACTTTCTAATGATTTATGAATGCAGGTATTGTTTTCGATTGAGAAGTCAAATAAAAAACTTCCTGTTTCACTTACAAGAATGGCAAGAGAACGGTGAAGAAGAGAAAACAAATCTTCGAGGGTATAAACCAAAGCTTTCTTTAGGATAAAATTAATTAAGGTAATTTCAAGGTATTCTGAGCAGTTCAGCAAAATAAGATGAAGACAAAGCTGGAGTTTGAAGCCCTTATAAATCTTCGGCAAACACAAAACTGTGTGACGACATAAATAACGGCTGCAAAGGATAATGTAAAAGTAAAAGTTGTTCAATCAATATGAAATACGTCTCAGAACGACACCCTTATCGAACAAGAAGCTCTACGAATCAATTTTACATTGAACCATATTGATTTAGTGCATCGTTTTTAGGAAACTATTTGATGCCCTTGTGTGTAAGTGTCTATTTTATAGTTGAATTGTCGTTCAATTGTATAAATTGTAAATCATGGTGTGTAAAATAAAACTGAAACTGAAGAGCTCCATGCTCTGGATTAATGTTATTACATGTACATGTAGGTCTATAATTTAATAGCAGCAGAGGTTACTCACCTGGTCAACGTCTTCATGGGTATGTCCAACCATCAGATAAGACATTAACGGACCTGAAATGTGGATGTTTTAATACAGGAACAAATAGTTGTTGCCTCACGAAACATTTTCACTATTCCCGTATACATGTATGTAAATAAAAAAGAGTAGATCAAGCGGGTATAATATTGGATCAAGCTCCAAAGGAAATAAATTCATATGGCGATAATAATAGTTTTTTTAAGGCTCGCCACACGAAATATATGATAAGATACATTATATTTCTAGTTTCCTAATCATGAAGAAGTTATATACTTAGTTAGTTTGGATACCGAAAACTCTACTTCATCACGGAGACATGCTCATAGGGCAATGTATGCCTTTTCCACCATTCCCTCCTATATTTCCTCACTGTAAGTTAATTAGAAAAAGGCCTCGGAAACGAGCTTATCCTTTTACGATTATAGCGGTGATAAAAAGATGTTAAGAATACAAGGCAGTTACCTTTCTAAACACACCAGCCATTACCAGAAATGCATAAAATCCAAAGATGTAGATATTTTTACAATCTCAAAAACAATTGTCCATCTGCCAGTAGAGAACCAGAGGAAGACTTCCATTCTGTTAGCGAAATGCACAATTGAAGTTATTAGTGACTGAGATACGAACTACATGTACATGCAGTTGTCAATAGTTATGAACTACATGTACATGCAGTTGTCAATAGTTATGAACTACATGTACATGCAGTTGTCAATAGTTATGAACTACATGTACATGCAGTTGTCAATAGTTATGAACTACATGTACATGCAGTTGTCAATAGTTATGAACTACATGTACATGCAGTTGTCAATAGTTATGAACTACATGTACATGCAGTTGTCAATAGTTATGAACTACATGTACATGCAGTTGTCAATAGTTATGAACTACATGTACATGCAGTTGTCAATAGTTATGAACTACATGTACATGTAGTTGTCAATAGTTATTTTGAAATAATATTGTTTGTTCAGGCCAGTCCCACAATTAAGGATATGTTTTCAAAATGCTCCATTTTCATTTCTTAAAAAAATATATTGCTAGATTCAACCAGAACCAGTTAGGTCTTATCTATTCAAAGAAGACACTAAAGTAGATCGGGACAATTCCACTTTATGTATTAAAAATCAGTTTCACTCTTCAAACATACATGTATTTACCTATTTATCACTGAAATCAGTTGCTGCAAAACCATTAAAGTGAAGTAACAGTAAAGTAAATCCTTTCGTTCGTACGTGGACTGGGACTGGGACCATAATTATGACCAATCGTTTCCAAAAGTTTGAAATGTAAGTAATTATAACCTCACCAACACACCGCAGAAAATGACAACATTGCTTTTTAAAAACAAATCGTTAAAAAAATGATATCGCTTCGCGATAATGTGGACAGTGCGTTGTCTGATGTAGCTTTTGAAATGAAAACATAATCCTGTTGAAAGGACCTACATCAATGCATGTAGATGCACTTACTTGTTGCACGATGCTATTAAGAACAACTAACATTGCATTAATTGTTGGATTTGCATCGGATGGCCATCTAAGTAGATCCAAGATGCACCAAGCCAGATTGTGGCCATGAGAGAGAACTCCTGTTACGTGGCTTTTGAGGAATTCCCCATATTCTCCTTCCAGCTGGGAATGAAAAAAGGTTCAAAAGGTGATATCAAAAGCAAGCATGCATAGGCTCCTGAAACAAGTGACTGGCGCAGCAAATCAAAGTTTGGGCGTGCCGATGTTGACTAAAACTACACAAGAGTGAACACGAGTGAACATGATTGAAAAAGAATCGGTATACTGTATATTATTGTTAAGGATAGGTAATTAATTCATGTTCAGGAGCTCACACACGTTATCAAAGCAAAGCCTGTTTTTCAGGTTATTTGAGTGCAATTTACCCGGGATCAGTCCAGCATAGCAAAAACAGTTCTGTCATACTGGCTATGTTTCAAATATTTTTGCAAGTTCATGTAGTTTTGTTTTTGTTGTCTCTTGTCTTTTATTTTGGCTGTAAAAACATCGTTAGTGGCAAGCAATTCACTTTTGTTAGGGTGTCAATTATAAAGATGGTTTTTCGATTTCTTATTTTTCTTTTGTTTTTTAAATTTTTACTTGACTCTTATCAAACACAATGAAGGGAAATAATTTGCAATTGAAAACTCTCTCGCTCAACGTCCGTGGCATTCGCTCATTTGACAAAAGAAAATCGATTTTCAATTGGTTAAATAAGCAAAAGGCAGATATTTATTTTCTTAAGAAAGTACAAAGGACATAGAAAATCAATGGCGGTCTCAGGTCTGGAGAATTTTATTTTGCTCACGGTTCTAATCATAGTTAAGGGGTTGCCATCCTCATACGTAATACTCTTGATTTTAAACTGAAATCGGTCTATTCTGATGAAGAAGGACGATTCGTCTTTCTAGAGGCGTTTATCCAAGACGACTCGTTTATTTTGATAAATATCTACGTGCCAAATAAAACGCAGGAGCAACAAGTATTTTTTAAACATATTTCTGATTTAATTGATGATAAAAACAATGACGAAGAACATCCAAAAATTTTAGTTGGAGGTGATTTCAATGCAACCCTTGATCCTTCTTTAGATTGTGCAGGGGGAAGCCTTACTTACAAAGAATCGGCAAAGGCTGTTTCAAGAAGACATACTTTTGGATAATGAGCTAATCGATATTTGGAGAATACGTAACCCGGATTGTAGAAGATTTACATAGCGTCAAAAATCACCAATCATACAACAAAGACTTGATTATTGGTTTGTTAGTGACTTACTGCAAGATGACATTGCTAAGGCAGATATTGTGACGGCTATTAAAACTGATCACTCTGCAATTATTCTCGAAATAAACAGCTTAGATCAACAACAACATGGTCCATCGTTCTGGAAGCTAAACAACAGCCTTCTAGAGAACACAATTTATGTCAATGTAATGCGAAAAAAACTTACTGATTGGAAAAATGAAACTCAACCCTGCGACGACCCAAGAGTTATATGGGACTGGATTAAGTATAAGTCCCGTCAAGAGACTATATCTTATAGCAAGAAAAGAGCTCGTGAAAAAAAGAGAAAAACTAAGTAATATTGAAAAAAGATTAAAAATTAGTGAAGAAAATATTGCTAAACACCCAACTCGCAAAAATCTAGATACGCTAGAAACTGTTAAAACAGAATATGAAAAAGAGTATGAGCACATCTTGCGAGGTTCAATCATTCGATCCCGTTATATAGTATGCTTATGCCTTGCCTCAAGAGTGGCGAAAACTTTTGAATAAAAATATAAGTATGATATCTGATATCACAGATGGTTTAAATCCAAGTATTTTTTATCTGTATGTCAAGGAAAATGAATACATTACCCTAGAAAAAATTTAATCGAAGTTCCTGTATGAAAAACTCATCTCAAAAATTTCAAATAAGCCAACAGCCTCAAAAAAGTATGAACATACATGTACCTTTAACTATGACAATTTTCAGTTAGATTGGGAAGCTATTTATTCACTACCCTATAAAGTAACCCTGGATACCAAACTAAGAGAATTTCAATATAAGATACTTAACAGGATTTTATATACAAATGATATGCTTTATAAATTCAAAAAAATTGATTCTCCTCAATGCTATACATGTATGTGTGGAATTGAAATAGAAACGCTTTAGAACATTTTATATTTTTTTGCCCGAAAGTCCAGATATTTTGGGAAGAAGTTCAAAACATGCTAAGAAATCAAATGAGCTTTAATAAAACACTTGGTATCAAAGAGATTTTATTTGGGATAATCAATCTAGTAAATTACATAATATTAGAAGGCAAGTATCTGATCTACCTTTGCAAACTTAAAAATAGGTTATTATCAACAAAAGGCCTGTGCGAGAGAATGAAAAGGACTTATCAAGTCGAACTGTAACAGCCCCTAAATTTCTGTTTGATGTATCTTTGTCAAATTGCTTCTTTCTTTTTTTTTACGTTATGTACTGCTTGTCCATGTTATCCGTTTTTGTAAAATCAAATTGTAATACTGAAAAAAAAAAAAAAAAAAAAAAAAAGCTCTGTTGAATGGGCAACTATGAAATATGAAAAGGTAAACTTTCAAAGTGAAAGTTATTTAGATTAATAAATACTGCAGTCAACTAAAATGTTCAAACTACCACTTGTCTTAATAATTAGCATCTCACCATTCATCATTATTCAAACAGAAGCAAAATCTGCTGTCCGACGTTCTGCAATATCTAAATGCCGGAGTCTTTCATAGTGTTATGGATTATTATTATTAATAATAATTTACTTTATTTTTAATTATTTATTTTAATAATAGTCGTCTGTTTAACTGTCTCTCTACATCTATATATTTATCTATCAAGATAATAATATTGTACAAGATTATTTTGAAATTAATGTCATAAGTACTGTTCTATTCAAGAGGTAAATGATGTAGCGTGCACAGTTGATAACGTCACCGGGATAGTATAGTGCTTGCAACAGTTTCATTGGACATTTAAAGTGCATATGAAGCAAACATTAAGTTGAGCTAATTTTAAAACGCTTTCGAAAAGAGGAATAATGACATTTCCCGTTTCTCAATATCTCATCTCGTTTCAGAGATATTTAGGTTTTTGTAATATGCAAATGAGATGACCTATGACGTCTTATTGTTTGCACAGCCGTGGAGACAAATCACAAATGAAGAATATCTCTACAAATATTGATTAATAAAAACTATTGAAACTTTGCACATAGGTGGTACTATGGAAAATACACATTGTGCAAACTATGATGCTGCCATGGAAACACTCTGGCCCCAGGCTTCCACTACAAATAACAAACTTCCCAAACTTCTCCTATGTCAAAAAAAGTTTTTGGTGTGGGTCCAAAATATGATTTGAAACAATGGAGGCATTGTACAAATGTATGTGAGTAGTTTAAGCAACTTATTTTGTGTAACAAGGAACGAAATTGGAATTTTATATTCAAGGTGCATGTGGCCATTTTCGCTTCAAATGCACTTTAAGTTAACAAACTTTGTCAGTTGAACACTGCAGACTCCAACCGTTTGCAGTCCAACACACATGGACAATGGTGCATGTATGGAGGGTCGAACGTATTAACAAATGTCTGTTGCACTGAGACTTCCACAAAACCTCCCTTGGCTTTCAGAGAAATTAGCCGCTAACAAAACGAGCGGGGACTGAAACCGAGTCAGTAAAACTAATTCAATTAATAACTAGTCAAAGTGAGCATTATTTTCCAAAAGAACAGATCAAACTTAGCTAGTCTGGAAAGTTTGGTGAACTTTGGCTCAATATTGACGACACTAGAAGGCATACAAACTCTTATTTTTTTAACGTTGTCCCTAGAAACCTACCCTGGTTCTCTCGCTGCTTTGCAGTTTGCTGATTCGCAGCTCTTTCTCCATGGCTGTTCTCTCTCTAGTAAACCTCTGGGACCAGGGTACTCCAAACCATACATTTCTTTGTAAAATTTTGGAGGGACAAAGAAATTTCAATTGCTTATAATTCAGACAAGATTCACTTGAAACATGACAAACTTGCCACACATGCTAATATCAACATTCAACATCAGAGTAATTCTAATAAACTCGGTCCTAGTCCCCTGCTCGATTTTGTTACTGGCCAATTTAATCACCAATTTCCCTCTTTTCATGCTATTACTTATAAATAATAATAAATTGATTAAACAACCCTGGTTCCAACATGTACAGCTACTGTAACCAAATCACATGAGTTACTACAAGTAATATTATTATCAAACTGCTGTCTGATTGATGAACTTTCTTCAAGTGACCACACAGTAATAAGAACTATGTATTCAATAATCAAATGCGTGTGGAATAGTAGCCTGAATTTCAGCGTCTCCTCTGGTTCATTCCTCCCGAGAGAGACATCTGAATCCAATAGCCAATAATGCCGTCCAGTGACGTCAAGGCAGATTAACATTTTAATTTATGCAAATAAAACTGTCATGGCGGTAGTAAGAGTTTGTGGGTCACAAAAACAAAGCCATCGCTCGCCTTGAGAAATTATTTGAGATCATGCCGGCCAAAATAAAAGCCTTACCTATATATATATCCATCCCATTTGCTTCTCAAGTGCCTCTTATCTTGTGAAAACCTTTACGAAGCAACAAATCGTTATATTATATTTGGAGGCAAAGTACAGTTGATCTTTGTCTTTCCGTTGATCTTTGCCTTGCGATCTGCCGTTCGAATCGACTCAGCTACGAGATATTACCTATGTAAATGATGCAACAGAAAAGTAGAAAAAAACATGAAAGGATAGTGTAGAATTTTCGAAGAAATACGAAGACTCTTTTACGGGAAAGAACAGTTCCTTAAAGAGAGTAGCAACATTCTTTTCCACTGCGAGTGTGAACAAATAATAGATTATCAACAACCCAGCGGATGCAACAGGATAAAATGTACATGTTTACAGGACAGTCATCCGGTTATTGTGCAGGACATGTTCAATCCATTTCCAGATGTTTTCCTTACCAATTCAAGGTCTTTGCCAAAGACAATCACTCCACTGAAACTGAACGATCAACAATCGCGAGTCCAAAGTGAATCCTGCCGTCTTCTCGGATGAGTTAATTATGATAATTATGCAAAATTATAGAATATGAACCAATCAAAGATCACTACCAGGTTTTCTAGTAGTGACGTCACTGGATTACATTATCGGCTATTGGATTCAGATGTCTCTCTTGGGAGGAACGAACCGGAGGAGACGGCTGAAATTCAGGCTAGTGGAATAGTAAATAATATCGAACTCATTAATAATTCATAAAGCAAAAACAAAGGAAATTACCGAGCGATAAGTGATCTGCAAATCTGATACAATTTCATCCTGATTAACATAAAGTTTTGCTTCGATTTTCTCAGCCAAAATAAGTCAGATTGCCAAAATAACTGAAAACATCTGGATGTTTGTTAAGTCAGAATGATACAGAATGAGTGTTCATGCTTTATCGGATTTACAAACTCTCCCTTTCAGCTCAAGCTTGTAAATCAGATAGAGCACAGCCACTCATTCTGTATCTATTACTTATCAAACTCATTAATAGGCAAAAAAACAAAGGAAATCACCTACCAATAAGTGATCTTTAAATCTGATACAGATTTCGTCGTGATTTACATAAACTTTGGTTTCGATTTTCTCGGCCAAAATAAGTTGTATCGCCAAAATAACTAAAAACATGACTCTCTACATCTAGACGTTTGATACACATCTAGACGTTTGATACACGCTTTCAGCTTGAGTTTGTAAATTGGATAAAGATCGGCCACTCATTCTTTATCTATTTTTATTTTAATTGTGACACTGATCAGTCTGCCTTAGTTTGTTGTTGTGGCTGTAATTATGCCAGACAGCTTTTTCAAAAAAGGTTGCATTGTGGTTGTAGCTGAAAAAGTCTGGTATAATCTCCCGCTTGTTTTGGGGTCAAAAACTTTAGCGAATCGAGTATCTAATTACGCTGTAGTTTATCGATTTTGGTTTCAGAATGTCACTTGTCGTTTTCAATTTACAGTCACGCTCAAAAACTTTGCAAGCACCAGTAAACGCCAGATGGTGCTAATGGACTTTGGCGGCATTAGTGCCACTAGCGCTTACCCTTAGTGCCACCAAACCACTAGACGGCTTGAAGTGTAGGTGGCTAGCAAAGACAATAAGCCAATAGGCAAAGAAGACAATAAGCATGAAAACAAGATAAACAATATTTGTATATTGGGGTTTATTAGTGGGGCCGTGAGTAGCGGACCACTTGAAACTTTAATTGCCAAGTCTTACAATGTAGCTGACAGCAGGCCGAGTCTCAAAAAGTTTATTTGGAAGTGTTTGAACTTTGCCAAGTGTTTATAGCAGGCCGATAGAGTCTCAAAAAGTTTAAAATATAAGCAAGCCATGCCAAACAGCAAGGAGAGAATGCCACTTTCAAAGCTTCTCAGCTTTTCTCGGTAAAGATTACGATCAAAACAAAGAAAAAGGTGTCAAAGCGAATGCGTGCAACGATAAGTCTTTGTTTTGACATTTATGTTTCAGCAAGTGCTTGCATGCATTCATTTTTCCTGGGAGCAGAACAACAGAAATTACAGTACCATAATCAGCAACGTTTTCATTAAAAATAACAACAACAAAAATAATATTTTGAGGTAGAGGAACTATTTTCAATCTCCTTAAATATTTTAGACCACTGGTTCGTGTTTTAGGGAAGTTGTAACTCGATCTCGAGCAGACTGTCTTTTATATTTGTTTCAATAAATAATCATTTGCCTTGCATGCACACAAGTAAATGCAAAGTAAACCCTGCATTTAATTTGCATGCATTTACTAGTAAACGCAAAGTAAACCCAAGTGCATGAAAAGGGGAGGTTAGTTTCGATCGGTACTATACATACATTTGTGTACATGTACTAGCCTACAACTAAAATATGCCCAGCGTCCCCCCCCCCCCCCCCCCCCCCCCTCTCGGGGAAGCCGATGACAACTAGTAGTTCACTAAAAAGTTATAAATTATCGACAATAATATACGAGTAAGGTCTTCCTAGTTAATCTAGACAACAAATAAAACGTGGATTTGTGCAACATGAAACCAATTTAGCAACGAAGACGAAAGAACCCGTTAATAAAACGAACAAAACATTAAACTATGAGTATGGCATGATTTTAGCAGAAACAACTAAATAACATCGCACAGTGACTGGGATCGATTCCAGCCAACATGTTCAAGTCATACGGATACCTTGGCATTGGCGAATATGATCAGAATAAAATTCATCAACTAAAGCCGCGTAGAATCCACTTTAACTTTGCCTATGAGTCGTACACATTTACCCAGTTCAGCGTTCAACTACTTGTGATATTCATTTTGTCACTCGAAAAGCTGTCGAACCGACGACAGCGTATAAATACATGTACATATAACAAGATGAAGGTCTCGAAAGTCGCTATAAAACACACAAAAGTTCTCAGCATGGTAGCTTCTCAATAAAACTCACCTTTCAATCCCCAGTTCGAAGAATAAGAGAGGAAAGTCCACCAGTTTATATCTCCACAGCTCCAAGTCCAAACGCAAGCAAGGCGCGTTCGGCTTCATCACAGGAACGAGGCTCTACTGTGAATTCCCACACAGGCAACCCAATTTCAATATAATTAAATAAATCTAACAATCAATACTTTATTTAGACATTTTAAAATACACACTTTCATTGTTTTGAAGTGGTCATTATCTCCAATAATCTATTGTTTTGAATTCAGCAGGAGTGGGGCTGATGAACTGAATTACTCATTATTGACCAAAATAATGACCTACTATTCCATCACTTCAGGCGCTCCAAATTCCAATAATAACCAGTTATACAAAATCAACAATAAATAGTCTTTCATACAGGTTCTATGATTTAATTGACATTTCTTTGCATTTATACGTAATTAACCTCAATTAACTGTTAGATACTGTAATATTACAATTTCCACCACTAATGTTAAGAGTTCTTTTCCCCGAATTACTTGGAATCCCCAAGGCGGCGGACTTTAGCGCTAAACTTGCATTTTTCGTGCTACTTTGACCCCTTGGCCTTGCACAATATTAGAAACTAACCATGCAGTTGGTCTTCCGATTCCCTTTTGTAATCCTGCAGGTTAGAGTTACACCCTTAATCAATTTGTCTTCCACATTTTCATGGAACAATCTAGTCACAGCGGTTGCTCGCAAAGAATTGTTTGTGAAATACCCTTTCACACCAGCTTCAATCATCATTGACTTTACTACAATGATTCTGAAGTTTATTATGACCCAAAGGGACACTGCAATACCATAATTCTTTCTTTTCATATTTCTGCAACGGCTTCAAATAAAATGCCTTTTCCAATGCCTCTTTTGGACATCGCTTCATATATAGCTCTCAACAATTCGAACAACACATCGCTCTGGACACTCAACATTAGCGTACGCCCTGCAAACTCGAGGAGTTGATTTCCGGTGTTTCGAGCCACGCTGGTTCGTTTTAGATACACCAGCAGAATAAAGTAAATATTCCTTTCCTTCAGAATCAGTATGGAATGAAAAACTAAAGCTGTGCAATGTTCTATTTTAATCCCCGGCCCTCATAGCAAAATTTAACCCAATCAAATAAAAGGGTGTCCCCAAAAGAACCTCAGGAGAACTATTACCGAGAAATTTGTTAGTCCAAAGGAAATGTTCAATTTCTTCCGAAATTACTACAACTTGCTTCGACTTTAAACCTAACTTATTCGAGAAATTTTCATTTCAATATCTAATGACTTTCTGAGCTTTTCAAATACCTCACCACTGAGAGAAAAACTGAACTTTTCTTCCTTTCATTTCAAAATATTTCTCAGTGTAAACTATTCACTATGTCGTGCAATGTTTTTGCTGGATACCGTTCGCCTCCTTCCTTTCTCACCTCTGCGAAAAATTGGCACAGAACGTCATTAACGTCTTCATCTGCTATGGCTTCCAATTCGGCATTTATCATTAAGATGTCTGCAACCATAGACCAATCCACTTTAGAGTTGCCACTGGACCCACTTTTCATACCATGAAATGAAAAGCCCACATCGCTTTATGTTTCGTATTTTCAGGAATGGACTGCTCGGCTAGTGCAACCAAATCTTTCTCTTCCGCTCTTTTGAAACGAGCCTCTTAGCTCCTCGCAGTTCACTGTTAATTACCTTTCGTAGTTGTAAATGGGGCATCCATTACTAAACTCGAACCTCCACTTTCAAACATGTCTACGGACTGACAGAATATCATCCAGCTCGTCACCAATAAAAAAGAGTTCTTTATCGTACCTATCCACTGCTTGCGATAGAACTTCGTCAAGGCCATCATCACCCATTTCATTCAAACACTTTCCAGATTTAGCCATGTTTCCTCGCAAACAATGCACACGTTCGAAACTGAACCTTTACCAGACCAGTTCTTTTAATTTTACAAGAACAAAAACAACAACTAACATGTACAACTTCACAGCCATTCATTAGCTTGCTTATTCGAAAACCATGAAAATATGTGTATAATCGTCAGTACATACTTTCTTTTCTTCTAAAACAATGAAATTGTATATTAAGTAAGGCCTACGGCAAACGTCGAACTAGCCATGAACTTAATTCAGTCGAACTACGCTCATGGATAGTACGACGTTTGCCGCAATTGAAATCGACCTATTCAATAGGTACGAGTCCGGCATGAGGTTCGAGTAGCCAAGTCGGGAATTACGACTCTGGTGCGACTTTACGGCAAACGTCGTTCTCAACACGCGCCGAACTAAATTCATAAATTATATGAAATAATAAATAAACCATGCAAGTCGTATGGATTGTGCCAAAACCGTGAAAACAACATCTCCCCCATCTCCCAAACACTGATCCCTCCCCCCCCCCCCCCCCCCTCGGGTGACCATGCGCTGTACAAAGGCGATTTCGAAGGCGAAATAGCGGCCGATCGGAAGTGATTGCCGCATGACGCTCAGTCGGAAATGTGTAGTTCGTGCTTTAACGTCACAAAAACATTTGCCTTTAAAAATGTGAAATGCCCTTTTGTAATAAATGCTCAGTATTCGAAAGTAATGAAGTAATGCGCCTGTCTGGAATACCGGCAGAAGCATTGGCGAATGTTGCGATATAGCTCGCTTTGAAACGCTTCTACCATTTGAAGTCAAACCATCCAGAATGTCGTTAAAAACTGCGGCATGATCGACTATTAACAGGTTTCAATGTGTGGATCGCAAACGCTAGAAACATGGCCAATAAGGCCACTTGCAGTAACAACCATCGTCTCCTATACACGGCACCAAGTGCTGTGTAGAACGCCATTCTTCTGTTTCTGTTTTGGACAATAATTTTCCACAGAAAGGCCCTTCTTAGATTCGACCGAGCGCTGTATTTCGCCATATCACTAGCCAAGTTCAAGTTCAAGTTCGTTTTATTTTGCACTATTTCTTTTAAAGATAACTACACAAGAAAATAATTGTAGAAAGAAAAAGAGAGGTACGGTAATAATAAAATAGTTTTGAATTTCAAGAATGTGCATAGAGGTCAAAGGAGCCATAGGCTTTCTAGTTGACCTCTATCACAAGAAAAATAAATGAGGATATTTGGAGCACAGAAAATACATAAATATCTATTGTACAAATTTTCTTGGGTGGTAAGCGGCTAGAATTAATACTAATAGGAAGAAGAATTTATTTACAATATTGATACATAATTATATGGAGACGTTGACAATATATTTATATATATGCAAAGAATAAAGATGGTATGAATATATTAAGTCGATCTTAGTTATTGTTCTATATTTACAATTTTACACAGTAACTTAGGCCTGGTTTTCAAGTAAAAATAATTTGTATTGTTTTTTAAAACTATTGTGTGGGAGGGATTTTATTTCTAACGGTATTTTTTCCCATAATCGTGATGCAAGAGATTTAAATCTCGATAGACCATAATTAGTTCTGGAAGCTGGTCTGTATAAGTTTTGGTTAGTAGCATATCTAGTATTATAATTATGAATATCAGTTGCAGAGGGGACTAAGTCGAAAAAAACAGGTGGTACACCTATTTTAACATATTTTATTTTGTGAACAAGAGTGGAGATTTTCAGATTAAAGGCATTGTCAAGTTTTAGAATTTGCAAAATTCTATAATATGGGGTGGCATTTTCAAATTTGCTAGCAAAGAAAATGCAGCGAACACATTTATTTTGCTTTGTTTTAATTTTACTTAGTCTAGTCTTAACAGCAGTACCCCAGGTCATTAGGCCATAACTCAAATACGAATAGATAAGAGTATAATAAAGTTGCTTTAGAATAGTAATAGAAATATGGTATCTTAGCTTACAAATAATTCCAATATTTTTGGCAATTTTATTATTAACATGTGTAATTTGAGTGTCCCATCGTAAGTGTTCGTCAATAAAAACCCCAAGATATTTAATATATGTTTTTTGCTCAATATTGCAAGCAGTTATTCTTATATTAGGGTTCTTCTTAGGGGAGGTTATCAACATATAATTTGTTTTTTTTAAATTAATCGATAATTTGTTTGCTGCACAATATTTTAAAACATTAGCAAGCTCTTCATTAATAACTCTTTCTAGTTCTTCAGAGTTATTTGAAGAATATAAAATATTTGTATCATCAGCGAATATTCTGAAAAGGAGTTTTTGAGAGGAGTTTGGAAGATCATTTATGTACAATAAAAAAAGTAAAGGGCCTAAAGTTGATCCCTGTGGAATGCCACAGGTTATGTTTCTTAGACTAGATTCTGTATTATCAATTTTAACATATTGTTTACGATCTGTTAAATAGCTTGAGAACCAATTATGTGGTAAACCACGAATGCCATATTTATACATTTTTGCCAATAAAATATCATGGTTAATCGTATCAAATGCCTTCGAAAAATCTAGGAATATACCACAAGTTATTTTGTTTTCATCTATAGCCGTCTTCAGGTTTTCTATAGTTTCAAGTATTGCATATTCTGTAGAGTAGCCTTTCCTAAAGCCAAACTGATAATTAAATAGTATATTATATTTTTCAAGGAAGGACATCAGTTGGTCATATACCATTTTTTCCAGAACTTTACTGAATGATGAAATAATTGCTATAGGTCTATAATTACCTAATTCTGTTGCACAGCCACTTTTGAATATAGGGGTTACTCTCGAGATTTTAAAAATATTTGGTACAGTCCCTGTTAGAATTGATTCATTGAAGATTTTTGTAAAAGGAACAGATAATGGTTCACTTGCCAGCTTAATAAATTTATTTGGAATATTTATATATGCTTTATTTTCATTTAGTGTAGCAAATTGTGTTAAAACTTCGGCTTCAGACACAGGCGATAGAATAAAACTAGAGGATGGAGAATTGTTTATATATTGTGTGGGATTTACGAAATCGTTATTTATAATCTTGCTTGCTAAAGTTGGACCAATATTAACAAAGTAGTGATTGAAATGTTCTGCAATATCAGCTTGTTGGGTCACAGTTTTATTATTATGAACAATTCTAATGGGTAAGGACTGTCCTTTTGTTTTACGTTTAATAAGAGTACCAATTAGTTTCCAAGTATGTTTAAGATTATCTTTATGTTTAAAAAATTGGTTGGAATAGTAGTCTTTTTTGCTTTTATCTTTCAAATGTGTAAGTATATTTGCATATTGCTTATATTCCCTAGTTTTCTGTGGGTCTTTGCTATTAAAATGTGTACGATACATTTTTTGCTTCCTTTTTATTGATTTAAGTATGCCAGCTGTAAGCCAAGGTTTATTGAGTTCTTTCTGTTTTGAATTAGAGGCCTGTTTCATTGGGGCATGTTTGTTAACAGTAGTCATTATGGCATTGATTGCATCATGTGTTTTTTCATTTAAATTCTTTCTTACATCTAAGACTTCTTCCCAATTTATTAATTTTATATCAGCCAAATATTGATCCTTATTAAATTTAGAATAATCTCGATAATATTGTTTGCGACTAATTTTTTCCACTTGAGTTCGAACTATGCAGAATATTGGCAGGTGATCAGATATGTCAACAGTAGCAATTCCTGAAGTAATCTGGGATAAAGGTGTGTTGGTATAGATATGGTCAATAAGTGTTGAAGTGTGATCCGTTATTCTAGTAGCTTTGGTAATAACAGGGAGAAGGCTATTAGTAAATAGCATATCTAAATATTCTTCAGTCAGTGAATGTATATTACATTTAAAAAAGTCAACATTTATGTCACCAAATATGTAAATTTGATGTTTATTGGGGTTCAGTGTTTTAATAATGTTATTTAGTTGAGTAGTAAATTCTGCAAGATCATTAGTAGGGTGTCTGTATATACAACCAACAATTATAGGTTTTGCATTCTTTCCTGGATCAATTTGGGACCAACAGGATTCCACTAATTCCAATTCGAATTTGATATCTGGTCTAGGTACAGCTTTAATATTTTTAGCTATGTAGAGGCCTGCACCACCAGCATTAGTTAATGAATCAATATGAAGGAAATTATAAGAGCGGATGTCAATATTTGTAACAGAATATTCGTTAAGTTTTGTTTCAGTAACTCCTATTATATCCGGTTTAAAGTCTAAAGAGCAAATTATTTCTTCCAGTAGATCTAAATTTTTGGGAAGGCTTCTAACATTACAGTGAAAAATTGAGAGGGCTTTTGGGCCAGACTCATTCATAGCTTTGTTTAATTTTGAAACTGAAAAGTAATTAGAATTAGGCGCGGCAAGCATCAAATCAGAGTCGCATTCGTCATGTTTATCTGGATTAGAAAACAAATCATAAAGGTCAAAATCGTCGTTTAGCAAACCAGACCAGCTTCCAAACATAGCATGAAATTCTCTATCAGATAGTGAATAAAAAGGGAGAGTACTTACAATTTCTTGAAGACCAGCCATTAGTTAATGAAGACAAGCTTATTAAGTTTACAAGGCTTCAGTAACCTATTGTACTATCTGGTCAAGATATTCATCGAACTGTTCATACGTGACAAAGGTTAATGGCGGCGAAGTGTCAGACTCTCTTAGCAAAATCCTTCCATTAACGGTCCAAAGATACTTGTAATGATAATTACGCTTGAATTCTAAAATACGCCCAAAAAGTCGCTTTCTATAGGAGGTGAGGCTTTCGTTAATATGGATAGCAGCGTTGTGCTTGATAGCAACTGATTCTGGTTGGGCTCGGACTGTCGGCAGATCTTTGGTCTTCTTTGTCCTTAATTGGCCTCGCTTCTTGTATATTTCTTCGCGTTTTGATCTCCTAGTGAATTTCACGATTATCCGATCTTGGACCTTCTTTGTAGGCGGGAGTCGATGGGCTATAGAAATATCCTAGCCGCGGGCGAAAAGTGAAATGCGCCAGGACACGTGTTAGCTCCCTTGATTTAATTAGGTGCAAGTGAATTAAGATCGACATATGTTCGACGTTTGCTGCCACGTCGGCCCTAAGTCGATCTTCTCCCGAACCTATTTTTTAATAGGATCGGCGCGGCTTAAGTTCGATGTTTGCCGTAGGCCTAAGATGATGGCCTCGCTCCGCGGTTCCAGAGGTTTTCAAGAGAGAGAACAGCCGCGGAAAAAGAGCCGCGAAGCGACCATGGGCTCTTATCGTAGTTCGTCTATCTTGGATAAAACAATAGTTTTGGCCCCAGTTGCCCCGCATTGGTTGGTTTCAGAACGAGTTTACCGGACGTAAAAACAGAGGTTTTTATTCTCCTGGGACTCAACATGGCCGCCGTGCGATAAAAGTCCATCAGCGAGCTCTCCGCGGCTGTCTCTCTAGAAAACCTCTGGAACCAAGGTAATTATACACGGAAGATATTCTAACAGTCATTAAACTGATTTTCATAGAAGCCCGCGTGTTTTAACCTTACAACATAATTATATATTAATTTCTTTCATCTGTAGAGATAAACAAAATTATACAACACGATTATACAATATAATACAATACAATATACGTTTATTTCACTCAAAACACAATGCATCACTTCTATTGTCTTTTTTTACCACACTGCTTTGCACGGATCTGATCGCACGTCACACTACACGAGTTGGAATCTGCATTGTTTGAGCTAACTAATTAATGCATTTCTGTGTATGCAAAACTCTGTGTGAACTATCAGTTTCCAAAGAGCAAGATCTCTCCTGTTATCAAGATGGTGAGCAGCAAATAATGCTCTTCTATTGGCTTCGATAAAGTCAAGCAGCCAGTCAAAATACAATTAGCATTTACAATTACATTCTGAGCTCAATTACAATTATGTACAGTTGATTTCCGGTGTTTAAACATCACCGGGGAGAACAGTAGTTTGTTGTGCTGGGAATCTTAAGAAAATGTCGGGAATTGGGAGGCTCAGGGAATTTACCGGGAGATCGTTGATATGTCGGGACAAAATGAAAATAAATCGCGACAACTTTTGAGTTACACACCATAGCTCAAACAGGATTCAGTCGCACAATAGCCCCAAAACTACAAAATATGATGATCTAACACCTTGGCATTTTTATCACCCAGTAATCTATTTTTCCTGCCAAAGTGCTACTGTAGGTTCTCTTCTAATACACTTCCTTAATTGAGCGGAGCAGCATTCACTACCTATTAGGTATACTAGCAAGATAAATTAAGTATATCGTAAGATGGATTACGAGATGAGTTTATTAGTAGCTCTAAATAGAAATTGGGTAGAGTTGAAGTAAAATATTTAATAGCATTTGTATTGTATAATGTATTGATTTACAGTTTATTTATGTATGAAATCTTCCACAAAAAATATTATTTTTGTGGAAGATTTCATACATAAATAAACTGTAAATGTAATACATTATACAATACAAATGCTATTAAATGCTGCCATTTCCAAAGCTTGGGCTACCTGTGTCTCAAACTAATAATATGATTTTTGTATCTTTTCTTAACAAAAGCCGTTTTGGCTCATAAAGTCTTAGACTGCATAAGAAACCCACATTTTGCAAAAATCAAGAATGAATACCAGGACTTAAAAAACACAATGTGATTTTTTTTTTATGAAAACATCTCGCCTGAGAAAACCACATGACAAGAACAAACCACGTCATTTCATATAAAATTCTTACATAGTATCTATATATATATTTCTATTCTATACTATATTATTATTAGTTTTGTATTTTCAGTAGTCGAGCACTTTTATCACGAGGCCCCAGCTCCCGTGAATCGGCAACTATGGCATATTAAAATATAAACTTTCAAAGCGAAAGCAATATTGTGGGAAACAAAACGGAATATGAATCGTAGTAATATACAATTAAACCAACTATGATGCAGCTGACTAGTTATTTAGATTAATAAATACTGCAGTCAACTAAGATGTTCAACTAGGCCACTTGTCTTAATAATTAGCATCTCACCATTCGTCATTATCCAAGCAGAAGCGAAATCTGCTGTCCGATGTTCTGCGATATCTAAATACCCAAGTCTTTCGTAGCGCTAGGGATTATTATTATTATTAATCAATTACTTTATTTATTTATTTTTATAATAGGCGTCTGAATCGAGTCGTCTGTTTCACTGTGTCTCTATCTATTTATATATCTAGATAATTGGATGCAATTCAAGTACTCGGGGCCGGAAGTGGGAATTGAATTTCTCAGACGTCCCTTGGCGTCATTTGACGTCATTTCCGGTGACGCCACTTCCGGGAAAGAAGTCCGTAGGAAAGAAGAAGTGAAACACTGAAGCAGGTGTGCGGCACCGGGAATCGAACCCGGAACGCTGGGTTGCAAGGCCCGCACTCTACCAACTGAGCTAACGTGAACTTGACACAACTGCTTGGACAAATCACATATTCTTATATCTTACCTATTGTTATTCTAATTACCTATTGTTATTCTAATTACTTATTTACGCGTAAAAGACGGAATACTAAAAATAAAAAGCAAGATTTACAAACTATGTTTTTTATAACACGCCCAGTTTTCATTGAAATGTAGATTGAAAGAACCACTACATTGTCCATGACCATAGGATTGTGCAATTCCCCAATATAACTTTGTAGGCATGGCCAAATACAATGGATTCGAAATGGATGACTATTCCCGCATGGTTTACCTCTTTTCTTTTTGGCATCCTAATTTCAAATCTCTTGTAATTCTCACCCCCGCCAAACATATAAATACAGGCTTAGGAGTAATATTTCGCCTCTGCATATCCAATACTGCCTATGATGAATTTCAAAAAAGTATTGACCATATTGGACGAGCACGAGGGCACCATTCGTTGGTTACAAAGCTATGGTTTGCTTGCTAAAAAACATGAGTGTAAAGACTGCCACACTGCCATGCGCTTTTATTGCGAATCGTCAGTACCTGACAAATGCCGCCATAAGCTATCAATCCGAAAAGGCAGTTGGTTCGAAGAAAGCCACTTGACGATTAGGAAGGTTGTGGAGTTGACCTACTGGTGGGTTCAGCGAATCCAGGTTAAACAGGCGGCACACGAGACGGCGATATCTCAACAGACTCTCGTGGACTGGTTTAATTTTTGCAGGAAGGTTTGTGCAGCCGTGCTCAAGAAAGAAAGTGAAGTTCTTGGCGGGACTGGCGTGGTGGCGTGGTTGTTGAAATCGATGAATCGAAGTTTGGAAAAAGAAAATACCACCGCGGCCGAGTTGTGGAGGGGCAGTGGGTCTTTGGCGGCATCGAGAGAGCAACAAAACGTTGTTTTTTAGTGCCCGTTAACGTTGAAGACCGCACTAGCGAAACACTCTTGAAGATAATTAAAGAAAAACTCCTACCAGGGACACCAGTAATGTCGGACTGTTGGAAGCCATACAACTGCCTGACTCGTGAAGGTTACCACCACTTGACGGTGAATCACAGTGTAAACTTTGTGGACCCTGAAACCGGTGCTTGCACTAATTTAATTGAAAACACATGGTTACATGCTAAGAAATCATACCCCTTGTATGGGACCTCTCAGGAACTTTTCCCCTCGTATTTGATAGAGTTTATGTGGAGAAGGAAGCGTGCAGAAGTGGACTGTCTATTTGATAGCTTTCTTGAGGACATCGCTAGTGTATATAATCCGAACAACTGAACAGATGCCACTGTATATAAATTATTGTAAATATTGTCCATACATGTTTCATTAAGATTCCGCGCATGTTAACTTTGGACAGAGTACTTGAATCAAGCCGAGCTCCTTTCACGCCGAACGAAAAATGATTTGATTTAATTTCCTACGTTCGCGTACAATTTGGGGTTTTCACGTCGCGCTTTTACAGAGAACGGTGAAAATGTAGGCGACTGCGTACATTTTCACATGCAGTTATTGTATTTTGTAATTGAGGCTATTGTTTTATGCCGTCGTTGCCATAGCGCGAGCGGTTGATCACGTCACCGGAATAGCGATGTTTCGTGTGTCGTCATCTATTGTCATTAATGTGCCAACCAGAGATCCATTGGTTCCTAACACAAAGCGGGCTTTACAAATCATGGTTGGCACATTAGCATGACAATTGCAATGTTTATCAACACGAAACATCGCTATAGTGTGGTGCTTGCAACAGTTTCATTTTCACTGTCCGATTAGATATTAATGAGCCAAATCATATTGTAGAATCGTTATATACGATCTTTTGCAATTTCCTTGCAGTGTTTTCGCTTTTTTGATCTTGAACATTCTGTTTAACTGAAACACCGCGTCATCTGACACGCGTTGTTATCATTTTGTTTCTGCTTCATTTTCGAAATCAAAATCTACGGAAAACGACTGTAATACCTCCTCAACTTTGCGGAATTTATTTTGTTTGCATTAAGGAAACCATTGAGCAACCATTTTCTCTGTGAAAAGAATTAATTTAATTTAGCACGGAGCCTCGTATTGAAACCTTTGTGCGTGACAAGTAAAGCATATCGCGGAAGTGGGCTATTTCAATGGGCCATTTGCAGCTAGGCATTCACGTGAGTGTACAGGATTTGACAGGATTGTACTGGATGGCAAAAAATATTTAACTTCATTTATTTAGAAGCTTTGTACAAGATCGGTAGTGTTATTAGCAAAACCTGTTTGTAAATGCTATTTTTCACCTCCAATCGATTGTCTATCTTTCTAAAACAGCGTTTTTAAAAATGGCTTGCCATCCAGCATCGGGGCGGCCTTCACTTCCTCGGAACCTGGAATAGTACTGGCTATCCAAACAATGCCTAACCCTGAAACAATACAAACCCTAACCCTAAAACAATGGAATTCTTTGTCAGTACAACCCAAATGGAGTCCAATAAAATGCAAGGTTTTGAGACGGTGAAGGGCTCCTGCCAGCATCCATGGCAACGTCTTTCCCATGGGAATTACGAGCTCATTCAGTCGTTAGCGAAGTATTATATCAGCACGTGACTGTATTATATCAGCACGTGACTGTTAGTTGCAAAAGGCCTATTCTTTTTAGAATAGTAACGAAATCAACTAGTGGTTTTTAAACACTGATTTGCTGCAGTTTTGTTTTAATATGTTTAACTTCCGCCCAGATCGCGCAGATTGGCCTTTGTTCGAGAGACACTCATTAGTTTGTGTAATATATTAAGGTCGCTCATTAGAAATTCGTTGAGTTAGATGTTCGCCATATGATTGGCACTCAAACATCAGTTTTTAGAACACAAACATTTCTTTGAGGTGTGAAACAAGAATAAACTTTTGCTGCCGAGGCTTCGGATTGAATTTTAACTAATTGGTTATATTTTTAACGACTAGTAAAACATGTACTAGTTAAGTTCTTTTAAATTCTTCTGCTATACGCGACCCCACAAGCACTTGTGCTTTAAACATTTATCGTGTTTAAATTATTATTATTATTATTATTATTATTAAGTAATGTTTCAAAGCCTCCAATTCGGACTGGACGGGATTTCAAAGTCCGCGCAATTAGTTCCTGGAACTGGAACAGATGGGCATGTACTTAAAATCACGTGACCGATGACGTCATCGTTACGTCATTACCACTAGGTGCTTGGTAGGGGACAGAGCGGGAAAACGGAGCGCATGCGCACTAGCCACTTCATTAAAAGTGAATCAAGATGGCCGCCGAGCGGGAGGGAATCGTAGCTCTTTTTCAGGGACCTCTCACAGCTCAAGAAATACCACGATTGCTTTATTACTTCACACCATGGACTGATATGCTTCAGTGACTTCTTCGAGCCCAAATAACAGATAATCCAGTTCACAGGAAGAACACTACAATTGCTTGGTCGACTCTGTTTTCAAGGAGAGCGAGTCATTTCGAACTGTTCATATGCGACTGGAAAAACGCCAAAAATAAGAAAACTTGTGAATATATAAGGTTCATACTTCGATAGAGAACTAAGAAGGTGATGGTTTTCAACATATAAAATACCATATTCGAGATTTTCATACCATTTTTCAAACGAAGCATTTGAAGTTACAGCAGTGACTAGACTGTCTACAGTAGTAGAGATCCTGGAACGACGATCATTACCAAAGACTGTAAGTAAATCTACAGAGCTATTGTCAGGAAATTATACAATATTTCACTTGATTTGGTTATGGTATTACATCGGCATTTTGACGAATTAGTTGACTGATTTACCAATGTAAAGAAAACGAATTTTCATTTTGTTTTAAAATGAAGTGTTGTATAAACAGGGCTCGAAATTAAGGGAAAAAAGGAGGCGTAATTTTACGCCCAGCTTAAATTTTTTAGGCGTAATTCTCCAAGATTTAGGCGTAAATAATTGTGCATTAGTAGCTGAGTGGTCACAAGTCTATTGGTAATTTTACGCCTAAGTGGAAAACGTTAGGCGTAAAACGAAAAAATCTAGGCGTATTTACGCCTGTATCGGGCGCAATTTCGAGCCCTGATAAATATAGTTGTTATAATTGTTCTGTTTTCAGAAAGCCAACAATAAAACATAGTTGTAATCGAATGCCTTTGGCAAAATAGTTTTGTGTTCATTTAGTTTTGTTCATGTTAGAAGCGGTTGACAGTAATTATGTTGCGTGGGACTTTTGTGCGGTTCTGTATAAAGGGAGGTGAGGTATGGTGGTTAGTGTATGAAATCAAGAGCCTGCATGTGGACTTTGTGTTTGCTTTACATGTACACGACACAGTATTTCTTGTTGTTTTCCCAGGAAAAAGGAAGCCTGCAATTGTATACCTTTCCCTTCCCAGCTCCCTCAGTGTTTACTTGATGTTTTTGAATATCTGGACTAAACTGCAAAGGAGCATGTTTGCTTGTGTTAGACTACTTGAGAAATGGAGACTCTTCAAGTACATGTACCATCTGCACTTCTCTTGATCTTCACTCTATTCTCCCCAAGCACAAGCAAAGTGAGACAAATACATGTGTAGGATAATTGAAAGAGATATAAATAGCCTCCATAGCAAACTACATGCACATGAGGCACGTTTACACAAAAACAGTCTTAGACAAGAAGGCTCCATTTGTGTTAACATGCTTCATGTTGTGTGCTTCTTCACTTTAAGAGCCAATAACGCGCTTTCCAGTGTTTTATTTTAAGAGCAAATGACAGTATCTGCCTTTTCTGGCCTTTCGATCCCATAATGCCTTTGTCTCAGATCTATCCCATAATTTCTTTATTTGAGAGCTAGAGGTTAGGGTTAGGTTAGAAAAAACGCCATTTTCTGGTATTTCTACTCCAAATACGGCAAATTCCATCAATTAAACTTACTCTACGGGAAGAGACCGTTGTTTTGACGTCTAGTACGTCGAAATTCATTAAAAGCTCGAGAAATGGCGCCACTTTGAAGAGTTTAGGGTACACAAGTAACTTTGAGAGATTATGGTTAGGTTACAAAAACCACATTTTCTGGTACTTTTACTCCGAAAACAGCAAAACTGGCACGCTAGGATTAAAGTACTGGAAGAGACCGTTGTTTTGACGTGTAGTACGTCGAAATTCATTAAAAGCTCGAGAAATGGCGCCACTTTGAAGAGTTTAGGGTACACAAGTAACTTTGAGAGATTATGGTTAGGTTACAAAAACCACATTTTCTGGTACTTCTACTCCGAAAACAGCAAAACTGGCACGCTAGGATTAAAGTACTGGAAGAGACCGTTGTTTTGACGTGTAGTACGTCGAAATCCATTAAAAGCTCGAGAAATGGCGCCACTTTGAAGAGTTTAGGGTACACAACATGAGGCACGTTTACACAAAAACAGTCTTAGACAAGAAGGCTCCATTTGTGTTAACATGCTTCATGTTGTGTGCTTCTTCACTTTAAGAGCCAATAACGCGCTTTCCAGTGTTTTATTTTAAGAGCAAATGACAGTATCTGCCTTTTCTGGCCTTTCGATCCCATAATGCCTTTGTCTCAGATCTATCCCATAATTTCTTTATTTGAGAGCTAGAGGTTAGGGTTAGGTTAGAAAAAACGCCATTTTCTGGTATTTCTACTCCAAATACGGCAAATTCCATCAATTAAACTTACTCTACGGGAAGAGACCGTTGTTTTGACGTCTAGTACGTCGAAATTCATTAAAAGCTCGAGAAATGGCGCCACTTTGAAGAGTTTAGGGTACACAAGTAACTTTGAGAGATTATGGTTAGGTTACAAAAACCACATTTTCTGGTACTTTTACTCCGAAAACAGCAAAACTGGCACGCTAGGATTAAAGTACTGGAAGAGACCGTTGTTTTGACGTGTAGTACGTCGAAATTCATTAAAAGCTCGAGAAATGGCGCCACTTTGAAGAGTTTAGGGTACACAAGTAACTTTGAGAGATTATGGTTAGGTTACAAAAACCACATTTTCTGGTACTTCTACTCCGAAAACAGCAAAACTGGCACGCTAGGATTAAAGTACTGGAAGAGACCGTTGTTTTGACGTGTAGTACGTCGAAATCCATTAAAAGCTCGAGAAATGGCGCCACTTTGAAGAGTTTAGGGTACACAACATGAGGCACGTTTACACAAAAACAGTCTTAGACAAGAAGGCTCCATTTGTGTTAACATGCTTCATGTTGTGTGCTTCTTCACTTTAAGAGCCAATAACGCGCTTTCCAGTGTTTTATTTTAAGAGCAAATGACAGTATCTGCCTTTTCTGGCCTTTCGATCCCATAATGCCTTTGTCTCAGATCTATCCCATAATTTCTTTATTTGAGAGCTAGAGGTTAGGGTTAGGTTAGAAAAAACGCCATTTTCTGGTATTTCTACTCCAAATACGGCAAATTCCATCAATTAAACTTACTCTACGGGAAGAGACCGTTGTTTTGACGTCTAGTACGTCGAAATTCATTAAAAGCTCGAGAAATGGCGCCACTTTGAAGAGTTTAGGGTACACAAGTAACTTTGAGAGATTATGGTTAGGTTACAAAAACCACATTTTCTGGTACTTCTACTCCGAAAACAGCAAAACTGGCACGCTAGGATTAAAGTACTGGAAGAGACCGTTGTTTTGACGTGTAGTACGTCGAAATTCATTAAAAGCTCGAGAAATGGCGCCACTTTGAAGAGTTTAGGGTACACAAGTAACTTTGAGAGATTATGGTTAGGTTACAAAAACCACATTTTCTGGTACTTCTACTCCGAAAACAGCAAAACTGGCACGCTAGAATTAAAGTACTGGAAGAGACCGTTGTTTTGACGTGTAGTACGTCGAAATCCATTAAAAGCTCGAGAAATGGCGCCACTTTGAAGAGTTTAGGGTACACAACATGAGGCACGTTTACACAAAAACAGTCTTAGACAAGAAGGCTCCATTTGTGTTAACATGCTTCACATGCATGTATGAGAACAAATCTACATTTTTCATGTACACTTTGACTGTTAATTGTTAAAACCAGTTTATAATTGTAACATGGTACAACAGAGGAAGGAGTACTACAAATATTTTTAAAATGTTTTTGGTTTAATGTTTTTAATATTGAGCAGAATTCTCTACTATCTTGCTGAGTTTATATCCAACCAACTGGTGACATAACACAGAATGCAATAACTTTCCACAAAAGTTAAGCCTTAAAACAGTTGAAACTGTGTGTATGTACATGTCATATCTCTCTTTTTTTCATTTGCCTAATGGTTACTAATACATAATATTTGTACAGGAATCCATAAGCAATTACATATAATAAAATTCATTGTTAATTTCTTTGAAAAACTTGGTAGCTCCCTCTTTCATGAGCCTTTTTTTGAAGTTACACAGAATTAAACTACATTATTAGCATAATTAATGCAGAGGTTCATTAATTTTCAGTGAAGCAGGCTTGGACTTTGAAAGTAGAGCTATGTGAATATGCCTTCAGTAATAAATGTATGTTAAAATACAAATATAGTATGTGTAGCTGGCTATACATGCATGTTATATACAGCTATTTCAGGCTAATATAAGTGCAATGTAGATTCATGCTAGTGCTGGAGCACTGGCTGTCAAGCCAGGTTATTTTGAAACCCCTGATAATTATAGTGACCATTTCCTGTATGTCTCCATTTTCTGTACACCTGTAGTATACTTATTTTATGAAGTGTGTGAACATTAAGTGAAGATTATTTTCTGAAATTATGTGAAGGGCTAATCTAAGAAACATGCCAATAATAATAAGTGAACATGTTCTTAACTCAGTTGATTTTTTAAATGAAATTTGTATGAATTATGTGAAATGATTTTAAAGGTTAACTGTGAATTGTGTCTTTGTTAAGTGCTTACAGTGTATATATTATTTTATGTGAACTTATTTCAGAGATGAATCATGTGTATATGTTTGAATTGCTAATGCAGTACCTAATGAATCATCAAGGCAGGAATAGGGTCAGCTTTTTATTGGATAATATTGAGGAAGGAGGGGGAAGGGTTAGGTGCCCAGTGAATGAATGAGATAGTCCAGTCTGTATAATAAGCACAATTAATTTGGGAAAGGAAAGCAATGATGGGGAAGTATGTTGGAATGAAGAACATGTTTCTAGTTTCCAATGGGCTTCCATTTTATAATAAAAACAACAATAATAACAATCAGTGTGTAATAGTAAAGAAATAATTAATTAATAATAGTTCTATTATAATGATATTGATGCTAAGAATCTCTGCTTATGATCGTGCATGTTCATTTAAAATCAAACATTTTAAACATAAGTTTTAAAATGCCAAGTGTGCATTCTGTATTAGGCAGACCCTTTTAAAATGGCTAGGAAGTCTGCTATAACCGAAAGCTCAGGGATGCTCTGATTGTAAACTCTTTCTGAATTTAATGTTCAGATACAACCTACATAAATATGTAATTTATTATAATATTAGTATTTTGATAGCTACTAAATATTATTTTGTCAAAAAATTAACTTTAAAAAATTAAAAACCCTTGTGATTTGAATTAACATGAACATGCAATGTACGCGTGAGAAGAGATTCTTAGTATTGTTAATAAACATTAGTCAATTAGTTATTTTATGTCATGTTTTGCACATGTATCTGATTGTTAATGTTAGTATCATGAATGAAACCTCATTAACCTCCATAGCCATCATGATTTTCCTTTCCCAAATATATTATCACACCCACGTATTAAACTGAATCAACTATCACATTCTTTCAATCAACACTTACAGTGTTACCCTTCCTCATTCAAAATTTGAGTTACAACACCAACACATGATTTATTTCTAAATTTCATAAATAGTTTTTGCATATTTTAAGAGAATAACTTATTTTTAATGTTTCATAGATACATGAGAAGTGATGGTGCTGAAAAGCATACATTTTTCGAGTCTTAATTCTATATAGATGTGTTCCTTCCAATGTTGTTAATATATGGGACCAGATAACTATGTCATTTTTTTCTACATTAAAAATAAACAGGTTTAAAACACTTAGTCTCAAATAATGAGAAAGTAGATGAAAACTGTATACGTTTGTGTTCATATAGTTTGCTATATTTGCCTGACTTTGCTTTTGTTTGGGAAGAATAGAGATAAAGATAAATTATGGTGTTTGAAGTCTGTATTTCTCAACAAGTAATCTGTATAACCAGGTGCTCCTTTACTATTTCGGTCCAGATATTCCAAAACAGCAAACAAACACCGAGTGAATTGGGAATAGAATCAAGTTTTACTATTTTACAGGAAAATAAACAAGACCAGAGGTACTGCTTCTTTGCTTGATCTGCATAAAATGTGTATAAAAGCATTTTTATGCAAAGCTTGGGTGAGAATTTAAAGTCCACATGCAGACTCTTGATATGCACCTCTCTTACAAAACCACACAAAAATCCCACACAACATAATCAGTGTCAACCCACTTCTAACATGAACAAAATTAAATGAACACAAAACTACTTTGCCAAAGGCATTCGATTACAACTATGTTTTATTGTTGCCTTTCTGAAAACAGAACAATTATAAAAATTTTTTTTTACATGTATATACTATTTTTCAACACTTCATTTTAAAACAAAATGAACATTCGTTTTCTTTACATTGGTAAATCAGTCAACTAATTCGTCAAAATGCCGATGAGTAGTATAGTCGGCGTCAGTTAAATACCACTTTTTCTTGTACAACAAAACTCAAAAGGTTGTGAATGTTATGGACGCCTTGTTTTCTTGCACAAGGGGCGTCATAAAGTGAATTCAGAAATCCACTTCATAACGCCCCTTGTGCAAGAAAAAAGGCGTCCATAACATTCACAACCTTTTGAGTTTTGTTGCACAAGAAAAAGTTGTATTTAACTGACGCCGACTATACTACTAGGGGTACCTAAGGGTCATTCAAAGTGTCACTAGACATTCTTGTACGTAAAATCCAACTTGATAATCCTATTAGAGATATGATTACATATAGTTATATCGACATCGATTGCTTGTACGTAAAATCCAACTTGATAATCCTATTAGAGATATAATTACATATAGTTATATCGCTGCAACGTCCTTACACATAAAATCCAAATTCGAGTGCCTGTTAAAGCTATCCTAACACATAGTTATATCGAAGGGAGAATGGTGAGACCACGTAGTGAACCACTTCCACGGAGTCTAGCTCGAGAGGCAGGTGCTATTCTAGAGGAGAGAGATGGAATGCTCGAGGGGATGGAGATAGGTCGCCGTACTATCCGATGGCGCTTCTTCCAAGGTGTGGCAGGAGACTTGACTCCTAGGATCATGGAAAAGTTAGTTGCAAAGGTAACCACCAGCTTTTACCTGCGATACAGCTACACCTATCGCATTCGAAATGTCAATGACGGACGCGTGATTCTATTCTCCAAGACTGTCCCAGGCTCTCCATGGGTGAACATCCTAGAAGATGCAGAAGAGTGGATCAATAGCAAGGAGACAGCTCGATTGAATCCCGACAACATCACTCGACCAAATACCCAATGGGCCTTCGTTCGTTGGATCTACGTAGATGTCAAAGTCGTGATCGATCGTCAGCTTTTGTTGGGAACAGGTCCACTGCCCCAATGGCTTCGCCTTAAGAAAGGAATGCTTGCCCTTGATCGATATGGCGACAACCTATGTCTTTGGCGCTGCCTTGCCATGCATGAAGGAGCAAGAGTAGATAGGTGTTGCGTCAAAGCTCGAAAACTTGCCCAGAACTTCTATCGCCTGACAGCACCCACACAAGACGTTCCCAGAACTTCCTTAGACCAGCTGGAGGAAGTCGAGTTGCACTTTGGAATCGGTATTCGGGTGTACGAACCTACGGAGGATGGCGCTTGGCATCTGACGCGACATGCAGCTCACTACAAGCATACGATGACGATTGGGATATACGAAGGACATGCTTTCTACATCAAGAACATCAACAAGCTAGGGCACATCTACGTATGTAACGATTGTAAGCAACGGTTCACGAAAGCCTCAGACCTTCACCGCCATGCAGATCGTTGTAGTCGTGGAGAAACAAAGATTGTTTGCCCTGGAAAGGTAATCACAGTACCCCAGTCGGCATACGAAAAAGCCTTCTGGCCAGAGAGCACAGCCAGCAAAGTCGCTCTATGCTGGTTAGAACGCGAAACCAAAAGGATTGGACAACACATTCATCATGCAGCTTGTGGGCATGGTGGAGAGCATTGGATCGAAGGAGCACCGGTCGACGGCTACGAACCTCTTTCGAAAACCATCTTTCAATTTCATGGATGCTATTTCCATGGCTGCCCGAAATGCTTCCCTAAGGAAAGGAGGCTCTATCTCAAGACCTGTGAAAGAACGGCAAAGCTACAAGGAGCTGGTTATACAGTAGTGGAAGCTTGGGGCTGCTCCACAAAGAAGAAAAACAAACCGATCCCCACACCAACACAAACTGTCTACCCATACTTCATAGTTTACGATTTCGAAGCCTATCTCGACACGACAAAAGGAAGACAACCAACGGACCACCTGACCATCGAAAACGTTCACGTTCCCATATCAGTATCAATTGCCGACACGTACAATCGAAAGTCAACCCACATCTGTCGACGCAATCCAAAAGAACTCATCGAAGCCTTCGTCGAAGAACTCCAGCAAAGAGCGAAAGCGATCCAAGAAGTCATTGCAGAACAGTTCTGCCCCAAGACACCTGAATTCTCTTTTGACACCCTACCAAAGAAACAACAAGCGAAGATCGACGAATGGATCCGCCAAGTTCCAGTAGTGGGATTCAACTCTGGCAGGTACGATCTCAATCTGATCAGGGAGCACTTCGTAGGAATCATTGCTGACACCTGTTCAAAGATCCTGGTAGCAAAGAAAGCCAATTCCACTATGTTCCTATTGACCCCAGATTTCCGTTTCCTTGATGTGATCAACTACCTTGGACCTGGAACTTCTTATGAACGTTGGATCAAGGCATATGGATGCGAATCGCAAAAGAGTTTCTTCCCATATGAGTGGTTCGATTCTCCAGACAAGTTGGATCACATTGGATTACCAGACTATCCAGAGTGGGGTTCGAAGTTGAAAAGAGAACATCTACTATCTATGTCAGAGTTCGAAGACTGTGAGTGCACCTTTCTCGACAAAGGAATGGAAACCTTTGCAGACTGGCTACGATACTACAACGACCTAGATGTAGTTCCATTCCTAGAGGCACTCGAAAAGATGCGAGATTTCTATCACGAGAAAGGAGTAGACATGCTGAAAGACGCAGTGTCCATTCCAGGAGTCTCACTACAGTTCCTACTTCGAGGTAGTGTAGAAAGGGGAGCTGAGATGTACGCTCCAAGTAAGGAAGCCTACCGCATGCTGAAAGACGCTGTCGTGGGAGGTCCAAGCATAGTGTTCACCAGACTCCACGAAGCAGGAGTGACTAAGATTCGTAGTCATCAGGGAGGAACTAAGACTTGTCGTAAGATTCTTGGATACGATGCCAACGCCCTATATCTTTCTACCATGGAATTCGAAATGCCTTGTGGAAAAGAAAAGGTTGTGCACTATGACGATCCAGGTCCAGCCACCGAAGGATTCGTTGAATGTCTACTTGGTGGAACGTGGTTTGGATATGCAGAAGTAGACATCGAGATACCAAAGAAATTGTGGAAGGAATTTGAGGAGATGCCACCCTTCTTCTACAACAAGAAAATCCCCAAAGAAGCAATCCCTCCAGAAATGTTGGCCTACCTCACAAAGACAGGTAGAAAGCTCAGCGAGGAAAAGAAGCTAGTTGGGAGTCTCTCTGGAAAGAAGTTGCTACTCTATGCTCCTCTTCTACTTTGGTATGTAGATCATGGTGCAGTGATCACTGCTGTCTACCGCACGATAGACTACGAACCCAAAGAAATCTTCGGATGGTTCGTGGACCAAGTCACTGAGGCACGTCGTATGGGAGATGAAGATAAAGGTGAGGCTTTGCTGGCAGATGTGTTCAAGCTGCTAGGAAACAGCGCCTATGGAAAGTTGCTCGAAGACTTGGGACGCCAAACAAAGGTCACCTATACAAAAGATGAGAAGGTTGTGGACAAAGCATTGCGAAGTGTTTGGTTCGAAGACCTGGAAGAGATTGGTGATGCATATGAACTCGAGAGCCGAAAGGACCAGATCCAAATCAAACGCCCTTTCCAAGTAGGTATCGCTGTGTACCAGCTCGCAAAGCTGCGTATGCTTGAGTTCTACTATGACTTCATCGACAAGTACATCGATCGCAATGATTTCGAATATATACAGATGGACACAGACAGTGCCTACATTGCCATCTCGGGAAATAGCCTCGATGAGGTTGTAAGACCGGAACTGCGAGAAGATTTCGAAGCCGAAAGGAATGAATGGTTAGCTTGGGACGAATGGAGCAGTCGTACGCCAGGACTCTTCAAACTCGAATTCGAAGGACATCGCGCCATTGCCCTATGCTCGAAAGCCTACTACGTCGATACAGGTGGCAGCAAGAAGTATTCCGCTAAAGGTATGTCTAGACGGCACAACGACATTTCGTGGGAACGATTCAAAGCAGCCCTCCAGGGTAGTATCGACATGGCGGAGAACCGAGGCTTCCGACTATCGCCAGAAGGCATAGCAACCTACGAACAACGGAAGCTTGGGCTATCGGCTTACTACGACAAAAGACGCGTTCTTCCCGATGGAATCCACACCGAGCCAATAGAGTACGCTGTTTAGCGTCTAGGTACAAACAGAATTCCTTTTGGTGGTAGTTCTGTATCCCTAGGAACGACTTGTAGCTCTTCACGAACGAATCCACGTTTGGGTGCATCCTTCTCCTTCGCAAGGTAGTACAGCACAGGCTGTCCCGAAGATACTACACTTCGTGAAATGGTGTATATTTGCAAACTCCACACAGGATCAGTAGCTCTACGTTTTTCACCTCCTTCCAATTCTCCTGGTGCATAAAGATATCGAACTAGAACGTCGAATGGTAGACGCTCTTCTCTCAATCCAACCGTGCGCGAATATGTAGGAGTCTTCAGATCTACTTGTTGCGCCACTACAGAATTCGAAGGCTCTTTACCAGTCAACCGAGTCACCTCACTGTTCATGGCTTTGATAACCATTGGTAAACGAATTACCCATTCTCTACTACGCTCATCTGATCCTTCCGAAGTAAGCACCATCTCTTGTGCATACTGATACCCAAATAATCTCTCAGCTAGAGTCCTATTTGCTCTTTCAACAAAACTTTGCGCTCTATGATTACCAGCCTCACCTCGTTGAACTTTCGTACCATGTAGTTCTAGCGTTTCAGACATACGTCCCATGAATTCTCTACCAGGATCTACTTGCAAAGTCTTTGGCCATTCTAGTGGACTACGTTTATAGATTCGTTCGAATGCCGCAGCAACTTCACCACTATCTTTAGATGCCAAAGGTTCGGCTTCTTTGTATCGAGAAGCTACATCGATTACCACTAATGCATACTTATATAGTTTCCTTCCACGTCCAGGACGATCGTGTGGTAGAAATATCAAATCAGCTTGGTGGACTTCATTTGGTTTCGATACAGTCCAATGTGGTCGTGGAATGTGTTTTGGTGGTGGTAGATATATTTGCCACATAGATTGCTTTTCCAACCAACTCCTAGCCACGTCTTCTGATGCTTTCGCTGCTACCGATAGCTTGCCAATTGCAGTGTGACCTTTCCAATAGCCCATAGGCCCATAGAAGATATTCGCAAGTTTAGAATCCATCATACATCTATACATTCTAACCTTCAACAGATGAAAAAAAAAAGGAAGAATAAAGAAAGTCGTTGCGTGACCCTCTTCATTCTTCCTTTTTTTTTTAGTAGTAGCTTAGTAGTAGCTTAAGTAGCTTACTAGTAGCTTAGGTAACTTACTAGTAGCTTGCTAGTAGCTTAGGGCAACTCACCAGTAGCTTAGGGTAACTTACTAGTAGCTTACTAGTAGCTTAGGGCAACTCACTAGTAGCTTAGGGCAACTCACCAGTAGCTTAGGGTAACTTACTAGTAGCTTACTAGTAGCTTAGGGCAACTCACCAGTAGCTTAGGGTAACTTACTAGTAGCTTAGGTAACTTACTAGTAGCTTAGGTAACTTACTAGTAGCTAGTAGTAGTATCTATATCCATTTACTAATAGCGTATCCAACACCTAGCATTCCACCACCAACGTAGAGCAACTCGCCAGTCTTCTGATTGTTTGAGGGTTGGTAGTAGTCAGATAAGCGGGGTTCTTTCATCTCTTTGAGCCGTTTTAGCTCTTTACGTAACTTATCGGATCGCACTAAGGCTTCGTTGGTATCTCTTTGATCGTTGTGTGCTTTGCGTTCAAGACCTTCCTGCTCTTGTGCATAGTCATATAAGCTTTGACGTTTGATTCTATACGCTTTCATTTCGCGTTCTAGTTTTTCGACGGCCCTATCGTGTCTCTCTCGTTCTGCATCTACATCACCACTCTTTCCAAGCATTCTAGCTAGTATGCCACCACCAGTAAATGCCGTCGCATTCAAAACAGCGCCGAAAATAGACATTCCAATAGCTGCTAACGTCGCCATTACGGTATGATCTTTTGTTTCTCAAGATATTGCTTTGCGTATAAGCTACCGAGTATCACGGCAGTCCACTTTGCGTAATTCACTAGGGAAGAAGAAGGATCGCTAAGCATAGATTCCTTGGTAGTCTTTTTTACGATCCACCCAATACCAGAAGCGAGTCCAACGATTATAGATGCATCGGTTGCCGTCTTCATCAATTCCTTATCCATCTCGACATATATAAGTATGGTCTCGAGTCTTTAAGTGTTACTCCATGTCTAGTGCCGTTGGCTTTGCCGGAGCTGCAGGTTGTGTCGTGCTAACGGTGGCAACACGTTTATTGCCATCTACATACTTCTTGTACGCAAAGTACGTGCCAAACAATGTAGCGCCAGTACCAATGACTGCGAGGATAGTCAGGCTTTCGAACCGACCTTTCTCTACGTCAGTTTCTTTACATGATTCGCTTTCGCGCATCAACTCTCTCTTTTGAGCTTCTTTAGCGAGTTTGTTGCTTAACGCTAGTGCTTTTCCAGCTGCGACGCGCTTTGGGTTTTTTATCTTAGTTGGTGCAGTCGTCGGAGGATTCGCAGTTATCTGGTCCGCTTCTTCCATCTTGATTCGATATAGTAGATATATGTGAAGGTTCAACAGTTGTACCAGGAATGACTACGTGACCAGATATGTGGAATAGGACGCTAGCTAGAGCTACAAGGCGACCTGCTTTGAGCGATAGTAGGCCAGTCGCAGCACTGATTTCGTTGCGGACTAGAGGGTCTTCTTGTAGGTCCTTGATCAGGGCTTCTTGAGAATCTATTGGTACTAGGTAGGCAACTAGGCGGGTAGCTAGACGTGTCACACCGTCGACTAAGCCTTTCGTTACTTGCTTAGCTAGAACGGCCTGATACCTCCTATGCAACTTGTCTACTTCTTTCTCAGGAAGTCTAGAGATGTCTCCTAGGGAAAAGTTTTTACCTAAGTATTCTTTCGTTACGCCTGTTGCGGCTAAGATCGAAAGTGATTCACGATTGTCTGACGTAACGTCTAGGTTGGTTGGTGGTGGGCCTGTTACATCCTCGCCGAATATCTCGAGTATATCTTTATCCATGATAATATGTTGTAGGTGCTGGGAGCTCTAACACTACCTCGAAAGGATGGCGGAGACAGAAGCACATGCGAGCGAACTTATGGGAGCCAAGTATCATTCGTAACTCTTTGCATTCTTGCGAGCCTCCATAATCCTCAAATATCCTTTTACCATCTACGGCCGATGCTGTATGGAATGCTACTACGATAGCTACGTTCTCACGGAAGGGCTTACATATGCTCGTTAATTGTTGGGACAGCACCCAAACGGAAATCCCTATATGTCGTGCAGAAAAGGCTAAGTCCACTAGCTTGTCAGTTCGTTTCTTGACGTCCTTCGATGCGGCGCAATCATCGAGAATCAATAGAGTATTGGTACCTGACCAAAATGTTGCGCAAATACTCAAAGTAGCATCGATGGCATCTTGTGGTGGCGATATGACGAAGAAATGAGGATCTCGATTTGCGAATCCACGATAAGTTTTGTTGTGGGCATACGTAGGACAAATCAGTACTATGTAATCAAACTTACCACGAAAGGCTCCACGAAGTTGTTCTATGAGAAACGCAGTCTTCCCACAATTCGTCGGACCGACTATGAGTGCGTTGAAAGGTATGTGCTCTACGAGAGAATCCATCAGTATAATATACTCTGCAGAGATCTGTTCAATATCGTGACCTGAGCATCCGCAAGGACATAGATGTGCATTTTCACATTTCCACTTCCCTTTGCAGTTCTATGTATGCGAATGTCGATGTCCTTTCCACTGCCGGTTTGTGCCAAGCCATCACCATGAACGGTGGAATCTTTTGCTGTGCGACAATCGATTAGGATAGAGAATCTATTTTCAAAGAACTTCTTTGGAGTCATAGAAGTATTGGGTGTACCAAACCAGCTTCTTGCAGCCTCCCAGAAATCTAGGGGAAGCATGCCGCTTGGAAAGAGTCTGTTGGGAATCCCATTGACATCTACTTCTACCTTCAAGATATCTGGATTCGAGAATGCTTCACTATCTCGCGTGCCAATGGTAGGTGGATCTATGAATAGTAGAAGCAGTCCAGCAAAGGATCGTCGTGGAACATTGATGTTTTGAGATATCAAAGTATCGGACGTTTTAGCGATATCTACTGTTTTGAAGTGAACAGCGTAGTTGTATAGGAATGCAGTACCTATTTCATATTTGTGAAGTGCACTACTAGCCAGCGTTTCGTTCCTGATTGCTTCGTATTCTAGTTGGATGTTGGTAAGTTGGTACGTACCTATCTTCGTCGTATCCGAGCCAATTACAACCTCGTTGGCAGACGCTAGAGTCAACTCGAATGTAATGATACTTTCTAAGGCATGTGGATATAGAACTCCATGTTGTGTCAGAATGTCAACATCTAATGGAATCCTATACTTAGAACCACATGCAGCTAGGAGCGCGTTGTCTGCAGCAGACGAAGTACTTGCGTCAACAGCTTTCGATCGTAGCTTATTCAAGTTCTCTGATTGAATGCCTTGTTGTATTCTAGACTCTCTCTCCTGCGTAGATAGGTATACGTCGGAGTATGTTTGTAGAAGGTCTGGCCTGACAATGTCTTCTACTGTTTCAGCTCCCATCCTACAGATTCTACGCATGACCAAACAGCGTCCAACGTTCGAAACGACTCTGTTATTCGCATGTCCACCAGATAGTACGATGTCGCCCAATAGCGCTAAGCTGCCAGGTACTAGTACTACATCTTCTGCTAGCTTTGGAACTTCTACGTATAGAGTCTCACCTGGATTGGCAGACGATCGAGTGAAAGTCTTCCTATACAAGTCTCGCGGAGCCTTGAGTGCATGAGGCTCTCTTCGTACTTGTGTGGGATCCAACTTTGATGAGATCATGTTGAATATAACTATATATATAGATATGTTTAACATGGCCTCTGAGGGTAGGTATGATGAAAGAACTGATGAAGCTGAAAGAGGAAGAGACTACGACAACGATGATACTGTCAATGAAGAAGCACGGAAATTGGCGTCAGACTCTACGAATGTGGATCCGAGTGAATCATTAAACCTGAAAACTAGACGTGACTTCTCCAAGGAAGGTGCTCGACCAAAGAATCGGGAAACCTCGTTTTCCAAAGAAGATAACGATTACTTCGACGAACTCATTGCGGAGGATGAGGATAGAATCAAACATCCGAAATTTAGCGATCGCCACGTAGTCTTCAAAGCAGGCACATCGGATGAACTGAAACGAATGCTATTTGATACTGTATGGAAACACTATGCGGATGTAGGGATTCGTGGAGGATTCCTTGAGATAACTGGAAAATGGGAGGCCAATAAGGAACTGGGTAGAATCTATCTTCACGTACTTGGAAGTAAAGAGAAGCCCATACCTTTGACCACAGTGAAGGGTGAAAGATACCAAAGTATGGGTAAGGATCTCAAATTTGCCCTAGGCCCTACGGATGCAGAAAGAGAAGAACAAGTCCTCCAAGGTCAAGAAAAGGCCGCCGAACATCTCAAAGTAGAAGATAGCATACTTCTAAGCTCAACGTCAACTGAGGACCAGAAGGAAGCGGCTAAGGAAGAGAAAGTACGCATCCATAACGAAATAGAATTACTCGAACGTCAAGAAGAAGCCATACTAGAACGTATGTCACTACGTGAAAGGATCAAATACATTTTTAGAAAGCATGGAATGACCGTTCTTGCAGTGGTAACTTCCGTTGGAGCTATCGTTAGTACGATAGTTTCCCTGTTGTCGAAATCCGTACCGAAACCAATAAAGACTGGTATTGATAAAGCAGCAGATGCAGTAAAGAAGGGATTGCAAACGACTGGGGGGTTGTTGAAAGAAATGGGAAAGAAACTTGGACAGATCCTACCTGGAATGATTGGATCGATTGCGAGTTTCATATTTACTATGGCTGGTAAAGCTCTGGGAGTACTAGCACAGAACGTTTGGTTATTCATCGTAGCAATAGTGGTGATCACTATAGAGCAATACAAACGACGTTAACGAAACAACATCCATGCGATTCCAGCTGCGGCAATGGATGTCACTGCGAGATTAATCTCATGTTGTGGGGCAGCCTTTGCCTTTGCCTTTGCCTTTGCCTTTGGTACAGGAACTTGTTTCTCGAGAGGCTGCACCGATTTCTTATCTGGTGGTCCTTCCATAGGAAGAGGTGAGCGTCCTTTGCCTTCTGCATTGATGTCGTTAGTGCCTAGCACCATATCTTTCGTAGCTTTCGGGATTGGATTCTTATAACCATCTTTCTCACTAAGAGAGTACTCTAGATCGCTTGGCAATAATCGTACGCCTATAGCTATCGCTAGATCGAGCCTCTTATGTGTTGCTGTTATAGCAGTAAGATAGTTTTTGTAGCTCACCACTAAATCGTTTTCGAGAATAGCGTCTTCGACTAAGCTCTTAAACTTTTCTTTGACGTTATGGCTATCTAAGATGGATTCGTTCAAGTCGGCTTGAGCGCCAAGTATGCAATGTCCAAAAGCCTCGACAGATCTATTCAACCTACCCAATCCAACATCTGTCAAACCCTTTCCGATTGGTGGCGTAAACCAATTGTATTGTTTCCCTTCGTGTTCATCGTTCCTAATAAAAGCTATCAGAGTGTCCTCCTTACCTCCTTGGTCTTTAAATAAAGTAGAGGCCGCGGGCCATGTGGTTGCTTTGTCGTAACTTCGACCATGGGCAGTTACATATCCGTTTACGTAGCCAGTTGATCCCTGGTATAACAGGAATACATCTCCTAATCCATTATTCCTACCTCCATGCCATCGGAAGTCTGGTGGGAAATCTGGTGTTCGAGATATACCAAATTCAATGCACAATTTCTCAAGAGCTGCTTTGTTATAGAGGTTATCCATTTGCTTGAAATGAGAGTTACCAGGTAAAGGAACTCCATGAGTACCACCAAGTTCACGTAGAATTCTTCGTATCGTGAAATAAACATGGAATCGTAGGAACCCCTGAACGACTGGTGGATGCGTTTTGAAAATAGGATCAAACAATGACACTCCACATCCAGAAGTCGCACACCACGTTGCGAAATTCAATTGCTGAGGCCAGTACTTGAAATCCGGACCATGTAACCAATGGTAGGACTCATTTGCTGTCGTATGCTTTACGACGGTCTCCTTGAATATATTTGGAACGCCAGCTTTGAACTTCTTCGTTGGGGTGATATATATCCATAGATTAGTGAGCTCAATATCTTGTGCCAGTTCAGTAGAAGGAACTGCTGTAATAGGATATTTCGCACTCCTATCTAGGGTCAACGTAGATGGGAAACCCTTATGCACATCCCACAACGCATTATCGATACGTCTTTGAGTGACTGCAGGTAACTTCGAGACATCATTACCGTAAACGACATAGCTAGAATCTCCATCTCGAAACCAAATACTCGTCGAATATTTACCTGGACCGTTCACTTCCGTAGAGGCATAGAACTTGTGAAGATCTGCATGTGGGTATTTCTTCTTGAACTTCGCTAATAGATCTGCATTCAATGTTGCAACCTCTCTACTTTTCACATCTTCTCTATCTAGCCGAGCTTGATTCTCTCTCCTAGCTTGATTCTCAGCCTTTGACCTTATGTTAGCATTCGGTGTTGGGAACTCTTCCTCTTCGTCTTTCCCTCCGTAATGGTAACTGAAAAGACCTCCGGACCTCCTCATGTTGAAGCTATACGTATATATAGTTATACCTTCAACATATAAGATGGTTCTCTTATATATCACCACAACATCGGCTGACCATACTGTCTACTTCGACGACCCTATTCTTATACAGAACGTTTCACTAGTCGAGGTCACTTTCGAGAATAGCTGGTGGAACCTAGAAGAGCCAGGGAGCTTTCATTGGAATGTCAATGGTGTGATGTTTCCACACGAAATTAAGGTGGGGAACTACGATATACCAACCCTCCAGACCCTCTTCAAACCCGCAATCAAAGCTGGTATCATAAAATTCGGGAAAGACTTATTGACGGGGAGTTGGATCCTAGATGTCATGAAACCGATCATTCTTAGCACAAATATCTGTGAACTGTTTATTGAAAGCTGTAGGAGTTCCCCAAATACTACCACGACTTTAACTATAGCGGTAGGCACTTTCCCTATAAGTATCCTCTTTGAGATCGATACGGTATATGTCCACTGTGACGTAGTGGATTCCAGCTTCTCACTCCTAGAGGGAAAACGCTCGAAAGTCTTGGCTAGCATAAATGTCCGAGGCGATAGATTCGTGAAAACGACGTATGCCTCACTACAACCTCTAGATGTCAAAGCTCTAGGTACGATACAAAGCAGCCTTCGTCTGACAATTCTCGATGAGAAAGGTAATCTGATAGACTTCCGTGGTCGACCTATACGATACGTGTTGAAGCTTGAGTAAGCTATATGTATAACGTACAATGGAAGGCGACTCGATTCAACCGTTTCCCTCAGCACCGAGTATCTATCCACAGATCGCTAGCGACGCTGGAAAGAACTTTAGACTGCAAACGATCCGAGACACGCTTTCGGACATAGAAGTTCAAGAAAGGCACTACGAAGGTGTTCGCAAGAAATATGCACGTTCTCAAGGAATAGTTCATGGCATCGCAGTGGTAACTGGAGGTCTATCTGTGATCTTATCTGGATCTGGATTGGGCGCAGCGTTGACTGGGGTTGGAATAGTGATTGGTCTACCACTTGGAGTTATTGGTGGACTATGTGGATTAATTTCAGCATCTACAACCCTTGGAGCTAAGAAGTTAGGAATGAAGGTTTCTAAGCATGAAAGGACAACTATGTTGGCAAAGGCGAAAATCAATACGATTCGCGATCTAGTATCGAAAGCCTTACGCGATGAAAACATATCCGACTCCGAATACAGTCTCATCTTGAATGAAGCAAATAAGTATGAGATCATGAGATCTGAAATTCGTCGCAAGGCTTCCATAGGTGAAAAAAGTCCAGATCGGGTTCGAGCCGAACTCAAGCAAGAAGTGCAAAAGGAAATGCGAGAAAAACTTGGAATGTAAGAATCAACGTTTCCTATGAAAGGAACGAACATGGCTCTCACTTTCACTTTGCCAAGTCCTACTGCTAGTTAGCCCATGCTTAGTGTAGATTGGTTCGAAGTGGGAATGGTAAGAAGACAACTCCTTGACAAAACGCTTGACCGCATTTCCAAATATGCCACATCGCTTAACGACATCCTTAAAAGACATAGACGATCCGGAGCGACGTAGCACCTCGTAACTTGCTCCAACGACTTTCGTCTTAAGCATTGATTTGGGGCCTATATTGTTTTCCATTGCCTTAGTAACGACCTCGTGGACTATTTGTTGAACGTCCCTAGGTACTCCTACAAGATCTAGTTGTAGGAAAGTCGTCGCAATGTGAGGAACTAGGCGCTCAGCATCCAAGTCTACATCAATCTTATCGTCGCCACACAGAGAACGTATGAAGACCTCTCCACTATGGATGCCTTCGTTTCTTAGTTGCATGAAGCGAGCGACCTCACCTTTAGATCGGACGAATCCACATTGTATGCATGCCTGGTAGAGTAGAGCAGCTAAAATATTTTTCTTAGCATCGCTACGCTTGAGACAAACTTTCATTACTTGGGTGAATGCGTCGGCTACGATTTCTAACGCGTTCATAGGGAACGATAGATCATAACTTTGTTCGTAAATAGTGTTGTATGCTCGTAGTTCTTGTAGGAGCGTTCGTCGTTTCAGTTCTATGTCATCATCGCTTTGCTTTGGTTTTGCGCGGTCTAGATCACTTTGATACTTAAACCCGTCCGAACCTACTATACGCAGTCGAGTAGTAATAATATCGATCTTCGTTTCTTCACATGGTTCAATCTCGGAAACGAGACCACATGTGGGACACACGAATTCCGTTCCTTGTATTTCAAAGGGGCAGAGACAATCAGGACATGTTTCACTGGTGTTAATATGTTCCACTTGTGGTTTGATATTCAGGCTTCTACAAATTCCAGGACCAAACAATCTGATTAGCTCGTCCATGATACAACTATAGATGTCGTACGTTCAATAGAAAAAAAAAGGAAGAATGAAGAGGGCCACGCAACGACCTTCTTCATTCTTCCTTTTTTCTTTTTTTCGTGGCTATTCCTAAGCGTCCGTCTCGTTCCTCAAGGCAGCCAACACCTCGTTGAGCGCATGGTTGAGAGACTCTCCAAGACCTTCGACTGGTTCCAACACTCTTGGTTCAGCGGGCAATGCTACCTCCGGTTCCACCATGTTTGGCTCCTCCTTTCTTGGATCCTCTAGCTTCTTGCTGGACTTCTTAGCGCGTCTTATGTAGACACCGGAAGACTTCACCTTGATGGTGAGACGGTCGCATCTTGAGCAAAGCTCGTAATCAGTACGACATCCTTTACCGCACTTCAAGCATGGTACATATGGGGCACAGCCTTTTGAGATTTGGTAGTTGTGCTGGGAACAGAACTTCGTTGTCTTCGAAATCTTCTTTGGACATTTTGAGTCCTTCCCTCTCATCAACCAATCACAAGTTATTGCGGCGTCTACATTTGAGTTCTTCTTCGACATGTTTGATCTGTATGGTGTTAATGCGTACTAAGATGACAACGAATGCTAATGTCGTGGAATAAAGAATATATACTAATACCATTCGGTGGCAATATACAGTATAGTAATCATTCCTTTAACATATACTTCAAGTTTGGATTTCTTAGGTGCGCGAATATCTAGTGACACTTTGGCTTCCTACGTGGCAGAATGAGCATCCATGTAGTTGCGTAGTACAACCCTTTCGTCCTCTGTGAGCTGGGAGTACTGCCACTTAACGAACCATTTAGCGATATCAAGATGACCATTGTTACAGGCGTATTCTATAGCAAGATCAATGCATTCATACTCTAGGGTTATCTGAAAACGTCGCATGAGCCACTTAACGTTATTAAGATGACCATTCCTACTGGCACCTAATATAGCAAAACTGACGGCCTTATCCTCTTTGGTGAACTGGAAGTGCTTAATGAGCCGCTTAGCGATACCAAGATGACCATGCTCAAGGGCAGCGCGTAGAACGTGATTGGTGTGTCTGTCCATCATATCGAAACGTAAGTGCTTGATGAGCCACTTAACAGCATTAAGATCACCATATTCGCTGGCGTAGAGAAGAGAAAAGCTGTCGTCAATGGAGCTTGCGGAAATACCGAAAGTTCGAGCCAATTCGTCTCGATCGTCGTCACTATGAGTAGACCTCAAACCAAAGCATAGTGCTAGTTTACGGAACACTTGGTCTACGTTTTTGTAGCGCGCAAGAGATGCGGCATCGTTTAGGCGTTTCGATGTCCTTGAGAGGCTTGCGAATGACCAAGGCTCTGCATGCTCTACGATCCTAGTCAGAATTTCTAGAGGGAGGCACGATATATAATCCATAGTGGAAGAGATCGATATAACTATATGTAATCATATCTCTAATAGGATTATCAAGTTGGATTTTATGTACAAGAATATCTAGGGACACTTTGAATGACCCTTAGGTACCCCTAGTAGTATAGTCGGCGTCAGTTAAATACAACTTTTTCTTGTGCAACAAAACTCAAAAGGTTGTGAATGTTATGGACGCCTTTTTTCTTGCACAAGGGGCGTTATGAAGTGGATTTCTGAATTCACTTTATGACGCCCCTTGTGCAAGAAAACAAGGCGTCCATAACATTCACAACCTTTTGAGTTTTGTTGTACAAGAAAAAGTGGTATTTAACTGACGCCGACTATACTACTCGATGTAATACCATAATAACCAAATCTAGTGAAATATTGTATAATTTCCTGATAATAGCTCTGTAGATTTACTTACAGTCTTTGGTAATGATCGTCGTTCCAGGATTTCTACTGCTGTAGACAGTCTAGTCACTATATTTTTATTTTTTTATTTTTTTACTTACTTCGGCCATAATAGAAGATACAAAATAGAATAAAGTAAAATATACAACAAACAAAACATAGAGGCCAGGAGAACCAACACAGCGTTAGCCAATTACGTTGGTTTCCTATGAAAAATAAAATTACAATAAATGATCTAATTACAATACCTATTTCAACCTAAAAGCAGCATTTGAGAGGTGCGGTTAACTGTCTTGCCTGGTGACATTTCAGTTATATACTGTAACTTCAAATGCTTCGTTTGAAAAATGGTATGAAAATCTCGAATATGGTATTTTATATGTTGAAACACATTACCACCTTAGTTCTCTACCGAAGTATAAAGCTTACATATTCACAAGTTGCCTTATTTTTGGCGTTTTTCCAGTCGCATATGAACATTTCGAAATGGTTCGTTTTTCTTGAACACAGAGTTGAACGAGCAATTGTAGCGTTCTTTCTGTGGTCTGGATTATGTGTTATTTGGGCTCAGAGAAGCCACTGAAGAATATCAGTCCATGGTGTGAAGTAATAAAGTAATCGTGGTATTTCTTGAGCTGTGAGAGGTCCCTGAAAAAGAGCTACAATTCACTCCCACTCCACGGCCATCTTGATTCACTTTAATAAAGTGGCTAGTGCGCATGCGCTCCGTTTTTCCGCTCTGTCTTGGTAGGGTTAGCCTGCGTAGCAAGCCCAGGGGGAATTGAGAAGAGGAGGGAAGAGGGGAGAGGGAGGGAATTGGAAGAGGGAGGGAGGGGGAATGGGGAATGGGGAGAGGAAAGGGAAAGGAAAGGAGGGCTTGCAACGAACCCCCCGTTTTTTCCCTTACGCCCCCAAATTATAAATTCATTTTCAGTGTCGTCTGACATGACATCTGTCAAAATCAACCAATCAACTTCCTTGTTTCTGTCTGTTACAAATGTTTGACCTTCCGTGCGAAGGAAGTTCAAAATGACCCCTAGGAAAAACGAAGAACAGAGGTCAAACATTTGGGCTAGAAAATTGATTTCTGCATGGATTTTCACCAAATAAACACTCTACAACCCCTGGGGTTCCATACTAAATTTACAGCGGGAAATTGTGGCTTAAACATACGTTTTTCGACACGAAAAAACACAATACACTCGCGTTACTAAGTATTTATAAAACTCTCTAGAGGCTAATGCCTCAAAATAAAATACAACTTCGCAGCTTCTGGTCCTAAAACGTAGCTATCCTGAATCGCTTGACATCCTAATCGTAAATAATCTACTTCTTATGCCAACCTAAGGTAAATTAAGGCTACTAAATTGGCCTAGCCAAGACCATTTTGTTTTCTCTCTCAATCTGGCGAGCGTTTTGTACGCAAACACATTTCTGCACCAAATTGAGTGCAATAAAAGCTATTGACGTCTCCTGGGTATATATTATCCAAGTGTAGTACAATATTTGGCCATACAAGTCAGTGTTTCTACATCAAAAGTTTGAAAATGTTTTTCGTCCATTCACGACTTTCGCTTTCCAAACACTGGCGTAACAAAACACAACCCTTCAGACATTTGCATCAAAATAAAATACAACTTCGCAGTTTCTGTTCCCAAGACGTAGCTATCCTGAATCACTTGACATCCTAGTCGTAAAGAATCTGCTTCTTAGGCAACTCAAGGCTGCTAAAGTTGGCCTAGACTAAGTCTATAACTGTATACAGCACTGGTTGAACAAGACGGGCCGCCATGTTGAACGTAAACTGCCTTCTCCACGAAGCCGAAGATCAAACATTTGGGCTAGAAAATGGAGTTCTGTATGGATTTTCACCAAATAAAAACTCTCTGAAACCTCTAGGGTATCCGTACTAGATTTCCAGCAAGACATTTTGGCTTAAACATACGATTTTCGACAAGGAAAAATTCACAACAGACTTCAGTTCTTCTCCGGTCTTCGGTTTTTCGGGGTTCGTTTTTCCGCCTGGATCTTCGCTGTTCGTTTTTCCAACAACCCTGAAGCTATCGCTGTACATCTACTAATAGTTCTATAAACTACAAGAAGTTGAAGATACTTTTTCCAAATCTGGTGGGTCAAATGGCCAACAAGTCCTTCGACTTCGTGAACACTTCTTCATTGCATCGCGCCATAACTGCTATTTTTATTACAAGTGTCAATCAAATGTCATTGAACACCACTTTAGCCAATCGGAATTTTACGTCTAAAAAATGAACGTTAAAAGGGAAAAAACGGGGGGTTCGTTGCAAGCCCTCCTTTCCCTTTTCCTCTCCCCATTCCTCCTTCCCTCCTCTTCCCTTTCCTCATTCCCTCTCCCCTCTTTCCCAATCTTCCCCATTCCCCATGGGCTTGCTACGCAGGCTATGGTAGGGTCATTACCATGCCTGTCCAAGGTTGAACTGTCTGGCATGAGGGAGAGCCTGGAATGAGGGAGATACGGGCATTTACTTAAAATCACGTAACCGATGACGTCATCGTTATGTCATCACCACTAAGTGATAATAATAATAATAATAATAACACTTTATTTAATGAGGATATGCAGATAAAGTTTACACTTGTTTCCTATCTGGTCCTCCTAACTATTATATGCCAAGATAGAAACATGATATAATTACATTATAAGACATAATAGATAATTATTTAACTACTCAAAAAGGAATATACATTATTGGGAAGATATGAAAAAACATTGAATAAAATATAAACACTATAGCTTTAGAATTATACAATTAAAAACATATATGTAAACGAAAGGTGGTTACATGTATTAAGGGATGGATCTAGAAACCCACTACCATGTCTGTCCAGGTTTGGAGTGTCTGGCATTAGGAAGGCACCGTCAATACATCTTCTCCTGCATGACCAAATCTTTCAATTCTTGGACGCGTACCATAAACATCCGTAAATATATCTTCGGAATATCGAACACTATTCGGACAGCCAACGGAGAGTCCCCGATCTTCACACCATAAAACGATGAATAGATTAGTTAATGACCCACTCCAATAACTCGTGTTCTGCGCTTGCGCGCATCCACGAGTTATTTATGCTTTTCAACTTCCGGAGATACTCCTTAACCTCAAAAATCGCGGTCTCGTTTATCGAGCAACAATCTTCTAGGTCCACTTCTCTCAGCTGTCTTTCAGCCTTCGCTAAATTCAGGAAATTCTGTGATGAAAGTTCCTTTCAGAATAACCTTTCTAGGTCTGGAAAAGACGGAACGCGGGACTTTCAGGTAAAGGTCTCCGGTGACAGCCAAATTTAGCTCTCGGCAGTTCAACCAAACTCGTCTCATTGACCGCCCACCACGAAATACAATTTCCCACCCCACTAGGAAAAGCAAACACCAGAGATGTTCACCAAGTTGTCAGGCCCAAGGTTACTAAATATCAGAGACCAAAAGAATAAATCTACAGACAGATTCAAGATAAACTATAAAGTATGGGCTTTGGCATCCTATGCTTTGTGTACTTTTTCCGGCGTACCATTACTTTTTGTCACCTCGTAATTGGACGACTCGGTATGTTTGCTTCTTTGTTCAGTGGCATTAGGTTTGTATATTTACTGCGCTGCAGGCCTTGCACTCTACACGTGGCTGATACATGTACTACACGGACCGCATTCTCAAAAACTCAATCTCACCTTCGTCTACATTTACGAAATGGATGATCATAATCGGTAAGAATCCCCGTTCCTGGCGCCAATATTTGTATTTCACTTGCAAAATCTAAAGGTCCTTATCTGTCACACCTTCTAGAAAGCGGCCATGCGATGCACATGTGGAAGCAAAAGAGTCGAAAAAAGCAAGGCAATTGCAGCCCGATGTAAGTAGCAAGAAAACATTTATCACGATTTATAATTTACAGTAACTGAAATACATGTTGACCAAGATTACCGTATCTTCGTTGTAGAAAATGCGTCTGTATAGAATATATGGCAAGAACCAGCTCTCTCCAAATAAACTCCACGTAGCAAATGAGCTTATGACAAGGTCGAGGAAGAAAGACTTCTCCCAGTTGGCAAAAGATATGGGAATTAACACTTCTACTGCGGAAGTCTATGCGATAGATTGTCTGGCAGCTGGAAAGCCTCTGGACCGGCCTCTGGATCATGACCTAATGGCTAGTTACCTTGGAGTCACCACGGATATGTTCCATTACATTAGGGTGGCAATTGTGTCAAATGCGGACAGCAAGCTCCGCACAATAAGAGATGAATTGGACTCCCAATACTCTTACAACCAGATCCGCTTTGTTCTTGCTTGTCTGATACAAGACATTGAATTGTAATACATTGTTCTATTTTCGACATACGTATGCTTCACTTGTCACGCAAAAAGGTTTTAGTACGAGGCTCTCGGTAAAAAAAAAAAATTCGGAGAATAGAATCAATTTTATGTACACCGGAGCCTCATCTCGAAACCAGAGTGCGCGAGAAGTGACCTTCATATCGAAAGTGTGCTCAAAGTTCAATGGTTTTTCACACCACATAAGGTGTTAATGTTACTGAATCCTACCTATTATCTAAATACTACATACGGAAAATGGGCTTGTACATAGAGCTTTCACTGTGATTGAAATATATATAAACATATTTTTAATTGGTAATCAATATTTAGAACAGGATCTTACCCGAGAATACCCTGATTCCAAAGGTTTTCTAGGGAGAGAACAGCCGCGGAGAAAGAGCCGCGAAGCGGCGATCAGCGAGGTTTTCGCTAATGACTGGCGAGTTCATGGTCAACAGTAACTGCTCCCGTCACCTGATATACATATTGTATCTTTCTGAAGAATCAATAAAAAGTATTTTACCATTGTGTTGGTACCATAAATTCGCAATATTTAGATCATGTTGCATGCGTCTATCGAGAGCAACAGGGTACATGTCAGAGTCATACAATTGTTCGTCATCTGCATATGCATTCTGTATTGAAAACAAAGCTCCATTCTCATATTACGCGGCGTGGCATGACAAGCCGCCATTGTGAACAGTCTTCATTTATCGGTATTTGCGACTCTTTTGGAACCAGAAGAACAGTCCTACATCAGCTAAAAGAAAGACAAATTGTCTTAAATACAATGTGAAAGATTTCAAGCACACTTTATGGTTGCTAAATATGTCATTCTCTGCTTATTGATGTTGTTTTCGGCATAACGAGGGGGGTTTCTTGGTGTTGCAGATCACCACATGACGTCACCGTGACCTGGCAGTATTCAGCGCCGGCAAAAACCGACAAACTTGAGTAATAACCGATTGAAACTCACAATTTGAATGATAAAACTTGTGACGAAGAGACGGCTGCCAGACAGTTTAATATTTCATGCTAGCGGTTGCTAATCAAAGGTAGTAAAGGCATCGATTGTCACTGGAAACGTATTACTGCAATCAGCAATAAATGCGGCTTTCGAAAAAAGGTGGCATTTGATCCATTAAAAATCGCGATGACGGCATCACTTGTACCCCCGTCTATACAGTGTTATTGGTTCTCTTTTTTATACACTATCAGGAGTATATTTCGTTCGTTTTTTATTTTATTATTTAGAAATATGGACTGTTATATAAATCGCCCGTTGGGGACCTGGGACCAGTCTCCACTGATCTGAATAAATCCTTACAATAAACGCTGTTTTTCAATCATTATAATGATTGTTTGCAGTACATTGTGACAGCTCTCCAAGACTCAGTGCTTTGTTTTCCAATTAGAGAAAGTAATACATTCCTCTTGAAATACAGAAAAACATTACTCAAGTCAGGTGACCTGAATTGGGACAACAATTGTACAAGCTAAATCGGTCAATTGAGAAGACCAAACATTGATTTAACCCTTTCATTTCTGCTTGTGTTATTTGTGCCATAGATATGCGAGTCACTCGTATTCATCTCCATTGTAGAAAAACTATAGCAGCCCAAGAGAGATCACCAAATTGAGGGAACGAGCATACATGAAGCAGAATTAGGCATCTTGACACGACGTAAACTGCAGTTGGCAGATCGCAAGCGGGTCCAAAACCTGGCATTGTTTGACCTGTCAATGCATGTTATTGTTATTGTTAGTTCAACTTCCGCTACATTAGCATGCCTGGTAGATACCAGATTTCAGCTTATAAAAATAGACGCTGTCCACTCCGCGTACATACAAACACCAAGTGATATCTCGTAAAAATAAATCGTTGTTTCTAAATTTGTGGCTGCCTTATTGAATTCTATTCAATGCGCATTATTTATGTCGATGCGGATATCCGAGCTCAAAGTAAACTGAGCGCCTGAGGGTGTGGCGTACGCCTTCAGCTAACACTCCTGGGCCGGGAACACTGCACTGCATGTAGAACAGGAAATGCAAATTTTTCCTCTAGCTTCTGTACCACAGACCGGTCAGACCGCAACATAGCTCCTCTGTGAAGACTGCATGATAAATGATGGAAAGCACTCCCGGGTTAGTTATAAGCATGTTTTCTTTTGTTGTGTGGTATGTACGTTTCTTTCGCCCATCCCTTTGTCGGGTTTAGTAGATCCCCGCCAAAAGGCCTCTTTCAGGATAATTTACGCTTCGTCTATAATCTGAATACGTGCGTCGTCGATCTACAAACGGTTTGATCTAAAACTTCATTGAATCTTCGTATGACAATCATAATATTTGCCATGTACAGGGCCCGGCTAACTCTAAGTACATTTTCTTTTAGTTCTTCGAATAAAAGGCCTTCAAGTGAAGCCGATTATGGAGCAACTGAAGCAAAACAGCCTCGCCGACCTCGTGGTTACTCGGTGAGTAATATTGCCGCCCTAGCGTTACACCTATAACAAGGCACTCTTATAACTAAGGCGTGTCAACCCTTTCCCTACTGGACATGTTTGTCTCAGTTGGTGAAATCCTGAGTGCTAACTCAACCCTCCCCCCTCAGTTCAAGTTTGGCTAGCCCGGGTCAGTTAAATACTGCTGACCTTTTAAGCCGAGGGCTCAAACGTTTCCCACGATGCCATTTGGGAGAATTCTGTTCACTCGTTGACGGTAGGTATGGCTGCTTCGGTAGGGTTTCTAATGAAATGAGCTCTAATTTTGGATAAATATGCCACTGTCAGAGAGCTTGAAGACATCATTAAGTCTGAGGATGGCTGAAAAGTACTTGGTTTGCTTCTAGTAGGCTTTGTGAGGGGATTTCACAGGGTTTTTCCGTTGTGTTTGTGCTTTGAGACACAGGAAAAAAATCTTCAATGAAATCCTTGGAATCCTGCAGTTGGCAGTCTTTTACCCCTGCTTAACCTATTAGGATGTGTTTTTGTCACTTTAAAGCAACGGCTTGAGTGCAAATCACCACTCTTGGTTGTAGGGGTAAAAGACTTCTAAAAAAAATCCTACCGGAGTCGCAGAGGGGGGAACCCCTTGTGTATTTTTTGTCCATTACCCAGCATGCAATTGGAGGTGGGAGCAGGTAAATGTGGTCGAGTGAAATGCAGTGTAAACATCGGCGTGGATCAGAGTCGTTTGGTGCGTTTTGGGCAAACAGACCTGGTGGTTGGAAAGATTAAACAAGGTACTGTAACGACTGAGTGGTGATTTGATTTCAAGTGCGAATGGGAAGGTTTTTTTGAGCTGATTTTCAGCTCCTCAAAATTCGCGAAAATCGAAGAAACGAACAACGATGTCCAAAACAAATGCGTTTTTCTCCAAAGTGGGAGAGTCAAGCGATCCCTGTTGTAGCTCTGACTTTGAAGTCATTCATTCCTTGAAATAATATCACAACATCGTATTTCCAGCATGTCTAGGTTTGATGCAAAAATTTTCTCCAGGTACATGCTTCATATTGGGCGGTTACGGGCGGCACAGGAGGGAAAGGGTTAACATAACTAAACGAGTTCATTGTGAAGTTATTTCATACTCCGCGCGTGGTGTCATTTTTGAGTGCTTTAGCTGAATAGTATTTTCTGTATTTCAGATTTCCATACTGCGGAATCTCTACGGGAAAGTGACGACTCCGACAAAGAAACGGGACTGTTTCTCTCGCTGGCTGTTTGGGCAGTCGTTTGCAAGCATCGCTGAAAAAGTGAATGTGGCTTGCCCTACTGTAGAGGTCTATGTAATCGACCTTATTGCTTCGGGTTTGGGCAGCGAGCGCGAGTACCGAAGGCTATTGCAAGAATTGCATATTAACGCTGACGATTTTGAGGCGGTGGCAGAAGAGATCGAGAGCGACGTCAGATTGCGCGACATCCAAGATAAAACGTCGCTGACTTATAATCAGATACGGGCCACCATAGCCGTCCTTATGCAAGGCTTCGAACTATAAAATGGAATGAAGACCAGAAGAAATCTGTGAACTGTCAACTATTCAGAAGTTATTGCGTTCTGTTATTGATATGGTGGAAAAAATAGTAAACCATTTTTACTGCTAAGCCTTGCCGCTCATTGTCTCTGCGTGATTAAGTTATGGGAGAATGATTTTGTCCTCGGCTGATCCTAACAGGAGTCAAATAAGGGAGACGGGCGGGCAACCAATTGCCAAAGGGCGGCGTCAACTGACATAGCGTCGGTAAGCTCTTGCAGGTTCGCGTTTCGAGCTGAAACAAATGAGATAAGACACCCCGTATAAATGCTTGTGCTACAGGCATGCGAGTCATAGGTGGGAAAATTACAGCGCTATGACTATAACATACTACCCAGAACAACGTCCTTTTTAAGTAGTTACTGCGCAATCAAGTTCAAGTTCAAGTTCAATTTATTCACACTTGTTTATGTTACAATTATTGGTTGAATATAACAAGCCATGAGAAAGAGAAAAATAAATAGGAGATAATAATTACAATCTTTAGATAATAGTGTGTAGTGGTCAAAGGAGCGAAAGCTTTCGAGTTAACCACTGCCATTTTGAAAATTAATGAGGGGAGGAATAAACAAACGAATAGGCTTGATTGTATCTTTACAGGGTTTTAAAAAGTATGACTATTGGTTATAATGAGAAAAGAGGAAGAAAATAAAATAAAATAAAATAAAATAAAGGCTGCTTACATGTACAAACTAGGTTTGGATATATGGTAATTTTACAATACAGAATAATGTAGACATTTACAGTAAGTATTTATAAATAATAATTGATATATACATATATCATAAATGCAGCTAACATTTTATTTCTGGCTTTCAAGGAGGAAGAGCTTATATTGTTTTTAAAAATTGTTATGAGGCAAACATTTTATCTCGATTGGTACTGTTTCCCATATTTTTGATGACATTACTTTAAATCTTGTAAGTCCATAATTTGTTCTCGAGGCTGGTCTGTAGAGGTTTTGGTTACAGGAGTACCTAGTGTTATAATTGTGAATTTCAGAGGCATACAGAACCAAGTTAGAAAAAGTAGTAGGGATTTCCATTGACACATACTTAATTTTATGTACGAGGGAAGATATTTTAAGATTAAAAACATTATCAAGTTTAAGGATTTCTAGAAGTTTAAAGTAAGGAGCAGCACTCTCTCTGTTATGTGCAAAGAAGATACAACGGAGGCATTTATTTTGTTTTACTTTATTTTTTTCCAGTCTAGATTGGCAGGCAGTTCCCCAACTCATTAGACCATAATTTAAATAGGGATACACAAGAGTGTAGTAGAGCTGTTTTAATGTGTTTATTGAAACAAAATGTCTTAACTTATAAAGAATTCCTGTATTTTTTGCCAATTTATCACTGACATGTTTAAGCTGTGCATCCCACTGTAGATGCTGATCAATAAAAACACCTAGATATTTAATTTGAGTTTTTTGCTCTATATTACAAGCTGTTATTCTTATTATAGGATTTTTTCTAGGTGTAGTTATTAGCATATAATTGGTCTTCTTAAAGTTAATTGATAGTTTATTTGCGGAACAATAATTCAATACATTCTTAAGTTCACTATTAACTACTGTTTCAAGGTCGTCAATGTTATTTGAAGAATAGAACATATTTGTATCATCAGCAAAAATTCTAAATGCTAATTTCTTGGAAGAGTTTGGGAGATCATTAATGTAGAGAAGGAAAAGCAAGGGTCCAAGAGTGGATCCTTGAGGGATACCACATATTATGGTTTTCAGAGTAGATTCTGCCTCACCAATTTTGACGTATTGTTTACGATCACTTATATAGCTAGAGAACCATGTGAGGGGTAGCCCTCGTATTCCATATTTGTTCATTTTTGCCAAAAGAATACCATGATTAATTGTATCAAAAGCTTTAGAAAAGTCCAGAAATATTCCACAAGTTATCTTATTTTCATCTATAGCAATTTTTGGGTTTTCTATGGTTTCTAAAATAGCATACTCTGTTGAATATCCTTTTCTAAAGCCAAATTGGGAGTTAAAAAGTTTATTTTCTTTTTCAAGGAAGAATATAAGTTGATCGTAGATAAGCCGTTCCAATACTTTACTAAAGGGAGAAATTATTGCTATAGGTCTATAGTTCCCTAGCTCAGTTAAGCTGCCATTCTTAAATATAGGGGTTACTCTTGATATTTTAAAGGCTTCAGGGACTGTCCCTGTTATAATTGATTCATTATAAATCTTTGTGAATGGTATTGACAAGGGTCCACTAGCAAGTTTAATAAGCTTGTTTGGTATATTAATGTATGCCTTATTTTCATTTAGGTTGGCAAATAGTGTAAAGACTTGTAGTTCACTTATTGGGGCTAAATAAAAGCTATTTTGCAGAGAAGGATTTGTGAACTGTGTAGGATTACATGTACCATCAGTTTTAATTTTCTTTGCTAGAGTTGGACCTACATTTACAAAGTAATTATTAAATAGCTCAGCAATATCAGTTTGATTAGTGAATGTCTTGTTATTTTGCACAATTCTTGTGGGGTAGGACTGGCCCTTGGTTTTACGTTTAATAAGGGTACCAATTAGCTTCCAGGTATATTTGAGGTTGTCCTTAAATTTAGAAAATTGTTTACGGTAGTAGTCTTTCTTATTATTATGTTTTAAAAGTGTGAGCATATTTGCATATTGTCTGTATTTATTAATTTTTTGTGGGTCTTTGCTCAGATAATGAGTGTGGTACATTTTTTGTTTCCGTTTGATTGATTTAAGGATTCCAGTTGTAAGCCATGGCTTATTTAATTGTTTTTTCTTTGATTGAGTTGCCTGTTTTAAAGGTACATGTTTGTCAACAATTTTATTTAAAGCATTAATTGAGTCTTGTGTTTTTTCGTTTAGCGTTTTATCAGGACTAAGAATCTCTTCCCAGTTAATTGCATTTACATCATCAAGAAAAAAAATCTCATTGTTAAATTTGGAGTAGTCTCTATAATATCTTTTACTATTGGTCTTATCCAACTGTGATTTAATGACACAGAAAACTGGCAAGTGATCTGAGATGTCAACTCTAAGAATCCCTGAAGTAATATAGGATGTAGATGAATTGGTATATATGTGATCAATAAGTGTTGATGTATGATCAGTTACTCTAGTAGGTTTAGTAATAATGGGAAGCAGATTGTTAGTAAAAAGCATATCCAAGTACTCTTCAGTTTGGGAATGTGAGTTATATTTTAGAAAATCGATATTCATATCACCAAAGATGTAGATGTCATTTTTATCAGTATCCAGTGTTTTGACTATATCATTTAGCTGGGTATTAAAAACTCCAAGGTTACAAGTGGGGTGTCTGTAAATGCAGCCAACGATTATACCCTTTTTGTTTTTACCAGCATTAATTTGTGCCCAACAAGATTCAACTAATTCCATTTCAAATTTGATATCAGGTCTAGGTATAGATTTTAGGTTGTTGGCTATGTATAAAGCTGCCCCACCAGCATTGGTTGGAGAGTCAGTGTGAAGGAAATTATAGTGCTGAATTTCGACATTGGTTATTGAATGTTCATTTAGTTTTGTTTCAGTAATTCCAAGTATATCAGGTTTGAATTCTAGACAGGTTAATATTTCTTCCAAGAGATTTAAATTTTTGGGTAAACTTCTAATATTACAATGAAGAATCGAGAGAGATTTTGGGCCAGAGTTAGCTAGCACTTTGTTCAATTTGGAAACTGAATAATAATTGGAGCAGGGGGTAGAAAGCATTAAATCAGGATCGGATTCATCAGATTTATCTGGGTTAGAGAAAAGGTCATAGAGATCAAAGTCGTTATTCTCCCAACCAGGCCAGTTACCAAACATTACATTAAATTCTCTGTCAGACAAAGAGTAAAATGGAAAATTACTCACGGTTTCTCGATAACCAGCCATAACTGTGAACTGCAAATATTAGTATATAGATATATATAATTTAATAGTACTGGGTTAATCGGTCAAGGTACTCATCGAATGCCTCATGTGTCAAAATATATATACAGAGGGAGAAGTACAGTAATCTTGAACAGCCCTATAAAACACGACAAAACCTTGTCAGGGCTTTCGTTAGGCAAGCATAACTCGATAGCTGTTAAAATTGACCAGATAAATACTAGTGCATAACCGACGGTCGCTTCCTTTGGCGTAATGTAGAACGCAACTACTAAACAGTGTTTGAGGTGCTCCGAGTCCGTACGTAGGGTCCTTTATAGGCTTTAAAAAAATTGTCACACCTAGGCCATAATTAATTTCCATATGAACACAAGCAACTCACACATGCATTTGGAATGCCAGGATATATATATTTAAAAAGTGGTGAAATGTAGGGAACGTCCTTAGAACTTATAGGTGTAGAGAGAAACAACTCTGAATTCCTGCCGCCCTATACGATGGTAGTCCTGGGGATTACCACTTACCACAGGGTACCCATGCACAACTAGCGGCAGTCTCCAGAGAGGCATAATAATAATAACAACTTTATTTCAGTGTCAGAATCGATAGTAGTTTCCCACTAAACAAATAAATACAGAAATTAAAACTAAAAAATTTACGGAAACGTTAGATATGAACCCTAAAAAGGCCATTGCTGACCAAGACACACGAGCAAAGTCTGGAAATACTGACAGTACAAACGTTTAATGCATTGCTGAATCTTAGAATACTAAAACATTGCCACCCGCGCACGGCCGGCATTGAACAAATGCCGACATGTGTCCTCTACCGAAACGGCTTGGCACACGAGCATAATTATAGGTTATTAACGACACAGCGTATACCCAAACTGTTCGAGCATAATTAAGGTTTTATTAGACACACGGCTGCTCGAAACGAGAGTGTAACTTTTAGCATTTGCCGACACACGGCGTCTTCCGAATTGGCTCGAAACACGAGCAAAATAAAAAATGATAATAATGGTATTTTTAGCTGGGAGCACATACATGTCTCCTGGAAGGTTTAAAATAACATAAGGCATAACACGTAAATACAGGAGTAAACTAATATTGACACCCACGACAAGAGGGCCAAAAGTATGCATATAAAAAACTAAAAACTCGAAACCAAAGTAGGGATTTGATTCCCGCTACGAGCTATAAAACTCATTGCATTAATAAAAACCTAGGTCAATGGAACACACAGGAGAACGATATAGGTTATAGTAAATATACGGAGATAAAAGAACTGCTTGACTCGCAGAAAACTTACGGCTATTGCCGACGCAAACAATCGTACACAACTAGTTTGAAAAGCGGACAGCGAAATAAGCTGGAATGAAACTAAAATAACATAAAAACGGTGAAAGAGAAGGCGAGTGCGCGACTACTGAAGAGTCTGGGCGAAATAGAAACTAAATATAAGGAATCTAAGATGCATGAAGCCTAGAGATATGAAGCACTAAGCGGGTAATGAAAATAGAAAAGGGAATATGTGCTAAAGAGTAAAATGCATACCTCATTGATACCGCTGGTGGCGGGATAGGCGGTGGAATATCTGCCATTGGAGCAGCAGGAGGGACAGCTAAAGCCTATAAATCTTCTGCCACGAGAGCACGAGGGCGGCCATCGAATACAACGATGTAGCAAACATAGTGAATAACGAAACTAGATAGACAGAGCGAGAAGGAAATTAACGGTTAGCTCAGTGGTTAAGCTCTGGTCTGTCGAGCGGGAGGTCGCGGGTTCAAACCCCGGCCGGACCAACACTCAGGGTCTTAAAATAACTGAGTAGAAGGTGCTGCCAGACAGTTTAATATTTCATGCTAGCGGTTGCTAATCAAAGGTAGTAAAGGCATCGATTGTCACTGGAAAAGTATATTATTTTACTGCAATCAGCAATAAATACGGCTTTCGAAAAAAGGTGGCATTTGATCCATTAAAAATCGCGATGACGGCATCACTTGTACCCCCGTCTATACAGTGTTATTGGTTTTCTTTTTGATACATTATCAGGAGTATATTTCGTTCGTTTTTTATTTTATTATTTAGAAATGTGGACTGTTATATAAATCGCCCGTTGGGGACCTGGGACCAGTCTCCACTGATCTGAATAAATCCTTACAATAAACGCTGTTTTTCAATCATTATAATGATTGTTTGCAGTACATTGTGACAACTCTCCAAGACTCAGTGCTTTGTTTTCCAATTAGAGAAAGTAATACATTCCTCTTGAAATACAGAAAAACATTACTCAAGTCAGGTGACCTGAATTGGGACAACAAATGTACAAGCTAAATCGGTCAATTGAGAAGAACAAACATTGATTTCACCCTTTCATTTCTGCTTGTGTTATTTGTGCCATAGATATGCAAGTCACTCGTATTCATCTCCATTGTAGAAAAACTATAGCAGCCCAAGCGAGATCACCAAATTGAGAGAACGAGCATACATGAAGCAGAATTAGGCACCTTGACACGACGTAAACTGCAGTTGGCAGATCGCAAGCGGGTCCAAAACCTGGCATGGTTTTACCTGTCAATGCATGTTATTGTTATTGTTATTGTTAGTTCAATTTCCGCTACATTAGCATGCCTGGTAGATACCAGATTTCAGCTTATAAAAATAGACGCTGTCCACTCCGCGTACATACAAACACCAAGTGATATCTCGTAAAAATAAATCGTTGTTTCTAAATTTGTGGCTGCCTTATTGAATTCTATTCAATGCGCATTATTTATGTCGATGCGGATATCCGAGCTCAAAGTAAACTGAGCGCGTGAGGGTGTGGCGTACGCCTTCAGCTAGCCTGCGTCGCATCCGAACTCAACCCTGGTTAAGTCAAAGTCAAAGTTAAGTTAACTCAACCGGGGTTCAGTTCGGATGCGACGCAGGCTAGCCTTCAGCTGACACTCCTGGGAAACTGCATGTAGAACAGGAAATGCAAGTTTTTCCTCTAGCTTCTGTACCACAGACCGGTCAGACCGCAACATAGCTCCTCTGTGAAGACTGCATGATAAATGGAAAGCACTCCCGGGTTAGTTATAAGCATGTTTTCTTTTGTTGTGTGGTATGTACGTTTCTGTCGCCCATCCCTTTGTCGGGTTTAGTAGATCCCCGCCAACAGGCCTCTTTCAGGACAATTTACGCTTCGTCTATAATCTGAATACGTGCGTCGTCGATTGACAAACGGTTTGATCTAAAACTTCATTGAATCTTCGTATGACAATCATAATATTTGCCATGTACAGGGCCCGGCTAACTCTAAGTACATTTTCTTTTAGTTCTTCGAATAAAAGGCCTTCAAGTGAAGCCGATTATGGGGCAACTGAAGCAAAACAGCCTCGCCGACCTCGTGGTTACTCGGTGAGTAATATTGCCGCCCTGGCGTTACACCTATAACAAGGCACTCTTATAACTAAGGCGTGTTAACCCTTTCCCTACTGGACATGTTTGGCTCAGTTGGTGAAATCCTGAGTGCTAACTCAACCCTCCCCCCTCAGTTCAAGTTTGGCTAGCCCGGGTCAGTTAAATACTGCTGACCTTTTAAGCCGAGGGCTCAAACTTTTCCCACGATGCCATTTGGGAGAATTCTGTTCACTCGTTGACGGTAGGTATGGCTGCTTCGGTAGGGTTTCTAATGAAATGAGCTCTAATTTTGGATAAATATGCCACTGTCAGAGAGCTTGAAGACATCATTAAGTCTGAGGATGGCTGAAAAGTACTTGGTTTGCTTCTAGTAGGCTTTGTGAGGGGATTTCACAGGGTTTTTCCGTTGTGTTTGTGCTTTGAGACACAGGAAAAAATTCTTCAATGAAATCCTTGGAATCCTGCAGTTGGCAGTCTTTTACCTCTGCTTAACCTATTAGGATGTGTTTTGTCACTTTAAAGCAACGGCTTGAGTCCAAATCACCGCTCTTGGTTGTAGGGGTAAAAGACTTCTAAAAAAAACCCTACCGGAGTCCCAGAGGGGGGAACCGCTTGTGTATTTTTTGTCCATTACCCAGCATGCAATTGGAGGTGGGAGCAGGTAAATGTGGTCGAGTGAAATGCAGTGTAAACATCGGCGTGGATCAGAGTCGTTTGGTGCGTTTTGTGCAAACAGACCTGGTGGTTGGAAAGATTAAACAAGGTACTGTAACGACTGAGTGGTGATTTGATTTCAAGTGCGAATGGGAAGGTTTTTTTGAGCTGATTTTCAGCTCCTCAAAATTCGCGAAAATCGAAGAAACGAACGACGATGTCCAAAACAAATGGGTTTTTCTCCAAAGTGGGAGAGTCAAGCGATCCCTGTTATAGCTCTGACTTTGAAGTCATTCATTCCTTGAAATAATATCACAACATCGTATTTCCAGCATGTCTAGGTTTGATGCAATAATTTTCTCCAGGTGTAAATGCTTCATATTGGGCGGTTTCGGGCGGCACAGGAGGGAAAGGGTTAACACAACTAAACGAGTTCATTGTGAAGTTATTTCATACTCCGCGCGTGGTGTCATTTTTGAGTGCTTTAGCTGAATAGTATTTTCTGTATTTCAGATTTCCATACTGCGGAATCTCTACGGGAAAGTGACGACTCCGACAAAGAAACGGGACTGTTTCTCTCGCTGGCTGTTTGGGCAGTCGTTTGCAAGCATCGCTGAAAAAGTGAATGTGGCTTGCCCTACTGTAGAGGTCTATGTAATCGACCTTATTGCTTCGGGTTTGGGCAGCGAGCGCGAGTACCGAAGGCTATTGCAAGAATTGCATATTAACGCTGACGATTTTGAGGCGGTGGCAGAAGAGATCGAGAGCGACGTCAGATTGCGCGAGATAAAGATAAAACGTCGCTGACTTATAATCAGATATGGGCCACCATAGCCGTCCTTATGCAAGGCTTCGGACTATAAAATGGAATGAAGACCAGAAGAAATCTGTGAACTGTCAACTATTCAGAAGTTATTGCGTTCTGTTATTGATATGGTGGAAAAAATAGTAAACCATTTTCACTGCTAAGCCTTGCCGCTCATTGTCTCTGCGTGATTAAGTTATGGGAGAATGATTTTGCCCTCGGCTGATCCCAACTTGCTGCCCACTAACGTGTCCCTTCTTTCTCGCTATTACGCTTAGTTGCTCAAGGGCAATGGCTGCGTAGGAGTCAAATAAGGGAGACGGGCGGGCAACCAATTGCCAAAGGGCGGCGTCAACTGACATAGCGTCGGTAAGCTCTTGCAGGTTCGCGTTTCGAGCTGAAACAAATGAGATAAGACACCCCGTATAAATGCTTGTGCTACAGGCATGCGAGTCATAGGTGGGAAAATTACAGCGCTATGACTATAACATACTACCCAGAACAACGTCCTTTTTAAGTAGTTACTGCGCAATCAAGTTCAAGTTCAAGTTCAATTTATTCACACTTGTTTATGTTACAATTATTGGTTGAATATAACAAGCCATGAGAAAGAGAAAAATAAATAGGAGATAATAATTACAATCTTTAGATAATAGTGTGTAGTGGTCAAAGGAGCGAAAGCTTTCGAGTTAACCACTGCCATTTTGAAAGTTAATGAGGGGAGGAATAAACAAACGAATAGGCTTCATTGTATCTTTACAGGGTTTTAAAAAGTATGACTATTGGTTATAATGAGAAAAGAGGAAGAAAATAAAATAAAATAAAATAAAATAAAATAAAGGCTGCTTACATGTACAAACTAGGTTTGGATATATGGTAATTTTACAATACAGAATAATGTAGACATTTACAGTAAGTATTTATAAATAATAATTGATATATACATATATCTTCAAAAACTCATGAATAATTAATGAGCATTTTGTCCAATCAGATGAAGCAAATCAGTCACGTGCATGCTCCTTTATACCTGATAAAATCTATCATTCTAAAAGGCCCGCGGAGGGATTTGAATTCTGTCCCAGAGGGAAACGGGGTTAATGATTGAGACAATGGAATTTCTATTGATGTTTCAGCTTTCTCACTGAATTGCTAATTAGGATGAACGTTTTATATAAAGAATATTAATGAACATGAAATTTTATATAAAGTTTCATCCTAATTAAGAATTCACTGATAAAGACCCAAAGATAGCAAAAAGTACACGGAACATAAGGTACCTAGATAATAAATTTTGCACTAAATTTACTAATATCAGCAGACTACCGAGATACACAGATAATATTTTTAAAATGAAGTTATCCAACTACCATTACTTGTTTACCGAGCCACTATTTAGTTCCAATTATTAAACCAAACTCAAAGCCGTAAAATTATAAAAACGTGCATTAAACTTACATATTTTCTGCCGGAGTCAAAAATTTAGAGTCTGCCGTCATGTCAGTCACATCGCTTTCCAAGTCTTGAACTTTATCGAGGTAAACCACGACACCAAATCCTTCAAGTGCAGATTCTTCTTGGATTGCGAAACGCCGGTTCAAACAACATAGTATGGTAATTTCTTCATGTCATTCCCTTGAGATGTTCGTAATTGCAGGCGGTGATTACTCGAATATTTTGCATGGCGTTGTGAATACAAAGGTTCAATGGTTCATTAAGTAACCATTCCCTTGAGATGTGCGTCTTTCTTTCATTGCATTCTTAAAGCGTTTTTGAAGCCGTTTAAAACACTCACAGCACGTGTTTTATCAAGTCTAAAAATTCTCGGGCTTCGCCCTCGAATTTTTAAACTTGATAAAACACTGCTGTTCGTGTTTTAAACAGTACATAAATGCAGCTAACATTTTATATCTGGCTTTCAAGGAGGAAGAGCTTATATTGTTTTTTAAAATTGTTATGAGGCAAACATTTTATCTCGATTGGTACTGTTTCCCATATTTTTGATGACATTACTTTAAATCTTGTAAGTCCATAATTTGTTCTCGAGGCTGGTCTGTAGAGGTTTGGGTTACAGGAGTACCTAGTGTTATAATTGTGAATTTCAGAGGCATACAGAACCAAGTTAGAAAAAGTAGTAGGGATTTCCATTGACACATACTTAATTTTATGTACGAGGGAAGATATTTTAAGATTAAAAACATTATCAAGTTTAAGGATTTCTAGAAGTTTAAAGTAAGGAGCAGCACTCTCTCTGTTATGTGCAAAGAAGATACAACGGAGGCATTTATTTTGTTTTACTTTAATTTTTTCCAGTCTAGATTGGCAGGCAGTTCCCCAACTCATTAGACCATAATTTAAATAGGGATACACAAGAGTGTAGTAGAGCTGTTTTAATGTGTTTATTGAAACAAAATGTCTTAACTTATAAAGAATTCCTGTATTTTTTGCCAATTTATCACTGACATGTTTAAGCTGTGCATCCCACTGTAGATGCTGATCAATAAAAACACCTAGATATTTAATTTAAGTTTTTTGCTCTATATTACAAGCTGTTATTCTTATTATAGGATTTTTTCTAGGTGTAGTTATTAGCATATAATTGGTCTTCTTAAAGTTAATTGATAGTTTATTTGCGGAACAATAATTCAATACATTCTTAAGTTCACTATTAACTACTGTTTCAAGGTCGTCAATGTTATTTGAAGAATAGAACATATTTGTATCATCAGCAAAAATTCTAAATGCTAATTTCTTGGAAGAGTTTGGGAGATCATTAATGTAGAGAAGGAAAAGCAAGGGTCCAAGAGTGGATCCTTGAGGGATACCACATATTATGGTTTTCAGGGTAGATTCTGCCTCACCAATTTTGACGTATTGTTTACGATCACTTATATAGCTAGAGAACCATGTGAGGGGTAGCCCTCGTATTCCATATTTTTTCATTTTTGCCAAAAGAATACCATGATTAATTGTATCAAAAGCTTTAGAAAAGTCCAGAAATATTCCACAAGTTATCTTATTTTCATCTATAGCAGTTTTTAGGTTTTCTATGCTTTCTAAAATAGCATACTTTGTTGAATATCCTTTCCTAAAGCCAAATTGGTAGTTAAAAAGTATATTTTCTTTTTTCAAGGAAGAATATAAGTTGATCGTAGATAAGCCGTTCCAATACTTTACTAAAGGGAGAAATTATTGCTATAGGTCTATAGTTCCCTAGCTCAGTTACGCTGCCATTCTTAAATATAGGGGTTACTCTTGATATTTTAAAGGCTTCAGGGACTGTCCCTGTTATAATTGATTCATTATAAATCTTTGTGAATGGTATTGACAAGGGTCCACTAGCAAGTTTAATAAGCTTGTTTGGTATATTAATGTATGCCTTATTTTCATTTAGGTTGGCAAATAGTGTAAAGACTTGTAGTTCACTTATTGGGGCTAAATAAAAGCTATTTTGCAGAGAAGGATTTGTGAACTGTGTAGGATTACATGTACCATCAGTTTTAATTTTCTTTGCTAGAGTTGGACCTACATTTACAAAGTAATTATTAAATAGCTCAGCAATATCAGTTTGATTAGTGAATGTCTTGTTATTTTGCACAATTCTTGTGGGGTAGGACTGGCCCTTGGTTTTACGTTTAATAAGGGTACCAATTAGCTTCCAGGTATATTTGAGGTTGTCCTTAAATTTAGAAAATTGTTTACGGTAGTAGTCTTTCTTATTATTATGTTTTAAAAGTGTGAGCATATTTGCATATTGTTTGTATTTTATTTTTTTTGTGGGTCTTTGCTCAGATAATGTGTGGGGTACATTTTTTGTTTCCGTTTGATTGATTTAAGGATTCCAGTTGTAAGCCATGGCTTATTTAATTGTTTTTTCTTTGATTGAGTTGCCTGTTTTAAAGGTACATGTTTGTCAACAATTTTATTTAAAGCATTAATTGAGTCTTGTGTTTTTTCGTTTAGCGTTTTATCAGGACTAAGAATCTCTTCCCAGTTAATTGCATTTACATCATCAAGAAAAATCTCATTGTTAAATTTGGAGTAGTCTCTATAATATCTTTTACTATTGGTCTTATCCAACTGTGATTTAATGACACAGAAAACTGGCAAGTGATCTGAGATGTCAACTCTAAGAATCCCTGAAGTAATATAGGATGTAGATGAATTGGTATATATGTGATCAATAAGTGTTGATGTATGATCAGTTACTCTAGTAGGTTTAGTAATAATGGGAAGCAGATTGTTAGTAAAAAGCATATCCAAGTACTCTTCAGTTTGGGAATGTGAGTTATATTTTAGAAAATCGATATTCATATCACCAAAGATGTAGATGTCATTTTTATCAGTATCCAGTGTTTTGACTATATCATTTAGCTGGGTATTAAAAACTCCAAGGTTACAAGTGGGGTGTCTGTAAATGCAGCCAACGATTATACCCTTTTTGTTTTTACCAGCATTAATTTGTGCCCAACAAGATTCAACTAATTCCATTTCAAATTTGATATCAGGTCTAGGTATAGATTTTAGGTTGTTGGCTATGTATAAAGCTGCCCCACCAGCATTGGTTGGAGAGTCAGTGTGAAGGAAATTATAGTGCTGAATTTCGACATTGGTTATTGAATGTTCATTTAGTTTTGTTTCAGTAATTCCAAGTATATCAGGTTTGAATTCTAGACAGGTTAATATTTCTTCCAAGAGATTTAATTTTTTGGGTAAACTTCTAATATTACAATGAAGAATCGAGAGAGATTTTGGGCCAGAGTTAGCTAGCACTTTGTTCAATTTGGAAACTGAATAATAATTGGAGCAGGGGGTAGAAAGCATTAAATCAGGATCGGATTCATCAGATTTATCTGGGTTAGAGAAAAGGTCATAGAGATCGAAGTCGTTATTCTCCCAACCAGGCCAGTTACCAAACATTACATTAAATTCTCTGTCAGACAAAGAGTAAAATGGAAAATTACTCACGGTTTCTCGATAACCAGCCATAACTGTGAACTGCAAATATTAGTATATAGATATATATAATTTAATAGTACTGGGTTAATCGGTCAAGGTACTCATCGAATGCCTCATGTGTCAAAATATATATACAGAGGGAGAAGTACAGTAATCTTGAACAGCCCTATAAAACACGACAAAACCTTGTCAGGGCTTTCGTTAGGCAAGCATAACTCGATAGCTGTTAAAATTGACCAGATAAATACTAGTGCATAACCGACGGTCGCTTCCTTTGGCGTAATGTAGAACGCAACTACTAAACAGTGTTTGAGGTGCTCCGAGTCCGTACGTAGGGTCCTTTATAGGCTTTAAAAAAATTGTCACACCTAGGCCATAATTAATTTCCATATGAACACAAGCAACTCACACATGCATTTGGAATGCCAGGATATATATATTTAAAAAGTGGTGAAATGTAGGGAACGTCCTTAGAACTTATAGGTGTAGAGAGAAACAACTCTGAATTCCTGCCGCCCTATACGATGGTAGTCCTGGGGATTACCACTTACCACAGGGTACCCATGCACAACTAGCGGCAGTCTCCAGAGAGGCATAATAATAATAACAACTTTATTTCAGTGTCAGAATCGATAGTAGTTTCCCACTAAACAAATAAATACAGAAATTAAAACTAAAAAATTTACGGAAACGTTAGATATGAACCCTAAAAAGGCCATTGCTGACCAAGACACACGAGCAAAGTCTGGAAATACTGACAGTACAAACGTTTAATGCATTGCTGAATCTTAGAATACTAAAACATTGCCACCCGCGCACGGCCGGCATTGAACAAATGCCGACATGTGTCCTCTACCGAAACGGCTTGGCACACGAGCATAATTATAGGTTATTAACGACACAGCGTATACCCAAACTGTTCGAGCATAATTAAGGTTTTATTAGACACACGGCTGCTCGAAACGAGAGTGTAACTTTTAGCATTTGCCGACACACGGCGTCTTCCGAATTGGCTCGAAACACGAGCAAAATAAAAAATGATAATAATGGTATTTTTAGCTGGGAGCACATACATGTCTCCTGGAAGGTTTAAAATAACATAAGGCATAACACGTAAATACAGGAGTAAACTAATATTGACACCCACGACAAGAGGGCCAAAAGTATGCATATAAAAAACTAAAAACTCGAAACCAAAGTAGGGATTTGATTCCCGCTACGAGCTATAAAACTCATTGCATTAATAAAAACCTAGGTCAATGGAACACACAGGAGAACGATATAGGTTATAGTAAATATACGGAGATAAAAGAACTGCTTGACTCGCAGAAAACTTACGGCTATTGCCGACGCAAACAATCGTACACAACTAGTTTGAAAAGCGGACAGCGAAATAAGCTGGAATGAAACTAAAATAACATAAAAACGGTGAAAGAGAAGGCGAGTGCGCGACTACTGAAGAGTCTGGGCGAAATAGAAACTAAATATAAGGAATCTAAGATGCATGAAGCCTAGAGATATGAAGCACTAAGCGGGTAATGAAAATAGAAAAGGGAATATGTGCTAAAGAGTAAAATGCATACCTCATTGATACCGCTGGTGGCGGGATAGGCGGTGGAATATCTGCCATTGGAGCAGCAGGAGGGACAGCTAAAGCCTATAAATCTTCTGCCACGAGAGCACGAGGGCGGCCATCGAATACAACGATGTAGCAAACATAGTGAATAACGAAACTAGATAGACAGAGCGAGAAGGAAATTAACGGTTAGCTCAGTGGTTAAGCTCTGGTCTGTCGAGCGGGAGGTCGCGGGTTCAAACCCCGGCCGGACCAACACTCAGGGTCTTAAAATAACTGAGTAGAAGGTGCTGCCAGACAGTTTAATATTTCATGCTAGCGGTTGCTAATCAAAGGTAGTAAAGGCATCGATTGTCACTGGAAAAGTATATTATTTTACTGCAATCAGCAATAAATGCGGCTTTCGAAAAAAGGTGGCATTTGATCCATTAAAAATCGCGATGACGGCATCACTTGTACCCCCGTCTATACAGTGTTATTGGTTTTCTTTTTGATACATTATCAGGAGTATATTTCGTTCGTTTTTTATTTTATTATTTAGAAATGTGGACTGTTATATAAATCGCCCGTTGGGGACCTGGGACCAGTCTCCACTGATCTGAATAAATCCTTACAATAAACGCTGTTTTACAATCATTATAATGATTGTTTGCAGTACATTGTGACAACTCTCCAAGACTCAGTGCTTTGTTTTCCAATTAGAGAAAGTAATACATTCCTCTTGAAATACAGAAAAACATTACTCAAGTCAGGTGACCTGAATTGGGACAACAAATGTACAAGCTAAATCGGTCAATTGAGAAGAACAAACATTGATTTCACCCTTTCATTTCTGCTTGTGTTATTTGTGCCATAGATATGCAAGTCACTCGTATTCATCTCCATTGTAGAAAAACTATAGCAGCCCAAGCGAGATCACCAAATTGAGAGAACGAGCATACATGAAGCAGAATTAGGCACCTTGACACGACGTAAACTGCAGTTGGCAGATCGCAAGCGGGTCCAAAACCTGGCATGGTTTTACCTGTCAATGCATGTTATTGTTATTGTTATTGTTAGTTCAATTTCCGCTACATTAGCATGCCTGGTAGATACCAGATTTCAGCTTATAAAAATAGACGCTGTCCACTCCGCGTACATACAAACACCAAGTGATATCTCGTAAAAATAAATCGTTGTTTCTAAATTTGTGGCTGCCTTATTGAATTCTATTCAATGCGCATTATTTATGTCGATGCGGATATCCGAGCTCAAAGTAAACTGAGCGCGTGAGGGTGTGGCGTACGCCTTCAGCTAGCCTGCGTCGCATCCGAACTCAACCCTGGTTAAGTCAAAGTCAAAGTTAAGTTAACTCAACCGGGGTTCAGTTCGGATGCGACGCAGGCTAGCCTTCAGCTGACACTCCTGGGAAACTGCATGTAGAACAGGAAATGCAAGTTTTTCCTCTAGCTTCTGTACCACAGACCGGTCAGACCGCAACATAGCTCCTCTGTGAAGACTGCATGATAAATGGAAAGCACTCCCGGGTTAGTTATAAGCATGTTTTCTTTTGTTGTGTGGTATGTACGTTTCTGTCGCCCATCCCTTTGTCGGGTTTAGTAGATCCCCGCCAACAGGCCTCTTTCAGGACAATTTACGCTTCGTCTATAATCTGAATACGTGCGTCGTCGATTGACAAACGGTTTGATCTAAAACTTCATTGAATCTTCGTATGACAATCATAATATTTGCCATGTACAGGGCCCGGCTAACTCTAAGTACATTTTCTTTTAGTTCTTCGAATAAAAGGCCTTCAAGTGAAGCCGATTATGGGGCAACTGAAGCAAAACAGCCTCGCCGACCTCGTGGTTACTCGGTGAGTAATATTGCCGCCCTGGCGTTACACCTATAACAAGGCACTCTTATAACTAAGGCGTGTTAACCCTTTCCCTACTGGACATGTTTGGCTCAGTTGGTGAAATCCTGAGTGCTAACTCAACCCTCCCCCCTCAGTTCAAGTTTGGCTAGCCCGGGTCAGTTAAATACTGCTGACCTTTTAAGCCGAGGGCTCAAACTTTTCCCACGATGCCATTTGGGAGAATTCTGTTCACTCGTTGACGGTAGGTATGGCTGCTTCGGTAGGGTTTCTAATGAAATGAGCTCTAATTTTGGATAAATATGCCACTGTCAGAGAGCTTGAAGACATCATTAAGTCTGAGGATGGCTGAAAAGTACTTGGTTTGCTTCTAGTAGGCTTTGTGAGGGGATTTCACAGGGTTTTTCCGTTGTGTTTGTGCTTTGAGACACAGGAAAAAATTCTTCAATGAAATCCTTGGAATCCTGCAGTTGGCAGTCTTTTACCTCTGCTTAACCTATTAGGATGTGTTTTTGTCACTTTAAAGCAACGGCTTGAGTCCAAATCACCGCTCTTGGTTGTAGGGGTAAAAGACTTCTAAAAAAAACCCTACCGGAGTCCCAGAGGGGGGAACCGCTTGTGTATTTTTTGTCCATTACCCAGCATGCAATTGGAGGTGGGAGCAGGTAAATGTGGTCGAGTGAAATGCAGTGTAAACATCGGCGTGGATCAGAGTCGTTTGGTGCGTTTTGTGCAAACAGACCTGGTGGTTGGAAAGATTAAACAAGGTACTGTAACGACTGAGTGGTGATTTGATTTCAAGTGCGAATGGGAAGGTTTTTTTGAGCTGATTTTCAGCTCCTCAAAATTCGCGAAAATCGAAGAAACGAACGACGATGTCCAAAACAAATGGGTTTTTCTCCAAAGTGGGAGAGTCAAGCGATCCCTGTTATAGCTCTGACTTTGAAGTCATTCATTCCTTGAAATAATATCACAACATCGTATTTCCAGCATGTCTAGGTTTGATGCAATAATTTTCTCCAGGTGTAAATGCTTCATATTGGGCGGTTTCGGGCGGCACAGGAGGGAAAGGGTTAACACAACTAAACGAGTTCATTGTGAAGTTATTTCATACTCCGCGCGTGGTGTCATTTTTGAGTGCTTTAGCTGAATAGTATTTTCTGTATTTCAGATTTCCATACTGCGGAATCTCTACGGGAAAGTGACGACTCCGACAAAGAAACGGGACTGTTTCTCTCGCTGGCTGTTTGGGCAGTCGTTTGCAAGCATCGCTGAAAAAGTGAATGTGGCTTGCCCTACTGTAGAGGTCTATGTAATCGACCTTATTGCTTCGGGTTTGGGCAGCGAGCGCGAGTACCGAAGGCTATTGCAAGAATTGCATATTAACGCTGACGATTTTGAGGCGGTGGCAGAAGAGATCGAGAGCGACGTCAGATTGCGCGAGATAAAGATAAAACGTCGCTGACTTATAATCAGATATGGGCCACCATAGCCGTCCTTATGCAAGGCTTCGGACTATAAAATGGAATGAAGACCAGAAGAAATCTGTGAACTGTCAACTATTCAGAAGTTATTGCGTTCTGTTATTGATATGGTGGAAAAAATAGTAAACCATTTTCACTGCTAAGCCTTGCCGCTCATTGTCTCTGCGTGATTAAGTTATGGGAGAATGATTTTGCCCTCGGCTGATCCCAACTTGCTGCCCACTAACGTGTCCCTTCTTTCTCGCTATTACGCTTAGTTGCTCAAGGGCAATGGCTGCGTAGGAGTCAAATAAGGGAGACGGGCGGGCAACCAATTGCCAAAGGGCGGCGTCAACTGACATAGCGTCGGTAAGCTCTTGCAGGTTCGCGTTTCGAGCTGAAACAAATGAGATAAGACACCCCGTATAAATGCTTGTGCTACAGGCATGCGAGTCATAGGTGGGAAAATTACAGCGCTATGACTATAACATACTACCCAGAACAACGTCCTTTTTAAGTAGTTACTGCGCAATCAAGTTCAAGTTCAAGTTCAATTTATTCACACTTGTTTATGTTACAATTATTGGTTGAATATAACAAGCCATGAGAAAGAGAAAAATAAATAGGAGATAATAATTACAATCTTTAGATAATAGTGTGTAGTGGTCAAAGGAGCGAAAGCTTTCGAGTTAACCACTGCCATTTTGAAAGTTAATGAGGGGAGGAATAAACAAACGAATAGGCTTCATTGTATCTTTACAGGGTTTTAAAAAGTATGACTATTGGTTATAATGAGAAAAGAGGAAGAAAATAAAATAAAATAAAATAAAATAAAATAAAGGCTGCTTACATGTACAAACTAGGTTTGGATATATGGTAATTTTACAATACAGAATAATGTAGACATTTACAGTAAGTATTTATAAATAATAATTGATATATACATATATCTTCAAAAACTCATGAATAATTAATGAGCATTTTGTCCAATCAGATGAAGCAAATCAGTCACGTGCATGCTCCTTTATACCTGATAAAATCTATCATTCTAAAAGGCCCGCGGAGGGATTTGAATTCTGTCCCAGAGGGAAACGGGGTTAATGATTGAGACAATGGAATTTCTATTGATGTTTCAGCTTTCTCACTGAATTGCTAATTAGGATGAACGTTTTATATAAAGAATATTAATGAACATGAAATTTTATATAAAGTTTCATCCTAATTAAGAATTCACTGATAAAGACCCAAAGATAGCAAAAAGTACACGGAACATAAGGTACCTAGATAATAAATTTTGCACTAAATTTACTAATATCAGCAGACTACCGAGATACACAGATAATATTTTTAAAATGAAGTTATCCAACTACCATTACTTGTTTACCGAGCCACTATTTAGTTCCAATTATTAAACCAAACTCAAAGCCGTAAAATTATAAAAACGTGCATTAAACTTACATATTTTCTGCCGGAGTCAAAAATTTAGAGTCTGCCGTCATGTCAGTCACATCGCTTTCCAAGTCTTGAACTTTATCGAGGTAAACCACGACACCAAATCCTTCAAGTGCAGATTCTTCTTGGATTGCGAAACGCCGGTTCAAACAACATAGTATGGTAATTTCTTCATGTCATTCCCTTGAGATGTTCGTAATTGCAGGCGGTGATTACTCGAATATTTTGCATGGCGTTGTGAATACAAAGGTTCAATGGTTCATTAAGTAACCATTCCCTTGAGATGTGCGTCTTTCTTTCATTGCATTCTTAAAGCGTTTTTGAAGCCGTTTAAAACACTCACAGCACGTGTTTTATCAAGTCTAAAAATTCTCGGGCTTCGCCCTCGAATTTTTAAACTTGATAAAACACTGCTGTTCGTGTTTTAAACAGTACATAAATGCAGCTAACATTTTATATCTGGCTTTCAAGGAGGAAGAGCTTATATTGTTTTTTAAAATTGTTATGAGGCAAACATTTTATCTCGATTGGTACTGTTTCCCATATTTTTGATGACATTACTTTAAATCTTGTAAGTCCATAATTTGTTCTCGAGGCTGGTCTGTAGAGGTTTGGGTTACAGGAGTACCTAGTGTTATAATTGTGAATTTCAGAGGCATACAGAACCAAGTTAGAAAAAGTAGTAGGGATTTCCATTGACACATACTTAATTTTATGTACGAGGGAAGATATTTTAAGATTAAAAACATTATCAAGTTTAAGGATTTCTAGAAGTTTAAAGTAAGGAGCAGCACTCTCTCTGTTATGTGCAAAGAAGATACAACGGAGGCATTTATTTTGTTTTACTTTAATTTTTTCCAGTCTAGATTGGCAGGCAGTTCCCCAACTCATTAGACCATAATTTAAATAGGGATACACAAGAGTGTAGTAGAGCTGTTTTAATGTGTTTATTGAAACAAAATGTCTTAACTTATAAAGAATTCCTGTATTTTTTGCCAATTTATCACTGACATGTTTAAGCTGTGCATCCCACTGTAGATGCTGATCAATAAAAACACCTAGATATTTAATTTAAGTTTTTTGCTCTATATTACAAGCTGTTATTCTTATTATAGGATTTTTTCTAGGTGTAGTTATTAGCATATAATTGGTCTTCTTAAAGTTAATTGATAGTTTATTTGCGGAACAATAATTCAATACATTCTTAAGTTCACTATTAACTACTGTTTCAAGGTCGTCAATGTTATTTGAAGAATAGAACATATTTGTATCATCAGCAAAAATTCTAAATGCTAATTTCTTGGAAGAGTTTGGGAGATCATTAATGTAGAGAAGGAAAAGCAAGGGTCCAAGAGTGGATCCTTGAGGGATACCACATATTATGGTTTTCAGGGTAGATTCTGCCTCACCAATTTTGACGTATTGTTTACGATCACTTATATAGCTAGAGAACCATGTGAGGGGTAGCCCTCGTATTCCATATTTTTTCATTTTTGCCAAAAGAATACCATGATTAATTGTATCAAAAGCTTTAGAAAAGTCCAGAAATATTCCACAAGTTATCTTATTTTCATCTATAGCAGTTTTTAGGTTTTCTATGCTTTCTAAAATAGCATACTTTGTTGAATATCCTTTCCTAAAGCCAAATTGGTAGTTAAAAAGTATATTTTCTTTTTTCAAGGAAGAATATAAGTTGATCGTAGATAAGCCGTTCCAATACTTTACTAAAGGGAGAAATTATTGCTATAGGTCTATAGTTCCCTAGCTCAGTTACGCTGCCATTCTTAAATATAGGGGTTACTCTTGATATTTTAAAGGCTTCAGGGACTGTCCCTGTTATAATTGATTCATTATAAATCTTTGTGAATGGTATTGACAAGGGTCCACTAGCAAGTTTAATAAGCTTGTTTGGTATATTAATGTATGCCTTATTTTCATTTAGGTTGGCAAATAGTGTAAAGACTTGTAGTTCACTTATTGGGGCTAAATAAAAGCTATTTTGCAGAGAAGGATTTGTGAACTGTGTAGGATTACATGTACCATCAGTTTTAATTTTCTTTGCTAGAGTTGGACCTACATTTACAAAGTAATTATTAAATAGCTCAGCAATATCAGTTTGATTAGTGAATGTCTTGTTATTTTGCACAATTCTTGTGGGGTAGGACTGGCCCTTGGTTTTACGTTTAATAAGGGTACCAATTAGCTTCCAGGTATATTTGAGGTTGTCCTTAAATTTAGAAAATTGTTTACGGTAGTAGTCTTTCTTATTATTATGTTTTAAAAGTGTGAGCATATTTGCATATTGTTTGTATTTTATTTTTTTTGTGGGTCTTTGCTCAGATAATGTGTGGGGTACATTTTTTGTTTCCGTTTGATTGATTTAAGGATTCCAGTTGTAAGCCATGGCTTATTTAATTGTTTTTTCTTTGATTGAGTTGCCTGTTTTAAAGGTACATGTTTGTCAACAATTTTATTTAAAGCATTAATTGAGTCTTGTGTTTTTTCGTTTAGCGTTTTATCAGGACTAAGAATCTCTTCCCAGTTAATTGCATTTACATCATCAAGAAAAATCTCATTGTTAAATTTGGAGTAGTCTCTATAATATCTTTTACTATTGGTCTTATCCAACTGTGATTTAATGACACAGAAAACTGGCAAGTGATCTGAGATGTCAACTCTAAGAATCCCTGAAGTAATATAGGATGTAGATGAATTGGTATATATGTGATCAATAAGTGTTGATGTATGATCAGTTACTCTAGTAGGTTTAGTAATAATGGGAAGCAGATTGTTAGTAAAAAGCATATCCAAGTACTCTTCAGTTTGGGAATGTGAGTTATATTTTAGAAAATCGATATTCATATCACCAAAGATGTAGATGTCATTTTTATCAGTATCCAGTGTTTTGACTATATCATTTAGCTGGGTATTAAAAACTCCAAGGTTACAAGTGGGGTGTCTGTAAATGCAGCCAACGATTATACCCTTTTTGTTTTTACCAGCATTAATTTGTGCCCAACAAGATTCAACTAATTCCATTTCAAATTTGATATCAGGTCTAGGTATAGATTTTAGGTTGTTGGCTATGTATAAAGCTGCCCCACCAGCATTGGTTGGAGAGTCAGTGTGAAGGAAATTATAGTGCTGAATTTCGACATTGGTTATTGAATGTTCATTTAGTTTTGTTTCAGTAATTCCAAGTATATCAGGTTTGAATTCTAGACAGGTTAATATTTCTTCCAAGAGATTTAATTTTTTGGGTAAACTTCTAATATTACAATGAAGAATCGAGAGAGATTTTGGGCCAGAGTTAGCTAGCACTTTGTTCAATTTGGAAACTGAATAATAATTGGAGCAGGGGGTAGAAAGCATTAAATCAGGATCGGATTCATCAGATTTATCTGGGTTAGAGAAAAGGTCATAGAGATCGAAGTCGTTATTCTCCCAACCAGGCCAGTTACCAAACATTACATTAAATTCTCTGTCAGACAAAGAGTAAAATGGAAAATTACTCACGGTTTCTCGATAACCAGCCATAACTGTGAACTGCAAATATTAGTATATAGATATATATAATTTAATAGTACTGGGTTAATCGGTCAAGGTACTCATCGAATGCCTCATGTGTCAAAATATATATACAGAGGGAGAAGTACAGTAATCTTGAACAGCCCTATAAAACACGACAAAACCTTGTCAGGGCTTTCGTTAGGCAAGCATAACTCGATAGCTGTTAAAATTGACCAGATAAATACTAGTGCATAACCGACGGTCGCTTCCTTTGGCGTAATGTAGAACGCAACTACTAAACAGTGTTTGAGGTGCTCCGAGTCCGTACGTAGGGTCCTTTATAGGCTTTAAAAAAATTGTCACACCTAGGCCATAATTAATTTCCATATGAACACAAGCAACTCACACATGCATTTGGAATGCCAGGATATATATATTTAAAAAGTGGTGAAATGTAGGGAACGTCCTTAGAACTTATAGGTGTAGAGAGAAACAACTCTGAATTCCTGCCGCCCTATACGATGGTAGTCCTGGGGATTACCACTTACCACAGGGTACCCATGCACAACTAGCGGCAGTCTCCAGAGAGGCATAATAATAATAACAACTTTATTTCAGTGTCAGAATCGATAGTAGTTTCCCACTAAACAAATAAATACAGAAATTAAAACTAAAAAATTTACGGAAACGTTAGATATGAACCCTAAAAAGGCCATTGCTGACCAAGACACACGAGCAAAGTCTGGAAATACTGACAGTACAAACGTTTAATGCATTGCTGAATCTTAGAATACTAAAACATTGCCACCCGCGCACGGCCGGCATTGAACAAATGCCGACATGTGTCCTCTACCGAAACGGCTTGGCACACGAGCATAATTATAGGTTATTAACGACACAGCGTATACCCAAACTGTTCGAGCATAATTAAGGTTTTATTAGACACACGGCTGCTCGAAACGAGAGTGTAACTTTTAGCATTTGCCGACACACGGCGTCTTCCGAATTGGCTCGAAACACGAGCAAAATAAAAAATGATAATAATGGTATTTTTAGCTGGGAGCACATACATGTCTCCTGGAAGGTTTAAAATAACATAAGGCATAACACGTAAATACAGGAGTAAACTAATATTGACACCCACGACAAGAGGGCCAAAAGTATGCATATAAAAAACTAAAAACTCGAAACCAAAGTAGGGATTTGATTCCCGCTACGAGCTATAAAACTCATTGCATTAATAAAAACCTAGGTCAATGGAACACACAGGAGAACGATATAGGTTATAGTAAATATACGGAGATAAAAGAACTGCTTGACTCGCAGAAAACTTACGGCTATTGCCGACGCAAACAATCGTACACAACTAGTTTGAAAAGCGGACAGCGAAATAAGCTGGAATGAAACTAAAATAACATAAAAACGGTGAAAGAGAAGGCGAGTGCGCGACTACTGAAGAGTCTGGGCGAAATAGAAACTAAATATAAGGAATCTAAGATGCATGAAGCCTAGAGATATGAAGCACTAAGCGGGTAATGAAAATAGAAAAGGGAATATGTGCTAAAGAGTAAAATGCATACCTCATTGATACCGCTGGTGGCGGGATAGGCGGTGGAATATCTGCCATTGGAGCAGCAGGAGGGACAGCTAAAGCCTATAAATCTTCTGCCACGAGAGCACGAGGGCGGCCATCGAATACAACGATGTAGCAAACATAGTGAATAACGAAACTAGATAGACAGAGCGAGAAGGAAATTAACGGTTAGCTCAGTGGTTAAGCTCTGGTCTGTCGAGCGGGAGGTCGCGGGTTCAAACCCCGGCCGGACCAACACTCAGGGTCTTAAAATAACTGAGTAGAAGGTGCTGCCAGACAGTTTAATATTTCATGCTAGCGGTTGCTAATCAAAGGTAGTAAAGGCATCGATTGTCACTGGAAAAGTATATTATTTTACTGCAATCAGCAATAAATGCGGCTTTCGAAAAAAGGTGGCATTTGATCCATTAAAAATCGCGATGACGGCATCACTTGTACCCCCGTCTATACAGTGTTATTGGTTTTCTTTTTGATACATTATCAGGAGTATATTTCGTTCGTTTTTTATTTTATTATTTAGAAATGTGGACTGTTATATAAATCGCCCGTTGGGGACCTGGGACCAGTCTCCACTGATCTGAATAAATCCTTACAATAAACGCTGTTTTACAATCATTATAATGATTGTTTGCAGTACATTGTGACAACTCTCCAAGACTCAGTGCTTTGTTTTCCAATTAGAGAAAGTAATACATTCCTCTTGAAATACAGAAAAACATTACTCAAGTCAGGTGACCTGAATTGGGACAACAAATGTACAAGCTAAATCGGTCAATTGAGAAGAACAAACATTGATTTCACCCTTTCATTTCTGCTTGTGTTATTTGTGCCATAGATATGCAAGTCACTCGTATTCATCTCCATTGTAGAAAAACTATAGCAGCCCAAGCGAGATCACCAAATTGAGAGAACGAGCATACATGAAGCAGAATTAGGCACCTTGACACGACGTAAACTGCAGTTGGCAGATCGCAAGCGGGTCCAAAACCTGGCATGGTTTTACCTGTCAATGCATGTTATTGTTATTGTTATTGTTAGTTCAATTTCCGCTACATTAGCATGCCTGGTAGATACCAGATTTCAGCTTATAAAAATAGACGCTGTCCACTCCGCGTACATACAAACACCAAGTGATATCTCGTAAAAATAAATCGTTGTTTCTAAATTTGTGGCTGCCTTATTGAATTCTATTCAATGCGCATTATTTATGTCGATGCGGATATCCGAGCTCAAAGTAAACTGAGCGCGTGAGGGTGTGGCGTACGCCTTCAGCTAGCCTGCGTCGCATCCGAACTCAACCCTGGTTAAGTCAAAGTCAAAGTTAAGTTAACTCAACCGGGGTTCAGTTCGGATGCGACGCAGGCTAGCCTTCAGCTGACACTCCTGGGAAACTGCATGTAGAACAGGAAATGCAAGTTTTTCCTCTAGCTTCTGTACCACAGACCGGTCAGACCGCAACATAGCTCCTCTGTGAAGACTGCATGATAAATGGAAAGCACTCCCGGGTTAGTTATAAGCATGTTTTCTTTTGTTGTGTGGTATGTACGTTTCTGTCGCCCATCCCTTTGTCGGGTTTAGTAGATCCCCGCCAACAGGCCTCTTTCAGGACAATTTACGCTTCGTCTATAATCTGAATACGTGCGTCGTCGATTGACAAACGGTTTGATCTAAAACTTCATTGAATCTTCGTATGACAATCATAATATTTGCCATGTACAGGGCCCGGCTAACTCTAAGTACATTTTCTTTTAGTTCTTCGAATAAAAGGCCTTCAAGTGAAGCCGATTATGGGGCAACTGAAGCAAAACAGCCTCGCCGACCTCGTGGTTACTCGGTGAGTAATATTGCCGCCCTGGCGTTACACCTATAACAAGGCACTCTTATAACTAAGGCGTGTTAACCCTTTCCCTACTGGACATGTTTGGCTCAGTTGGTGAAATCCTGAGTGCTAACTCAACCCTCCCCCCTCAGTTCAAGTTTGGCTAGCCCGGGTCAGTTAAATACTGCTGACCTTTTAAGCCGAGGGCTCAAACTTTTCCCACGATGCCATTTGGGAGAATTCTGTTCACTCGTTGACGGTAGGTATGGCTGCTTCGGTAGGGTTTCTAATGAAATGAGCTCTAATTTTGGATAAATATGCCACTGTCAGAGAGCTTGAAGACATCATTAAGTCTGAGGATGGCTGAAAAGTACTTGGTTTGCTTCTAGTAGGCTTTGTGAGGGGATTTCACAGGGTTTTTCCGTTGTGTTTGTGCTTTGAGACACAGGAAAAAATTCTTCAATGAAATCCTTGGAATCCTGCAGTTGGCAGTCTTTTACCTCTGCTTAACCTATTAGGATGTGTTTTTGTCACTTTAAAGCAACGGCTTGAGTCCAAATCACCGCTCTTGGTTGTAGGGGTAAAAGACTTCTAAAAAAAACCCTACCGGAGTCCCAGAGGGGGGAACCGCTTGTGTATTTTTTGTCCATTACCCAGCATGCAATTGGAGGTGGGAGCAGGTAAATGTGGTCGAGTGAAATGCAGTGTAAACATCGGCGTGGATCAGAGTCGTTTGGTGCGTTTTGTGCAAACAGACCTGGTGGTTGGAAAGATTAAACAAGGTACTGTAACGACTGAGTGGTGATTTGATTTCAAGTGCGAATGGGAAGGTTTTTTTGAGCTGATTTTCAGCTCCTCAAAATTCGCGAAAATCGAAGAAACGAACGACGATGTCCAAAACAAATGGGTTTTTCTCCAAAGTGGGAGAGTCAAGCGATCCCTGTTATAGCTCTGACTTTGAAGTCATTCATTCCTTGAAATAATATCACAACATCGTATTTCCAGCATGTCTAGGTTTGATGCAATAATTTTCTCCAGGTGTAAATGCTTCATATTGGGCGGTTTCGGGCGGCACAGGAGGGAAAGGGTTAACACAACTAAACGAGTTCATTGTGAAGTTATTTCATACTCCGCGCGTGGTGTCATTTTTGAGTGCTTTAGCTGAATAGTATTTTCTGTATTTCAGATTTCCATACTGCGGAATCTCTACGGGAAAGTGACGACTCCGACAAAGAAACGGGACTGTTTCTCTCGCTGGCTGTTTGGGCAGTCGTTTGCAAGCATCGCTGAAAAAGTGAATGTGGCTTGCCCTACTGTAGAGGTCTATGTAATCGACCTTATTGCTTCGGGTTTGGGCAGCGAGCGCGAGTACCGAAGGCTATTGCAAGAATTGCATATTAACGCTGACGATTTTGAGGCGGTGGCAGAAGAGATCGAGAGCGACGTCAGATTGCGCGAGATAAAGATAAAACGTCGCTGACTTATAATCAGATATGGGCCACCATAGCCGTCCTTATGCAAGGCTTCGGACTATAAAATGGAATGAAGACCAGAAGAAATCTGTGAACTGTCAACTATTCAGAAGTTATTGCGTTCTGTTATTGATATGGTGGAAAAAATAGTAAACCATTTTCACTGCTAAGCCTTGCCGCTCATTGTCTCTGCGTGATTAAGTTATGGGAGAATGATTTTGCCCTCGGCTGATCCCAACTTGCTGCCCACTAACGTGTCCCTTCTTTCTCGCTATTACGCTTAGTTGCTCAAGGGCAATGGCTGCGTAGGAGTCAAATAAGGGAGACGGGCGGGCAACCAATTGCCAAAGGGCGGCGTCAACTGACATAGCGTCGGTAAGCTCTTGCAGGTTCGCGTTTCGAGCTGAAACAAATGAGATAAGACACCCCGTATAAATGCTTGTGCTACAGGCATGCGAGTCATAGGTGGGAAAATTACAGCGCTATGACTATAACATACTACCCAGAACAACGTCCTTTTTAAGTAGTTACTGCGCAATCAAGTTCAAGTTCAAGTTCAATTTATTCACACTTGTTTATGTTACAATTATTGGTTGAATATAACAAGCCATGAGAAAGAGAAAAATAAATAGGAGATAATAATTACAATCTTTAGATAATAGTGTGTAGTGGTCAAAGGAGCGAAAGCTTTCGAGTTAACCACTGCCATTTTGAAAGTTAATGAGGGGAGGAATAAACAAACGAATAGGCTTCATTGTATCTTTACAGGGTTTTAAAAAGTATGACTATTGGTTATAATGAGAAAAGAGGAAGAAAATAAAATAAAATAAAATAAAATAAAATAAAGGCTGCTTACATGTACAAACTAGGTTTGGATATATGGTAATTTTACAATACAGAATAATGTAGACATTTACAGTAAGTATTTATAAATAATAATTGATATATACATATATCTTCAAAAACTCATGAATAATTAATGAGCATTTTGTCCAATCAGATGAAGCAAATCAGTCACGTGCATGCTCCTTTATACCTGATAAAATCTATCATTCTAAAAGGCCCGCGGAGGGATTTGAATTCTGTCCCAGAGGGAAACGGGGTTAATGATTGAGACAATGGAATTTCTATTGATGTTTCAGCTTTCTCACTGAATTGCTAATTAGGATGAACGTTTTATATAAAGAATATTAATGAACATGAAATTTTATATAAAGTTTCATCCTAATTAAGAATTCACTGATAAAGACCCAAAGATAGCAAAAAGTACACGGAACATAAGGTACCTAGATAATAAATTTTGCACTAAATTTACTAATATCAGCAGACTACCGAGATACACAGATAATATTTTTAAAATGAAGTTATCCAACTACCATTACTTGTTTACCGAGCCACTATTTAGTTCCAATTATTAAACCAAACTCAAAGCCGTAAAATTATAAAAACGTGCATTAAACTTACATATTTTCTGCCGGAGTCAAAAATTTAGAGTCTGCCGTCATGTCAGTCACATCGCTTTCCAAGTCTTGAACTTTATCGAGGTAAACCACGACACCAAATCCTTCAAGTGCAGATTCTTCTTGGATTGCGAAACGCCGGTTCAAACAACATAGTATGGTAATTTCTTCATGTCATTCCCTTGAGATGTTCGTAATTGCAGGCGGTGATTACTCGAATATTTTGCATGGCGTTGTGAATACAAAGGTTCAATGGTTCATTAAGTAACCATTCCCTTGAGATGTGCGTCTTTCTTTCATTGCATTCTTAAAGCGTTTTTGAAGCCGTTTAAAACACTCACAGCACGTGTTTTATCAAGTCTAAAAATTCTCGGGCTTCGCCCTCGAATTTTTAAACTTGATAAAACACTGCTGTTCGTGTTTTAAACAGTACATAAATGCAGCTAACATTTTATATCTGGCTTTCAAGGAGGAAGAGCTTATATTGTTTTTTAAAATTGTTATGAGGCAAACATTTTATCTCGATTGGTACTGTTTCCCATATTTTTGATGACATTACTTTAAATCTTGTAAGTCCATAATTTGTTCTCGAGGCTGGTCTGTAGAGGTTTGGGTTACAGGAGTACCTAGTGTTATAATTGTGAATTTCAGAGGCATACAGAACCAAGTTAGAAAAAGTAGTAGGGATTTCCATTGACACATACTTAATTTTATGTACGAGGGAAGATATTTTAAGATTAAAAACATTATCAAGTTTAAGGATTTCTAGAAGTTTAAAGTAAGGAGCAGCACTCTCTCTGTTATGTGCAAAGAAGATACAACGGAGGCATTTATTTTGTTTTACTTTAATTTTTTCCAGTCTAGATTGGCAGGCAGTTCCCCAACTCATTAGACCATAATTTAAATAGGGATACACAAGAGTGTAGTAGAGCTGTTTTAATGTGTTTATTGAAACAAAATGTCTTAACTTATAAAGAATTCCTGTATTTTTTGCCAATTTATCACTGACATGTTTAAGCTGTGCATCCCACTGTAGATGCTGATCAATAAAAACACCTAGATATTTAATTTAAGTTTTTTGCTCTATATTACAAGCTGTTATTCTTATTATAGGATTTTTTCTAGGTGTAGTTATTAGCATATAATTGGTCTTCTTAAAGTTAATTGATAGTTTATTTGCGGAACAATAATTCAATACATTCTTAAGTTCACTATTAACTACTGTTTCAAGGTCGTCAATGTTATTTGAAGAATAGAACATATTTGTATCATCAGCAAAAATTCTAAATGCTAATTTCTTGGAAGAGTTTGGGAGATCATTAATGTAGAGAAGGAAAAGCAAGGGTCCAAGAGTGGATCCTTGAGGGATACCACATATTATGGTTTTCAGGGTAGATTCTGCCTCACCAATTTTGACGTATTGTTTACGATCACTTATATAGCTAGAGAACCATGTGAGGGGTAGCCCTCGTATTCCATATTTTTTCATTTTTGCCAAAAGAATACCATGATTAATTGTATCAAAAGCTTTAGAAAAGTCCAGAAATATTCCACAAGTTATCTTATTTTCATCTATAGCAGTTTTTAGGTTTTCTATGCTTTCTAAAATAGCATACTTTGTTGAATATCCTTTCCTAAAGCCAAATTGGTAGTTAAAAAGTATATTTTCTTTTTTCAAGGAAGAATATAAGTTGATCGTAGATAAGCCGTTCCAATACTTTACTAAAGGGAGAAATTATTGCTATAGGTCTATAGTTCCCTAGCTCAGTTACGCTGCCATTCTTAAATATAGGGGTTACTCTTGATATTTTAAAGGCTTCAGGGACTGTCCCTGTTATAATTGATTCATTATAAATCTTTGTGAATGGTATTGACAAGGGTCCACTAGCAAGTTTAATAAGCTTGTTTGGTATATTAATGTATGCCTTATTTTCATTTAGGTTGGCAAATAGTGTAAAGACTTGTAGTTCACTTATTGGGGCTAAATAAAAGCTATTTTGCAGAGAAGGATTTGTGAACTGTGTAGGATTACATGTACCATCAGTTTTAATTTTCTTTGCTAGAGTTGGACCTACATTTACAAAGTAATTATTAAATAGCTCAGCAATATCAGTTTGATTAGTGAATGTCTTGTTATTTTGCACAATTCTTGTGGGGTAGGACTGGCCCTTGGTTTTACGTTTAATAAGGGTACCAATTAGCTTCCAGGTATATTTGAGGTTGTCCTTAAATTTAGAAAATTGTTTACGGTAGTAGTCTTTCTTATTATTATGTTTTAAAAGTGTGAGCATATTTGCATATTGTTTGTATTTTTTTTTTTTGTGGGTCTTTGCTCAGATAATGTGTGGGGTACATTTTTTGTTTCCGTTTGATTGATTTAAGGATTCCAGTTGTAAGCCATGGCTTATTTAATTGTTTTTTCTTTGATTGAGTTGCCTGTTTTAAAGGTACATGTTTGTCAACAATTTTATTTAAAGCATTAATTGAGTCTTGTGTTTTTTCGTTTAGCGTTTTATCAGGACTAAGAATCTCTTCCCAGTTAATTGCATTTACATCATCAAGAAAAATCTCATTGTTAAATTTGGAGTAGTCTCTATAATATCTTTTACTATTGGTCTTATCCAACTGTGATTTAATGACACAGAAAACTGGCAAGTGATCTGAGATGTCAACTCTAAGAATCCCTGAAGTAATATAGGATGTAGATGAATTGGTATATATGTGATCAATAAGTGTTGATGTATGATCAGTTACTCTAGTAGGTTTAGTAATAATGGGAAGCAGATTGTTAGTAAAAAGCATATCCAAGTACTCTTCAGTTTGGGAATGTGAGTTATATTTTAGAAAATCGATATTCATATCACCAAAGATGTAGATGTCATTTTTATCAGTATCCAGTGTTTTGACTATATCATTTAGCTGGGTATTAAAAACTCCAAGGTTACAAGTGGGGTGTCTGTAAATGCAGCCAACGATTATACCCTTTTTGTTTTTACCAGCATTAATTTGTGCCCAACAAGATTCAACTAATTCCATTTCAAATTTGATATCAGGTCTAGGTATAGATTTTAGGTTGTTGGCTATGTATAAAGCTGCCCCACCAGCATTGGTTGGAGAGTCAGTGTGAAGGAAATTATAGTGCTGAATTTCGACATTGGTTATTGAATGTTCATTTAGTTTTGTTTCAGTAATTCCAAGTATATCAGGTTTGAATTCTAGACAGGTTAATATTTCTTCCAAGAGATTTAATTTTTTGGGTAAACTTCTAATATTACAATGAAGAATCGAGAGAGATTTTGGGCCAGAGTTAGCTAGCACTTTGTTCAATTTGGAAACTGAATAATAATTGGAGCAGGGGGTAGAAAGCATTAAATCAGGATCGGATTCATCAGATTTATCTGGGTTAGAGAAAAGGTCATAGAGATCGAAGTCGTTATTCTCCCAACCAGGCCAGTTACCAAACATTACATTAAATTCTCTGTCAGACAAAGAGTAAAATGGAAAATTACTCACGGTTTCTCGATAACCAGCCATAACTGTGAACTGCAAATATTAGTATATAGATATATATAATTTAATAGTACTGGGTTAATCGGTCAAGGTACTCATCGAATGCCTCATGTGTCAAAATATATATACAGAGGGAGAAGTACAGTAATCTTGAACAGCCCTATAAAACACGACAAAACCTTGTCAGGGCTTTCGTTAGGCAAGCATAACTCGATAGCTGTTAAAATTGACCAGATAAATACTAGTGCATAACCGACGGTCGCTTCCTTTGGCGTAATGTAGAACGCAACTACTAAACAGTGTTTGAGGTGCTCCGAGTCCGTACGTAGGGTCCTTTATAGGCTTTAAAAAAATTGTCACACCTAGGCCATAATTAATTTCCATATGAACACAAGCAACTCACACATGCATTTGGAATGCCAGGATATATATATTTAAAAAGTGGTGAAATGTAGGGAACGTCCTTAGAACTTATAGGTGTAGAGAGAAACAACTCTGAATTCCTGCCGCCCTATACGATGGTAGTCCTGGGGATTACCACTTACCACAGGGTACCCATGCACAACTAGCGGCAGTCTCCAGAGAGGCATAATAATAATAACAACTTTATTTCAGTGTCAGAATCGATAGTAGTTTCCCACTAAACAAATAAATACAGAAATTAAAACTAAAAAATTTACGGAAACGTTAGATATGAACCCTAAAAAGGCCATTGCTGACCAAGACACACGAGCAAAGTCTGGAAATACTGACAGTACAAACGTTTAATGCATTGCTGAATCTTAGAATACTAAAACATTGCCACCCGCGCACGGCCGGCATTGAACAAATGCCGACATGTGTCCTCTACCGAAACGGCTTGGCACACGAGCATAATTATAGGTTATTAACGACACAGCGTATACCCAAACTGTTCGAGCATAATTAAGGTTTTATTAGACACACGGCTGCTCGAAACGAGAGTGTAACTTTTAGCATTTGCCGACACACGGCGTCTTCCGAATTGGCTCGAAACACGAGCAAAATAATAAATGATAATAATAGTATTTTTAGCTGGGAGCACATACATGTCTCCTGGAAGGTTTAAAATAACATAAGGCATAACACGTAAATACAGGAGTAAACTAATATTGACACCCACGACAAGAGGGCCAAAAGTATGCATATAAAAAACTAAAAACTCGAAACTAAAGTAGGGATTTGATTCCCGCTACGAGCTATAAAACTCATTGCATTAATAAAAACCTAGGTCAATGGAACACACAGGAGAACGATATAGGTTATAGTAAATATACGGAGATAAAAGAACTGCTTGACTCGCAGAAAACTTACGGCTATTGCCGACGCAAACAATCGTACACAACTAGTTTGAAAAGCGGACAGCGAAATAAGCTGGAATGAAACTAAAATAACATAAAAACGGTGAAAGAGAAGGCGAGTGCGCGACTACTGAAGAGTCTGGGCGAAATAGAAACTAAATATAAGGAATCTAAGATGCATGAAGCCTAGAGATATGAAGCACTAAGCGGGTAATGAAAATAGAAAAGGGAATATGTGCTAAAGAGTAAAATGCATACCTCATTGATACCGCTGGTGGCGGGATAGGCGGTGGAATATCTGCCATTGGAGCAGCAGGAGGGACAGCTAAAGCCTATAAATCTTCTGACACGAGAGCACGAGGGCGGCCATCGAATACAACGATGTAGCAAACATAGTGAATAACGAAACTAGATAGACAGAGCGAGAAGGAAATTAACGGTTAGCTCAGTGGTTAAGCTCTGGTCTGTCGAGCGGGAGGTCGCGGGTTCAAACCCCGGCCGGACCAACACTCAGGGTCTTCAAATAACTGAGTAGAAGGTGCTGCCAGACAGTTTAATATTTCATGCTAGCGGTTGCTAATCAAAGGTAGTAAAGGCATCGATTGTCACTGGAAAAATATATTATTTTACTGCAATCAGCAATAAATGCGGCTTTCGAAAAAAGGTGGCATTTGATCCATTAAAAATCGCGATGACGGCATCACTTGTACCCCCGTCTATACAGTGTTATTGGTTTTCTTTTTGATACATTATCAGGAGTATATTTCGTTCGTTTTTTATTTTATTATTTAGAAATGTGGACTGTCATATAAATCGCCCGTTGGGGACCTGGGACCAGTCTCCACTGATCTGAATAAATCCTTACAATAAACGCTGTTTTACAATCATTATAATGATTGTTTGCAGTACATTGTGACAACTCTCCAAGACTCAGTGCTTTGTTTTCCAATTAGAGAAAGTAATACATTCCTCTTGAAACACAGAAAAACATTACTCAAGTCAGGTGACCTGAATTGGGACAACAATTGTACAAGCTAAATCGGTCAATTGAGAAGAACAAACATTGATTTCACCCTTTCATTTCTGCTTGTGTTATTTGTGCCATAGATATGCAAGTCACTCGTATTCATCTCCATTGTAGAAAAACTATAGCAGCCCAAGCGAGATCACCAAATTGAGAGAACGAGCATACATGAAGCAGAATTAGGCACCTTGACACGACGTAAACTGCAGTTGGCAGATCGCAAGCGGGTCCAAAACCTGGCATGGTTTTACCTGTCAATGCATGTTATTGTTATTGTTATTGTTAGTTCAATTTCCGCTACATTAGCATGCCTGGTAGATACCAGATTTCAGCTTATAAAAATAGACGCTGTCCACTCCGCGTACATACAAACACCAAGTGATATCTCGTAAAAATAAATCGTTGTTTCTAAATTTGTGGCTGCCTTATTGAATTCTATTCAATGCGCATTATTTATGTCGATGCGGATATCCGAGCTCAAAGTAAACTGAGCGCGTGAGGGTGTGGCGTACGCCTTCAGCTAGCCTGCGTCGCATCCGAACTCAACCCTGGTTAAGTCAAAGTCAAAGTTAAGTTAACTCAACCGGGGTTCAGTTCGGATGCGACGCAGGCTAGCCTTCAGCTGACACTCCTGGGAAACTGCATGTAGAACAGGAAATGCAAGTTTTTCCTCTAGCTTCTGTACCACAGACCGGTCAGACCGCAACATAGCTCCTCTGTGAAGACTGCATGATAAATGGAAAGCACTCCCGGGTTAGTTATAAGCATGTTTTCTTTTGTTGTGTGGTATGTACGTTTCTGTCGCCCATCCCTTTGTCGGGTTTAGTAGATCCCCGCCAACAGGCCTCTTTCAGGACAATTTACGCTTCGTCTATAATCTGAATACGTGCGTCGTCGATTGACAAACGGTTTGATCTAAAACTTCATTGAATCTTCGTATGACAATCATAATATTTGCCATGTACAGGGCCCGGCTAACTCTAAGTACATTTTCTTTTAGTTCTTCGAATAAAAGGCCTTCAAGTGAAGCCGATTATGGGGCAACTGAAGCAAAACAGCCTCGCCGACCTCGTGGTTACTCGGTGAGTAATATTGCCGCCCTGGCGTTACACCTATAACAAGGCACTCTTATAACTAAGGCGTGTTAACCCTTTCCCTACTGGACATGTTTGGCTCAGTTGGTGAAATCCTGAGTGCTAACTCAACCCTCCCCCCTCAGTTCAAGTTTGGCTAGCCCGGGTCAGTTAAATACTGCTGACCTTTTAAGCCGAGGGCTCAAACTTTTCCCACGATGCCATTTGGGAGAATTCTGTTCACTCGTTGACGGTAGGTATGGCTGCTTCGGTAGGGTTTCTAATGAAATGAGCTCTAATTTTGGATAAATATGCCACTGTCAGAGAGCTTGAAGACATCATTAAGTCTGAGGATGGCTGAAAAGTACTTGGTTTGCTTCTAGTAGGCTTTGTGAGGGGATTTCACAGGGTTTTTCCGTTGTGTTTGTGCTTTGAGACACAGGAAAAAATTCTTCAATGAAATCCTTGGAATCCTGCAGTTGGCAGTCTTTTACCTCTGCTTAACCTATTAGGATGTGTTTTTGTCACTTTAAAGCAACGGCTTGAGTCCAAATCACCGCTCTTGGTTGTAGGGGTAAAAGACTTCTAAAAAAAACCCTACCGGAGTCCCAGAGGGGGGAACCGCTTGTGTATTTTTTGTCCATTACCCAGCATGCAATTGGAGGTGGGAGCAGGTAAATGTGGTCGAGTGAAATGCAGTGTAAACATCGGCGTGGATCAGAGTCGTTTGGTGCGTTTTGTGCAAACAGACCTGGTGGTTGGAAAGATTAAACAAGGTACTGTAACGACTGAGTGGTGATTTGATTTCAAGTGCGAATGGGAAGGTTTTTTTGAGCTGATTTTCAGCTCCTCAAAATTCGCGAAAATCGAAGAAACGAACGACGATGTCCAAAACAAATGGGTTTTTCTCCAAAGTGGGAGAGTCAAGCGATCCCTGTTATAGCTCTGACTTTGAAGTCATTCATTCCTTGAAATAATATCACAACATCGTATTTCCAGCATGTCTAGGTTTGATGCAATAATTTTCTCCAGGTGTAAATGCTTCATATTGGGCGGTTTCGGGCGGCACAGGAGGGAAAGGGTTAACACAACTAAACGAGTTCATTGTGAAGTTATTTCATACTCCGCGCGTGGTGTCATTTTTGAGTGCTTTAGCTGAATAGTATTTTCTGTATTTCAGATTTCCATACTGCGGAATCTCTACGGGAAAGTGACGACTCCGACAAAGAAACGGGACTGTTTCTCTCGCTGGCTGTTTGGGCAGTCGTTTGCAAGCATCGCTGAAAAAGTGAATGTGGCTTGCCCTACTGTAGAGGTCTATGTAATCGACCTTATTGCTTCGGGTTTGGGCAGCGAGCGCGAGTACCGAAGGCTATTGCAAGAATTGCATATTAACGCTGACGATTTTGAGGCGGTGGCAGAAGAGATCGAGAGCGACGTCAGATTGCGCGAGATAAAGATAAAACGTCGCTGACTTATAATCAGATATGGGCCACCATAGCCGTCCTTATGCAAGGCTTCGGACTATAAAATGGAATGAAGACCAGAAGAAATCTGTGAACTGTCAACTATTCAGAAGTTATTGCGTTCTGTTATTGATATGGTGGAAAAAATAGTAAACCATTTTCACTGCTAAGCCTTGCCGCTCATTGTCTCTGCGTGATTAAGTTATGGGAGAATGATTTTGCCCTCGGCTGATCCCAACTTGCTGCCCACTAACGTGTCCCTTCTTTCTCGCTATTACGCTTAGTTGCTCAAGGGCAATGGCTGCGTAGGAGTCAAATAAGGGAGACGGGCGGGCAACCAATTGCCAAAGGGCGGCGTCAACTGACATAGCGTCGGTAAGCTCTTGCAGGTTCGCGTTTCGAGCTGAAACAAATGAGATAAGACACCCCGTATAAATGCTTGTGCTACAGGCATGCGAGTCATAGGTGGGAAAATTACAGCGCTATGACTATAACATACTACCCAGAACAACGTCCTTTTTAAGTAGTTACTGCGCAATCAAGTTCAAGTTCAAGTTCAATTTATTCACACTTGTTTATGTTACAATTATTGGTTGAATATAACAAGCCATGAGAAAGAGAAAAATAAATAGGAGATAATAATTACAATCTTTAGATAATAGTGTGTAGTGGTCAAAGGAGCGAAAGCTTTCGAGTTAACCACTGCCATTTTGAAAGTTAATGAGGGGAGGAATAAACAAACGAATAGGCTTCATTGTATCTTTACAGGGTTTTAAAAAGTATGACTATTGGTTATAATGAGAAAAGAGGAAGAAAATAAAATAAAATAAAATAAAATAAAATAAAGGCTGCTTACATGTACAAACTAGGTTTGGATATATGGTAATTTTACAATACAGAATAATGTAGACATTTACAGTAAGTATTTATAAATAATAATTGATATATACATATATCTTCAAAAACTCATGAATAATTAATGAGCATTTTGTCCAATCAGATGAAGCAAATCAGTCACGTGCATGCTCCTTTATACCTGATAAAATCTATCATTCTAAAAGGCCCGCGGAGGGATTTGAATTCTGTCCCAGAGGGAAACGGGGTTAATGATTGAGACAATGGAATTTCTATTGATGTTTCAGCTTTCTCACTGAATTGCTAATTAGGATGAACGTTTTATATAAAGAATATTAATGAACATGAAATTTTATATAAAGTTTCATCCTAATTAAGAATTCACTGATAAAGACCCAAAGATAGCAAAAAGTACACGGAACATAAGGTACCTAGATAATAAATTTTGCACTAAATTTACTAATATCAGCAGACTACCGAGATACACAGATAATATTTTTAAAATGAAGTTATCCAACTACCATTACTTGTTTACCGAGCCACTATTTAGTTCCAATTATTAAACCAAACTCAAAGCCGTAAAATTATAAAAACGTGCATTAAACTTACATATTTTCTGCCGGAGTCAAAAATTTATAGTCTGCCGTCATGTCAGTCACATCGCTTTCCAAGTCTTGAACTTTATCGAGGTAAACCACGACACCAAATCCTTCAAGTGCAGATTCTTCTTGGATTGCGAAACGCCGGTTCAAACAACATAGTATGGTAATTTCTTCATGTCATTCCCTTGAGATGTTCGTAATTGCAGGCGGTGATTACTCGAATATTTTGCATGGCGTTGTGAATACAAAGGTTCAATGGTTCATTAAGTAACCATTCCCTTGAGATGTGCGTCTTTCTTTCATTGCATTCTTAAAGCGTTTTTGAAGCCGTTTAAAACACTCACAGCACGTGTTTTATCAAGTCTAAAAATTCTCGGGCTTCGCCCTCGAATTTTTAAACTTGATAAAACACTGCTGTTCGTGTTTTAAACAGTACATAAATGCAGCTAACATTTTATATCTGGCTTTCAAGGAGGAAGAGCTTATATTGTTTTTTAAAATTGTTATGAGGCAAACATTTTATCTCGATTGGTACTGTTTCCCATATTTTTGATGACATTACTTTAAATCTTGTAAGTCCATAATTTGTTCTCGAGGCTGGTCTGTAGAGGTTTGGGTTACAGGAGTACCTAGTGTTATAATTGTGAATTTCAGAGGCATACAGAACCAAGTTAGAAAAAGTAGTAGGGATTTCCATTGACACATACTTAATTTTATGTACGAGGGAAGATATTTTAAGATTAAAAACATTATCAAGTTTAAGGATTTCTAGAAGTTTAAAGTAAGGAGCAGCACTCTCTCTGTTATGTGCAAAGAAGATACAACGGAGGCATTTATTTTGTTTTACTTTAATTTTTTCCAGTCTAGATTGGCAGGCAGTTCCCCAACTCATTAGACCATAATTTAAATAGGGATACACAAGAGTGTAGTAGAGCTGTTTTAATGTGTTTATTGAAACAAAATGTCTTAACTTATAAAGAATTCCTGTATTTTTTGCCAATTTATCACTGACATGTTTAAGCTGTGCATCCCACTGTAGATGCTGATCAATAAAAACACCTAGATATTTAATTTAAGTTTTTTGCTCTATATTACAAGCTGTTATTCTTATTATAGGATTTTTTCTAGGTGTAGTTATTAGCATATAATTGGTCTTCTTAAAGTTAATTGATAGTTTATTTGCGGAACAATAATTCAATACATTCTTAAGTTCACTATTAACTACTGTTTCAAGGTCGTCAATGTTATTTGAAGAATAGAACATATTTGTATCATCAGCAAAAATTCTAAATGCTAATTTCTTGGAAGAGTTTGGGAGATCATTAATGTAGAGAAGGAAAAGCAAGGGTCCAAGAGTGGATCCTTGAGGGATACCACATATTATGGTTTTCAGGGTAGATTCTGCCTCACCAATTTTGACGTATTGTTTACGATCACTTATATAGCTAGAGAACCATGTGAGGGGTAGCCCTCGTATTCCATATTTTTTCATTTTTGCCAAAAGAATACCATGATTAATTGTATCAAAAGCTTTAGAAAAGTCCAGAAATATTCCACAAGTTATCTTATTTTCATCTATAGCAGTTTTTAGGTTTTCTATGCTTTCTAAAATAGCATACTTTGTTGAATATCCTTTCCTAAAGCCAAATTGGTAGTTAAAAAGTATATTTTCTTTTTTCAAGGAAGAATATAAGTTGATCGTAGATAAGCCGTTCCAATACTTTACTAAAGGGAGAAATTATTGCTATAGGTCTATAGTTCCCTAGCTCAGTTACGCTGCCATTCTTAAATATAGGGGTTACTCTTGATATTTTAAAGGCTTCAGGGACTGTCCCTGTTATAATTGATTCATTATAAATCTTTGTGAATGGTATTGACAAGGGTCCACTAGCAAGTTTAATAAGCTTGTTTGGTATATTAATGTATGCCTTATTTTCATTTAGGTTGGCAAATAGTGTAAAGACTTGTAGTTCACTTATTGGGGCTAAATAAAAGCTATTTTGCAGAGAAGGATTTGTGAACTGTGTAGGATTACATGTACCATCAGTTTTAATTTTCTTTGCTAGAGTTGGACCTACATTTACAAAGTAATTATTAAATAGCTCAGCAATATCAGTTTGATTAGTGAATGTCTTGTTATTTTGCACAATTCTTGTGGGGTAGGACTGGCCCTTGGTTTTACGTTTAATAAGGGTACCAATTAGCTTCCAGGTATATTTGAGGTTGTCCTTAAATTTAGAAAATTGTTTACGGTAGTAGTCTTTCTTATTATTATGTTTTAAAAGTGTGAGCATATTTGCATATTGTTTGTATTTTTTTTTTTTTGTGGGTCTTTGCTCAGATAATGTGTGGGGTACATTTTTTGTTTCCGTTTGATTGATTTAAGGATTCCAGTTGTAAGCCATGGCTTATTTAATTGTTTTTTCTTTGATTGAGTTGCCTGTTTTAAAGGTACATGTTTGTCAACAATTTTATTTAAAGCATTAATTGAGTCTTGTGTTTTTTCGTTTAGCGTTTTATCAGGACTAAGAATCTCTTCCCAGTTAATTGCATTTACATCATCAAGAAAAATCTCATTGTTAAATTTGGAGTAGTCTCTATAATATCTTTTACTATTGGTCTTATCCAACTGTGATTTAATGACACAGAAAACTGGCAAGTGATCTGAGATGTCAACTCTAAGAATCCCTGAAGTAATATAGGATGTAGATGAATTGGTATATATGTGATCAATAAGTGTTGATGTATGATCAGTTACTCTAGTAGGTTTAGTAATAATGGGAAGCAGATTGTTAGTAAAAAGCATATCCAAGTACTCTTCAGTTTGGGAATGTGAGTTATATTTTAGAAAATCGATATTCATATCACCAAAGATGTAGATGTCATTTTTATCAGTATCCAGTGTTTTGACTATATCATTTAGCTGGGTATTAAAAACTCCAAGGTTACAAGTGGGGTGTCTGTAAATGCAGCCAACGATTATACCCTTTTTGTTTTTACCAGCATTAATTTGTGCCCAACAAGATTCAACTAATTCCATTTCAAATTTGATATCAGGTCTAGGTATAGATTTTAGGTTGTTGGCTATGTATAAAGCTGCCCCACCAGCATTGGTTGGAGAGTCAGTGTGAAGGAAATTATAGTGCTGAATTTCGACATTGGTTATTGAATGTTCATTTAGTTTTGTTTCAGTAATTCCAAGTATATCAGGTTTGAATTCTAGACAGGTTAATATTTCTTCCAAGAGATTTAATTTTTTGGGTAAACTTCTAATATTACAATGAAGAATCGAGAGAGATTTTGGGCCAGAGTTAGCTAGCACTTTGTTCAATTTGGAAACTGAATAATAATTGGAGCAGGGGGTAGAAAGCATTAAATCAGGATCGGATTCATCAGATTTATCTGGGTTAGAGAAAAGGTCATAGAGATCGAAGTCGTTATTCTCCCAACCAGGCCAGTTACCAAACATTACATTAAATTCTCTGTCAGACAAAGAGTAAAATGGAAAATTACTCACGGTTTCTCGATAACCAGCCATAACTGTGAACTGCAAATATTAGTATATAGATATATATAATTTAATAGTACTGGGTTAATCGGTCAAGGTACTCATCGAATGCCTCATGTGTCAAAATATATATACAGAGGGAGAAGTACAGTAATCTTGAACAGCCCTATAAAACACGACAAAACCTTGTCAGGGCTTTCGTTAGGCAAGCATAACTCGATAGCTGTTAAAATTGACCAGATAAATACTAGTGCATAACCGACGGTCGCTTCCTTTGGCGTAATGTAGAACGCAACTACTAAACAGTGTTTGAGGTGCTCCGAGTCCGTACGTAGGGTCCTTTATAGGCTTTAAAAAAATTGTCACACCTAGGCCATAATTAATTTCCATATGAACACAAGCAACTCACACATGCATTTGGAATGCCAGGATATATATATTTAAAAAGTGGTGAAATGTAGGGAACGTCCTTAGAACTTATAGGTGTAGAGAGAAACAACTCTGAATTCCTGCCGCCCTATACGATGGTAGTCCTGGGGATTACCACTTACCACAGGGTACCCATGCACAACTAGCGGCAGTCTCCAGAGAGGCATAATAATAATAACAACTTTATTTCAGTGTCAGAATCGATAGTAGTTTCCCACTAAACAAATAAATACAGAAATTAAAACTAAAAAATTTACGGAAACGTTAGATATGAACCCTAAAAAGGCCATTGCTGACCAAGACACACGAGCAAAGTCTGGAAATACTGACAGTACAAACGTTTAATGCATTGCTGAATCTTAGAATACTAAAACATTGCCACCCGCGCACGGCCGGCATTGAACAAATGCCGACATGTGTCCTCTACCGAAACGGCTTGGCACACGAGCATAATTATAGGTTATTAACGACACAGCGTATACCCAAACTGTTCGAGCATAATTAAGAGGGCATCCATGTGAAAACCATGCACCCTGAAAAAATGAGTCTACATGGTACATCTCAGATTTTGTTCATATTTTGCACATATGTTACTATTGGCCTGGCATTAGACTTGGTAGAATATTTTGGAAAAATTCCAAAAACTGTAAGAGATATGGGGGTCAGTACGAACTGCCTCGGTTTGAGGGGTATTTCCACTATGTATTTTTAGTCATGTTTACAGAATATTTTTGAACAAACCATATAAGCTATATACACAAAACGTTTCTACAGCATAAACACGACCAATTGCAATTTAATTATGATATAAGTGCCAATAAATATTCAGTATTCAAGGAGTAAGGCTTTCATGTACAAGTGACTTCCGAAATTATTTTTCAAAAAGTCAAATTTTAGGGTAAAATGACATTCGAATACTATCGATGCGGCGAAATTGTAGAAGATGAGAGAGTTATTATTTTGTAGATCAGTCATTTGGAAATACAACTGGGGACTAAAAAGTTTGTAAAGTTTATTCAGCTTAGGAGCAGTGAGGCCAAAGTAACATACTCCCAACGCCCGGGTCCAACGTAAATAAACAATCAACGCCAGATGCAATCTGTATCGTGTGCAGAATAACGGGACAAATAACGGACAGGAATGAGAAACATAGCCCTAAAATAACTGGGTGATAAATTTATTTGTCACTTATGCCTATGGTTTTGCAATAAACAACAACTAATTAACAATCAACTTCAAAATAAGAGAAATTAGTAATACGAAGGATGAATCAGCGATAAATGCATACCTGATTCTAGCCTTATTTGTGCTCTCCTCCCCAGCTCTGTCATGGTCTCGAAGCCACAACTTACGATAATTATCTTCTTGTCGATTTTACACAGAACATTTACCCATTATAGTTTAAACAGATGGCTTTGTAGCATCCGCCATTTTATTTAGGACTAGAACCCAGTCTGCTGTTGTGCACCACAGGTAGCCCGAACACATATGTGTACATTCCATGTGGAATATTGGAAGAAAAAACTCGACCGTTGAATCAGCCTTTCCTTTCTTGTCTATTTATATATATATATATTGCTGATCAGATCCCTACACGCTAGGAGATCCGGTGTTTTATCATTTCGTCTGTGGTGCCCAACATATATACCAGAGTGGGTAATTTATATTGAAATATTTATGAATCTCATGAAACAGAACTGAAAATAATCATAATGCACTACTTAATACATCTACATAATTTTGTTTGCACAACTTTATTTTTTTCAAGCTGATTATAGGTTAAAATTACCCATGATGCACCTGATATATGTAACTGTTATGGGGTCAAATGTTTGCATACATTCATACACAAGGTCACAACAATGAATTATAAATGATTTCTAACATCCCGTGCATATATCCTGTATATTCACACGACCCACATACGGCCATCCCAATAAAATGTTCCGTTTCCAATCGCCAGACCGACCCAATTTTTTTGGGAAAAGTTAACAAAAATACAAAGCTTGACATTGACCCAATTTTTGGGAAAAGTTTAAAAAAATATATTGAAGAACATACTTTCAAGTACACCTCTTTTCCTAGCTCTCTACGTATTTGCATTTTATTGGGATGGCCAAATCAGCTGTGTCGGTGCCGAACTGGAGCGCAGTGCCATCCTGGAAAGCGAAGTTCAGAAATGTCTGACGTATGTTGCTATTGCTACAAACTATCTTAGAAAAGGGTTCAGAAAACATCTGGGTGAACGATGAAACATATTGTGTGGATCGTGACAGACTTTATCCAGACCTGAATTACGCTGGATTTACATATACATGTATGTGCGGGGCGCTTGTTCAGACATAGCCTCCTCCGCAGGCATCTCATCTGCCTGCGGAGGAGGCTAGTTCAGACACACGGTAAGCCACGCAGTTTACAAGCATGAGTAGTTATGTTAGTTATCTTCCCATTAATGCGGCTGACCAACAAGCACTGAGGGTGGTCACTGCCAGATATTTGTTTAACGTCCAAAGTGGTTCCTTAGCGTCCTGTGATACACAGCTGCTGATGAATACGAGCGTCGTGAGATGCAATCTCGTTCCCAGAGCCCGCGATCATTTGACCAGCGCCAAGATACTGGCCAAAAGATCGCGGGTTATGAGAACGAGATTGCGTGAGACGGGACCGCCATTTTACGTGATCATCCGATCGAGGCACGAGGGATCGAAAAGGCGTAGGCGCGAACACTGCGCTTCTCTGTTTCTCTTAATGTTGCCTGGGTGGCTAATTGAACGAGCAGGAAGCATACAAATGTTTTGCTGCACGGGTGGATATACGAGGAAACGTTGTTGCCGAAAAAAAACTAACGAATGCGCACTGTGTCAAATTGTCTTGCCGGTGGGGTCTGGATTTGTGTTGCTAAGAAACACATATGCTGTGTGTCACTGGAGCCTAGTAAACATTGTTTTCCTCCATAGCCAATGTGAAAACATTGTTGCGGAAGCAAATTTTGCCTCATCGAAACAAAAAAATGTCTTTGAAATGCTTCAGAAAAATGTTTTCCTTTCTGGAAGATTGATTTTTTTTGCGCAAATTTTCCCGCGGACTTTGACTCGTTTTTACAGACAAATGTATGGAAAACTAAATCCACGATTGCATGCTTCCCAGCACAGCTACATACCTCAAATTTCGATCAATTAATCTTTTACCTGGTATCTTAAGTTTGTATCTGAAGAATATTTCAGAAATTCGATTTTACGGATTTTATTTGTCATCGGATTCCCATACAAACACTGTATTTCGCGCCATGTTTACAACCCTTTCAAAATGTCGGAATTATAATAAACCGCGAACTGGTCTATTACCTTAAAACTGTAAAGAAATACGTTATTCTTTGTGTACGAGGTTGTAGTTTCTCAGCTGTAGGATGTCCGGTGTCCGCGGGGAACAGGATATCAGGACCGACCTTTACGACCTTTACGTCTGCGAGCGGGCGAGGCTCGCGGCGTGATTTTTTTTTCACTTGTGTGGATTGTTCTTTTATCTTTTGTTTTCCATATTGATTTTCTTTGTTTTTTATGCAACGAGCTCCGCTATAGAGAGATACGAGGACGACAGTAACAAATCGCATACAAGTGTATCACAGGCAGCTTTAAGCAGAGAGTGAGCCATTATGCACTAGTCTAAATCAACCCCCACCTCCCCCTCCCACCCTGTCCCGGGTTGGGGGAGGAGGGGGGGGGGGGTTACTTTGACTAGTGCATTACCTAAAATCAAAAATGAATAAAATACCCTGTCTAGACAGTACAGTACAGGTGAAAATATTTATAGATTTTATGATAATTTTACTTGACACGCGCCATCAACAACATCCGCGCCAAGTGCCAAGGCATTTCATACAATTCTTAGTAAGGGGGTCGGGACATGCCTTCAACGGTAATATAGTTGTTTTTCCCTGGTAACGCCGAGAAGATATGCCACATTCCCTCGTTGAATATACACAAAATGAGCACTTGATCAAGTCCAAATCCATCTCGTGGATAGGGCGGGAAATACACGTGCAGACGTTACACGCAGTTCCTGTCACGCAATTCTTGAGATATCATTATATCACTGAAGTGATTTCATCTATTTCGGTGATGCCACATTTGATTTCATGGATTATACACACATTTTGGTATTTCAACGGAACGAACAGAATATTATGCACAAGATTGAAACAAATTGAGTCCGTAACAAGGTAGTAACGACATCAGAATGGCTTCCCGTTGATGAATCTAAACGGTTCTAACTTGGCCAACTATTCGATGAGCATATAATAAAGGGCTTCCAAGAAAACGAAACCATTAGGTTTTTTTTTATTATGAAAAGAAAACATCGTTTCTTTACAGAATAAAAACTAAAAACTTGAATAGAGAATCGGCTGAAGAACCTAAATACGACTGTACGTGCATTTCTACTTGTCACTCATTCACTCCGCTACAGAGGCTCGCAAAATTCAGAGTGACTCGCCGGATTAGAAGCTGTATTTAAAGCGTAGCGTAGTTTGAAATCCTCTATATATCATATTCAAAGAAAATTCATTGTCTTTGATCCAATCAAACAATTTTAAACGAAGATACTGCCATAAACTATGAGTACCTATTTTTCAGCTTTGACTCCGTCAAACTCGACAATAATTCAGTCACTTTAGACATCTGCATATCGGGTGATGGACTTGGTCACCCTTCAAAACTAAAATAATATTGAAAATGAATGTGCATTCGAATTCTTAAAGCAATTATTGGCAGAAAATCTGTGAAGTTCACCGTATTTTCGATTTTAATCGGAAAAAAATCGCCGTGTCGCCATATCGTCGTTTGTTTAATAACTGAACATTGCGGATTTTGAGAGTGCGTAATCTCTAACCCAGCATTAACTTTACAGAGATTTTTTTTACCAGATGCAAAGATCTATTGTAAGTCAATCTAGGAATATTTCTAAATTCAAAGAAAAGAAGGCCGCAACTCTGCAAACGGCCATTGCCAGACAGCATTTATCGGGTTTTAAAAAGACCTATTAAAGTAGCGTTAAATAAAAATTCGACAGAAGCGACAAAATATAAATAAAATTAGTTTATTTTGGTTTTAATATACTGACGGGACTTAGTACTAAAGCAGGTAAAAATATTATCTTTCTACATAAAATCATTTGCGATTGCGACATGTTACAACATAAGGTATATTTTGCTCTGATTTTGAGCATTTCAGGGGGTCAAACAGTTTGATTGTCATATCTCAAAGGCCTTTTACATTTCAGCCAAACTATTTCACATGGGACATTAGCTAGTTAAGATATAAATGTGTGCCAAGTTTAAAGGAAATCGGAGAGGTGCACTGTAGACTCGTCTGCATGGTTTTCACATGGACCCTCTCTTAAGGTTTTATTAGACACACGGCTGCTCGAAACGAGAGTGTAACTTTTAGCATTTGCCGACACACGGCGTCTTCCGAATTGGCTCGAAACACGAGCAAAATAAAAAATGATAATAATGGTATTTTTAGCTGGGAGCACATACATGTCTCCTGGAAGGTTTAAAATAACATAAGGCATAACACGTAAATACAGGAGTAAACTAATATTGACACCCACGACAAGAGGGCCAAAAGTATGCATATAAAAAACTAAAAACTCGAAACCAAAGTAGGGATTTGATTCCCGCTACGAGCTATAAAACTCATTGCATTAATAAAAACCTAGGTCAATGGAACACACAGGAGAACGATATAGGTTATAGTAAATATACGGAGATAAAAGAACTGCTTGACTCGCAGAAAACTTACGGCTATTGCCGACGCAAACAATCGTACACAACTAGTTTGAAAAGCGGACAGCGAAATAAGCTGGAATGAAACTAAAATAACATAAAAACGGTGAAAGAGAAGGCGAGTGCGCGACTACTGAAGAGTCTGGGCGAAATAGAAACTAAATATAAGGAATCTAAGATGCATGAAGCCTAGAGATATGAAGCACTAAGCGGGTAATGAAAATAGAAAAGGGAATATGTGCTAAAGAGTAAAATGCATACCTCATTGATACCGCTGGTGGCGGGATAGGCGGTGGAATATCTGCCATTGGAGCAGCAGGAGGGACAGCTAAAGCCTATAAATCTTCTGCCACGAGAGCACGAGGGCGGCCATCGAATACAACGATGTAGCAAACATAGTGAATAACGAAACTAGATAGACAGAGCGAGAAGGAAATTAACGGTTAGCTCAGTGGTTAAGCTCTGGTCTGTCGAGCGGGAGGTCGCGGGTTCAAACCCCGGCCGGACCAACACTCAGGGTCTTAAAATAACTGAGTAGAAGGTGCTGCCAGACAGTTTAATATTTCATGCTAGCGGTTGCTAATCAAAGGTAGTAAAGGCATCGATTGTCACTGGAAAAGTATATTATTTTACTGCAATCAGCAATAAATGCGGCTTTCGAAAAAAGGTGGCATTTGATCCATTAAAAATCGCGATGACGGCATCACTTGTACCCCCGTCTATACAGTGTTATTGGTTTTCTTTTTGATACATTATCAGGAGTATATTTCGTTCGTTTTTTATTTTATTATTTAGAAATGTGGACTGTTATATAAATCGCCCGTTGGGGACCTGGGACCAGTCTCCACTGATCTGAATAAATCCTTACAATAAACGCTGTTTTACAATCATTATAATGATTGTTTGCAGTACATTGTGACAACTCTCCAAGACTCAGTGCTTTGTTTTCCAATTAGAGAAAGTAATACATTCCTCTTGAAATACAGAAAAACATTACTCAAGTCAGGTGACCTGAATTGGGACAACAAATGTACAAGCTAAATCGGTCAATTGAGAAGAACAAACATTGATTTCACCCTTTCATTTCTGCTTGTGTTATTTGTGCCATAGATATGCGAGTCACTCGTATTCATCTCCATTGTAGAAAAACTATAGCAGCCCAAGAGAGATCACCAAATTGAGGGAACGAGCATACATGAAGCAGAATTAGGCATCTTGACACGACGTAAACTGCAGTTGGCAGATCGCAAGCGGGTCCAAAACCTGGCATTGTTTGACCTGTCAATGCATGTTATTGTTATTGTTAGTTCAACTTCCGCTACATTAGCATGCCTGGTAGATACCAGATTTCAGCTTATAAAAATAGACGCTATCCACTCCGCGTACATACAAACACCAAGTGATATCTCGTAAAAATAAATCGTTGTTTCTAAATTTGTGGCTGCCTTAGTGAATTCTATTCAATGCGCATTATTTATGTCGATGCGGATATCCGAGCTCAAAGTAAACTGAGCGCGTGAGGGTGTGGCGTACGCCTTCAGCTGACACTCACTGCACTGCATGTAGAACAGGAAATGCAAATTTTTCCTCTAGCTTCTGTACCACAGACCAGTCAGACCGCAACATAGCTCCTCTGTGAAGACTGCATGATAAATGGAAAGCACTCCCGGGTTAGTTATAAGCATGTTTTCTTTTGTTGTGTGGTATGTACGTTTCTGTCGCCCATCCCTTTGTCGGGTTTAGTAGATCCCCGCCAAAAGGCCTCTTTCAGGACAATTTACGCTTCGTCTATAATCTGAATACGTGCGTCGTCGATTTACAAACGGTTTAATCTAAAACTTCATTGAATCTTCGTATGACAATCATAATATTTGCCATGTACAGGACTCGGCTAACTCTAAGTACATTTTCTTTTAGTTCTTCGAATAAAAGGCCTTCAAGTGAAGCCGATTATGGGGCAACTGAAGCAAAACAGCCTCGCCGACCTCGTGGTTACTCGGTGAGTAATATTGCCGCCCTGGCGTTACACCTATAACAAGGCACTCTTATAACTGAGGCGTGTTAACATAACTAAACGAGTTCATTGTGAAGTTATTTCATACTCCGCGCGTGGTGTGATTTTTGTGTGCTTTAGCTGAATAGTATTTTCTGTATTTCAGATTTCCATACTGCGGAATCTCTACGGGAAAGTGACGACTCTGACAAAGAAACGGGACTGTTTCTCTCGCTGGCTGTTTGGTCAGTCGTTTGCAAGCATCGCTGAAAAAGTGAATGTGGCTTGCCCTACTGTAGAGGTCTATGTAATCGACCTTATTGCTTCGGGTTTGGGCAGCGAGCGCGAGTACCGAAGGCTATTGCAAGAATTGCATATTAACGCTGACGATTTTGAGGCGGTGGCAGAAGAGATCGAGAGCGACGTCAGATTGCGCGACATCAAAGATAAAACGTCGCTGACTTATAATCAGATACGGGCCACCATAGCCGTCCTTATGCAACGCTTCGAACTATAAAATGGAATGAAGACCAGAAGAAATCTGTGAACTGTCAACTATTCAGAAGTTATTGCGTTCTGTTATTGATATGGTGGGTAAAATAGTAAACCATTTTCACTGCTAAGCCTTGCCGCTCATTGTCTCTGTGTGATTAAGTTATGGGAGAATGATTTTTCCCTCGGCTGACCCCAACTTGCTGCCCACTAACGTGTCCCTTCTTTCTCGCTATATCGCTTAGTTGCTCAAGGGCAATGGCTGCGTAGGAGCCAAATTGCCAAAGGGCGGCGTCAACTGACATAGCGTCGGTAAGCTCTTGCAGGTTCGCGTTTCGAGCTGAAACAAATGAGATAAGACACCCCGTATAAATGCTTGTGCTACAGGCATGCGAGTCATAGGTGGGAAAATTACAGCGCTATGACTATAACATACTACCCAGAACAACGTCCTTTTTAAGTAGTTACTGCGCAATCAAGTTCAAGTTCAAGTTCAATTTATTCACACTTGTTTATGTTACAATTATTGGTTGAATATAACAAGCCATGAGAAAGAGAAAAATAAATAGGAGATAATAATTACAATCTTTAGATAATAGTGTGTAGTGGTCAAAGGAGCGAAAGCTTTCGAGTTAACCACTGCCATTTTGAAAATTAATGAGGGGAGGAATAAACAAACGAATAGGCTTGATTGTATCTTTACAGGGTTTTAAAAAGTATGACTATTGGTTATAATGAGAAAAGAGGAAGAAAATAAAATAAAATAAAATAAAATAAAATAAAATAAAATAAAGGCTGCTTACATGTACAAACTAGGTTTGGATATATGGTAATTTTACAATACAGAATAATGTAGACATTTACAGTAAGTATTTATAAATAATAATTGATATATACATATATCATAAATGCAGCTAACATTTTATTTCTGGCTTTCAAGGAGGAAGAGCTTATATTGTTTTTTAAAATTGTTATGAGGCAAACATTTTATCTCGATTGGTACTGTTTCCCATATTTTTGATGACATTACTTTAAATCTTGTAAGTCCATAATTTGTTCCCGAGGCTGGTCTGTAGAGGTTTTGGTTACAGGAGTACCTAGTGTTATAATTGTGAATTTCAGAGGCATACAGAACCAAGTTAGAAAAAGTAGTAGGGATTTCCATTGACACATACTTAATTTTATGTACGAGGGAAGATATTTTAAGATTAAAAACATTATCAAG